>OU343224.1:20916196-20941321 GCA_910596185.1 Chrysanthemum makinoi | reverse complement strand
CCATGAAAGAATCATCTTTGTAAACTCATCTTCATGATGCTCAGCAGCAGCAAACCCTAAAGAAGACCCATGTTCCATTTTCACCTAAAAATGTGAACTTACTTACTCAAATCTGTGTTTGTTGATGGTTTTTATAGATTTCAAGAAATGGGTTTTAGTAGTTAGTTTATAAAATGAAATGGGTAGTTTTTTTATTACAAGAGAATGATGGTTTATAGCTGTCAAGAAACCATTGTTTTAGCTGAAGGGTTTAAGGGGTTTACTAAAATGGTATGGAAAGGAACTGAAAATGAAATAGGGGAGGATGAAAATGGAAACACTAGTTACATAATTGTACAAGTTTTATAAAGTAATGTACAAACTTTTAATCCTTCGGTTCTTATAATCCAGTCGTGCATCTACACGTGTGGGACTTTTATTGGACATGTAATAGTGCCACAAACATATTCTCATGTTTTTAAGACCCAGACCTTTAATATTATGGGGGCGATTTAGCTTCCTTAAATTGATTGGGACACTTTAATTTATAGTGTTTTGACATTTATACTTTTACGGATGAAAAAAATGAGTAAAAATCATACGAGGTTATAAGTGTCAATACACTCTAAATTAGAATGTCTCAATCAATCAATTATGTGTGCAAATCACCACCCTAATCTTATTGAGTAGATACACAAAATTTTCACTCCCTTTTGGCTAATATAGAAGTCTTTATAAATCACTTAATTTAGTAAACAACCAAGAAGAATCTTCAAGTGACTTACATATCTCACACGTTGGAGTGCAAGTTCTTCTCTTTTCAATTCTGCTATCTCTTGACGCTGCCTTCTTAGATTTTCAATTTCCAGGCCTTCAACTATATATTAGATTCTTTTTGTTCTTTTCTTTTGCACCAAACTAGCTGACTTGATGCTTTTCCATCTTCTCGATCATAGAGAATTCTATAAGCAAAACGGGAACCTGCAAACATACATAGAAAGAAACACAACCCCGCACTAATCCAAAAACACGTCACACTTATTAGAAAAATGTAGATAGATAGATAGATAGGTAGGTAGGTAGGTAGGTAGATAGGTAGATAGATAGGTAGGTAGGTAGATAGGTAGGTAGATAGATAGATAGGTAGATAGATAGGTAGATAGGTAAGTAGATAGGTAGATAGATAGATAGGTAGGCAGATAGATAGATAGGTAGGTAGGTAGGTAGGTAGGTAGGTAGATGGATGGATGGATGGATGGATAGATGGATAGATAGATAGGATAAGATAAGATAAGATATGATAGATAGATAGATAGATAGATAGATAGACAGATAGACAGACAAAACGGGTTGCTTCCCGAGAAGCGCTTGTTTATTAACGAGTCACTAGCTTGACTCGCCCCCGAATTAGTTGTTCATGGGGGAAGATAGAGATCCGGGACATCCAAAGTAGGAATGTCCCCTCTATGGTGTTGCTTGATCTGATGCCCGTTTACCTTGAAGTTTGGACCGTCATGTTGGGATAACTCAACGGTGCCATAAGGAAACACTTCGGTAATAGTAAACGGGCCATACCAATGGGATTTCAATTTGCCTTAGAAAATCTTCAATCTAGAATTGAAAAGAAGAACACGATCACTAACATGGAATTCTCGGTTTTTGATTTTGGGTCATGAATCTTCTTTGTCTTTTCCTTATAGATCAAAGAATTTTCATAGGCTTGATCACGAACTTCATTTAATTCATTCAATTGAATCTTTCGGTGATCACCCGCAGTTTTGAGATCAAAATTTGTCCATTTCAAGGCCTAGTAGGCTTTGTGCTCGAGCTCAATGGGGAGATGACAAGTTTTACTGTGACAACCCGTAATTTCCTCAATACGCTGTAAATGGAAAAACGACAATTAGGGTGATATTTCCCTCTAATTTGAGATACGATACGTATCTATAATCATTTTTATTGGAAAGATTATTCTGAGAATGTCGGCATAATTCTCGTGTCACGAATCTATCGTTTACTAGTCTAAACAAGTCCCGAATATAATATTACAAAAGATTGAGAAAGTTACAACTATGGTCCCTGTAGTACTTTACACTACAGCCCTAAGTTTACTCTAATTACACTTTGGTCCCTCCTGGGACTATATATACTCCTCTCCTCCCGCACTCCCTCATTTTCACATACCACTTTCTCTCTCTTAAAACACACAACACTCTCCTCTCTCGCTAATATCCGGCAACCCATAGGGTTCCGGTGCCGCCAACTTTTCCGGCCAACTTTCATAACCCACTTACACCGCCTATCTCATTTGATATATCCGGTCCTTGTGGTTATGTTTATGTAACACACGCGTCATGAATCTTACTCACGCTCCCTAGATCTACGTTTTAAGTATTCAGAAGTTAGAGTTTCTAAGGTTAACAATTGTTGAGGGTTCTTGCTTGGTCTAGGTTACGAGTAATACTCGTAAAGACACCACCACATCAAATCCCGTTCTCCTTTCCTCACGTTCTCATGGTAACAACCCTGATCATTTTGGTTTTCATAAACACATAACTAATAACACATATGGGGCGTATGAATGAAGTTCTAGAGATAGAAAGTGAGATGTTCTAGAGAGATAAAATCCAAATGAAAGGTTAGATTAGTAAGTGAACATCCAACCCTCTCCCTTGTGGGGAGAGGGCTATTTATACAAAAGACTACGCCCTCCTTCGGTGGATCGTGCATACAATTGGGTAAAGACCGTCCTTCTTCCACGGTGTTACTTATACTACTAATAATCTAACTAAGATATTGTTATGTCTACGAGCTGTAATATGCTAAACATATGTTGGGGTGACCGACACTTCTGCATGGATTTTCTAAATCCTAACAATCCCCCCTAACGGAGGTCACCCCAATAATTACATTGAAAAGTCCTAGCAATTAATCTATAATCTTTAATGCTCGAGCTCGTAGACTTTGTAGCTTCAAAAACATTAACATCGTACTATAGTAGTGATTTTTTGGCTTTGAGTGATTCTTTGATAAGTGATCGGGGCTTTCATTGAGATCACTACAACACATAATCTCCAGATCATCCAATGTAGGATTGCCAACATGTGAAGTTGTGACTTTTGGACCAACATGCTCACATTCTGGATCATGATATCTTCTCATCAGATTTGCGGAAGCTTTGTTGATTCATGACATTTACAGATGGCGTAGCGAAGCATGGAGTGAAAATATCAGAGTCACTTGATGAAGATATGCACTTATCATGATTTCTTTGAGATGAACATAATGTGTGAGCATGCGGTTATGGATTGACGCCTCAATTCTGATCAACTGCAACCGTCGGGTGTTCGTGCAGACAACAGTTAGCAATAAAAGCACACGAAAGTGTCTTTGATCACTTTCGTTTAATTGAGGTACCGCGCCCGGTTCCCCATTGATAAGTACAAGTACTACCTGTGATCAGGTAAAATTCCGAAGAATTTCCTTGACAGGGTTTTGCAGCTGCTCTAGCCGTTCTCAAACCGGAATGTCTCAAAGAAGACAACAGGGAGTGAGTGAACCACAAATTGAGATTTTGATTGATTAAAATTATTTTGTAAACAATCGTGCATTGCTTAATAGAAAGAATTTTTGCAATACAAAGGTTTATAAGAGAAATCAATTTTCAATCATAAATACCTTTTGATTTTGAAAACGTAATACACAGTCGATGTGCTATAGAAAATAGTTTTTGAGCACAACGACCGGTTTTAAAGGTATCCGTCAATCCATTTCTGAACGGTGATTGATTCATAATGTGAATCACCCCATCGTTTTTGTTCAGTTGTCACATGGTTGATCTATTGGATAGATCTCACATGCCACCCACCAAGAGCTTGTTTGATGTTGGATCTAGAAGGCTTTCCATCTTCATTATGAATATGATTTCATACATTTCGATGTTCGGCAATACCACAAGGATTTCGTGGACTCTTAAGATATATTCTCACTTTCCACATTGTGTGAAATAGTGAGTCTTCATTGATTGTGTCCTAATGAGATTTATTAATGATCTCGTGGCTCTAGACTCAATAGTGCACATTTGGTTCCTATGTCGGAGACTAGGGAGAGGGTCTCCTTCTTCAATATAAACAATCTCTAAGAAAGTCGAGTAGATTATGTAGGTTCCCTGTGAGAAGAATGAAACCCCTTTAAGAGGAACTTGAGTAGCTTGGGAAGTTGTAGTGCGGTCGTCCTTTGGTCCATGACATCTTGTCTTCAATACCAGTGTTACCTTAGTAACCACCATTAGCATATGTATTGAACCCGGTTTCTGCCCTAAGGTTGAATTAATGGAGGGCTATTTCTTTTCACCCTTTTCTCATTCATTTCTTTTTCATTCTTCAACCCCTTCATTGTTTACCGAGATTTCATTACTATAATCTTGTTGGGTTTATTCGAGTTCTAGCTCTATCTCAGTCCGCACTCTTCCCATTTCTCACTTTTCTCCTTTTTTCATCATACCTAAGGACTTCTACACTATCTAGTGAATTGTCCCTAGGTAGATCCATCTGGCTCTGGCTGGATCGTGGGAACAAATACCTAACTTAACCATCCTTAACTCCTTATATCTCCGTGCATAAAATAAATTTGGTCGGTCTTTTGGTATTGTTCTTCTGCAATTGAAACCAATTGAAAACCATTTGAAAATCAATTAAGGTACTTGTGATACAAGATCAAAGCATTTTGTACCTGAATTGTTTTTGATATTTTAGAAAAGCCCCCCCTCAACATGTGCATCAAATATTCGAAATTGGTTTAGCACATGGAGGCAAGAGGACTTAGAAATCTTGGATTAAGAATGAAAGATTCAATTCTTTGATCAACATTTTCTAAAATTATCATCATCACTTTCCCAATCAAATTTAGTATTTTAAATACTTTATTGAAATTATTTTGGGAAAGGATGAGGTTTTTTTTTTATTGCTCCCCTTGATGTGAAGAATTTTTAATACAGTTTAGAGCTTACAGGGGGATATGAAGCAAAATTCACGATCATATTAACCAATGAAACCATTTAAAATTACAATCAAGGTACTTTATGAAAAGAATATTATATTTTAGTACCTTGATAGTTTTGTTAAATTTTTGAAATGCTCCCCCTCAATATGTGCTTCGATATGCGAAAAGATTTAGCACATATGGGGAAAGATGCCAATTTATTGAGACTTGAAGATCACATTTTATCAGATTGCAAATTTATATCACATTTTCTCCCCCGATCAAAAATTTCAAATCCTTTGAGATTTTAGATCTCAAGTGATTTAAATATGTAAAACCTTGTTGGAGAAAAATGTGTTCGGTTTTATTTTTTCTGCTCTTCAGAACAAGAGGGAAGCTACAAGCCATACCCTATCACTACTATATACATTATAGTTATTATATTCACAGATACAACCACCACTTTACACATGAGAGTTAAACAAAATAGCTACTAAAAGAAGATATCATCATTCTGTTCTCTATAGTAGCTTGTAGTGTTCTTCATGTACTCTCCCTCCCAAAAAACTTTCAAGGCTGCGGAAAATCTTTCTTGTCTTAAGTCTTCATCTGATAGCAGCAATGAAATCTTTACACCTTTTAACATCTTGTTCCGTCCAAAACCTCGTGTTGTTTCCCGGCCTCATCTTTAGCTTGAACTCCTTGACCCTCGAATCCAATTCTTCTTCAATCATCTTTAGCGTACCATCACTGAACTTGTAAAGCTCACAGTCCTCATAGCATTCTTGAACCTTATTTATCGGTAAAGACAACTGCTCTTGGTGTGTCAATCACCAAGTAGTCGTGCTTGAATTCATGTCCAGTGGCTTCCCATTGAGGTTTTGTGAGATTGACTTGGGGTGCGATAGCTTTCCATACCAAGTTGCGAAGTTACCCACTCTTTGTCGTATCACTAACTCTCTTATCCATAGATTGACAGACGGTGAGAGACTTCTTTTCACGAATGGGCAGATGGTCAAGATGGCCTTGAAGGTTCAATAGGTACAGATCTTCAAAGTCACTTGGGAACAAGTGCTTGAAATCATTTTCTTCAATTACATGGTCTTTCAAGTCAGCTCTTCTGAGGACAATCTTCTTCGATAATAATCATAACCATAAATTGGGAAGATCTCCACGCGACCCACACTTAGAATTCGCAGACTTGGATCGAATGACTCTGCGCTTCTTATTTGCACCATGTCTTTCAATGTATAATTTCTTCTTTTTAAACTACCAATGAGAGATTCCGTGAAGAGAAACATCATACTCGTATTCTTTGTGCGTCCAAAATTGGTCGGGTACCATCTCTCAAAACCGGATCTCGTAAGTTGCTTCCTTCATCTTAGAGATAGATAAGGCAGGTCTTCTTCCTTAAATATCAGCCGTAGATAGTCAGATCTTTATTGAAGAAGAATTGATTGAATGGTCTTCGTCGGGTTCACCACCAAGAGGAAGAGGGTTGTTGACGTTGAATCGGCTGATATCATCATCTACTTGATCTGTCAGCAACTTGTGACACTCTTTCATTTGGAATTGCGGATGAGCGTCGGAATGAAAAACTTTAACAACTTCATATGCTGGGCCTTCAAGATCCTTTGGTGTGATTGATGAGATTCCTTGCTTCTCACAATACCATTTAATGAAGCTTCCCATGTCACCGTGATGTGCAAAGTGATTCTTCAAGGATCTTCATGGTTGGCTATAATGGTGGTTACCCAGGTTATTGTCGAGGGACACAAATCGGACTCGGAATGGCCCATGATGGTTCAAGAGCTTCAGGCTGTTCTTGGGCCACCAACTTTGAGTCATGTCTTTAGAAGGGGTGCAGCCGAGATGGTTTGATGCGTTTTCCTCTTAGGTATGCATTCCACCAATCTTTTCACTGAGGGCGGAATGTGTTTTGTAGAGGCATCATCATCCTCTGAATCTGATTCTTGAACGGCATAGGACTCTTCTATCATTGCCTGCTCCTTTGGGATTTTGGTGAAAGTGGGTGTGAATCGGGAATCAGTTGTAGTCCATGCTGCAGATGTCTTCTGAGATCCTTGACCGGCAGATGAACCGATTGGTTAGGTTTTGGTGGTGGTGTCGGTGGATTTGTCCTTTGAGTTTCAGCAGTTCCAGACGATCCACCTATTCCAGACGACCCAGCACCACCAGTTGGAGAAGGAGGAGGTGGTTGTTTAGGAACTCCGGTCATGGATTCAAGCATAACCACTCTCCTTTTCTTCTTTCCCTCTCTTTCACGAATATCTTCCAAGAACTGCAAATGATTATCATGCTTGATAGATTCCTGGAGAGCTTCATACAATTTCATGTGCACTTCATCCTTATGCTCATCTGTTTCAAACATTCTATCGTAGAGGACTGATCTCATATCCGAAGTGGGTAAATCCTTAAACCTCTGATGTAGCGGAGCCTTCATTGCCCATTCCACCGCATCCTTAACTTCCACTTCAATGGCATTTATAACTTCGGTATCAAAATTGAAACTCTCCAGCTTGGATAGACGACGATCAAGGTGATTGACAGATTCGGGCAGGTGGTGCTTCTTGAGAGCTTCAATTCGCTTTAATGCTTCATCCAGAAGTTGCTCCAGTGTCTTGCTGGGAGGTGTTATTGCTGGTGGTGTGACTGATTCACTAATAATGACGACAGATGGAGGGATGGTAGTAGTTGTGTCAGAGGACACGGGTGGTGGAAGTGCGGTTGATTGAGGTGAGACAGGTGGTGGAAGTGCGGTTGATGGAGGTGTTGTTGATGTAGGGACTCTGGTGCGACATAGGAGGAATGGTTGATGTATCCTGCTGAATGGTGACAGAGAACATAGATTCAACCTCTTCCTTTTCATCGTTTTGCTTGTCCGACTCAACATCTGAGGGTCTATCCTTGAGGAATTAGTCACCATAAGTTATGTCGGCATCAATGTTCTTCGGGGAAGATAGGGATCCCGTTGACACGTTGCCTCATCAAAATGCATGTTCCTCATATCTTGGCTTTAGAATCTCTGTGGTTCTTCCAGGTTCATTTCCCTACCTCTATGCCTTGCACCAAGATCCATTTGCTCGGTTTCTTTCCATCTTGTACAGTTCCGTAGAAGGTTTAGATTCATGGCTTTCGTGGGTGTCAGGAGGTAAGAGTGTCCTCCTGTATCCAGGACATCTTTTTCCACTCCAATTTGCTCTTGTGCCGAGGATGATTCAACACCTCTTTTCTTGAGCTCAAATTGTGTTGTAGTTTTTGGAGTTGGAGTGGAGATAGTCAACAACATGGCAGACTTGCTCTACCTCTTCACCAGCTTTCCCTTTTCCTTTACCCTGTGCAATGGGAGTGGTTTGATGTGGTACTGATTCAGGTTCATGTATCATAACCCCCTTCAATGGCTGTCTTTGAGACACATCAAGACTTTGCAGGCTCTCTTGAATGCCTTGTTGGAGAGCAGCATCGTCTTCATCCATTAAGGACATCTCTTTCTCGGGTACCTCAGCCCCTTTTCCTTTCCCTTTTCCAGCATCTCTCCTTCTCCTTTTTTGCTTTTGAGGTGGTGAATCAGCAGTCTATGATCTATCTTGCCTCTTCTTAGGGAGGCTTGCATAAGTTGACTTTGAGGATGACTTGGTTTGTGATGCAGATTTTGTAGATTTGGGTTGTGTATGAGTGGGATTGGGTGTTTCTTCAATAGTTGTGCCTGAGGCCTTTTTCATGTATTTCTTGAAGTAGTCAGCCTTCTTAATTCTCTCTGTGAGAAGTGCTTCAGGTATTGGCATTCCAAAAACCTCTTTGTTCAATCCTTTGGCAAGAAATTTCAAGTTACCAAGAACAAATTCATCACCGGCTTCATGGAAAACTGACTCACTTTTTGGAGTAAACTGATTTGAACTGCTGCAAGTGCTTGATAATGAGCTTCGAGAACCTTATGCTGGGAATCACCCTCTTGTCTTTGGTTTTCTTTCCTTTGACTTGATTCAGAAAATTTTGTCTATCAGTGATGAAGGTGTCTATAGCCAAGGTGAATTCTTCCCAAATGCGTTCTGCAAAGTCAATGTTTACCCTTTTAACTATCCCCCACATAATTTGTAGAATTGGAGCCCTCACTCTCTCAAACCCCGAAGTCTTCCCTCAAGCAAAGGCGAGAATAGTGACAATGGCTCTCCATGGTTGATACACTTCATTGTTGATGACCGCCAAGACCTTTGTAATCTTCTCTGGATATCCCAATTCTTCAACAAAGTCAATTAGCTCTTCACTGTGGGTGGGTGACGAATGGATTTCTGCGGGGTCTCTTGGGTGATTTGAAGAGCCTCCCAGAGTCTCGTGGTGATGTCATACCACTTGTCTTCAAGTTTACAAGTGTATGTAGCTGTGATCTTGTCCCATGTTACAGTGTTCCAGAATTGTTGCAGGTAAATGGAAGGAATCGTGCACCGCATGGTTAAAGCACCAAAAAAATTGGTGTTCTTCAAAATATCAACAACAATTTGGTAGATTGGATTAGGTTGGTTTCTTTCCACATCTACAAAGCAGTTGCTTTTTGCTATATCCACCCATTCCACATACGGAAGAATTTCCTCATCGGTAGGTACAGTGGGTGGTGCAGCGGTAGCAAGATTCTCAGAAGATGTTGTGCCTGCCATTGTAGTTCTATAGAGCACACATACAACAACACCAATATTAGGAAATTCGTTAGGTTAGACAAGATCAGCAGATCAACCGTATTGCAACAACATATCTTAGACGCTAAATTAGTGATTTAAGCTTATGAAATAGCATACACAAATTAGTGAACAAGATATGAATGAGGCAGAGGCATATTAAGTATTGGACACTCATAAACATCATGGAGAATTGACAGTGAACGATGGTTAAATGCACAAAGACATAGCAAGTATACAATCAACTCACAATGACCAAGGAATCATAATGAAAAATACAGGTTAAACAACATATAGGACAAATCGCATAGAACCAATCATTATATGGACAAATCGCATGTTGTAAAAACAAACCGCATTATGGACAAATCGCATAATGCATAAGATAAGTCGCATTGTGGACAAATCGCATATTGTCAAAACGCATAGGTCAAAGCACAAGTCGCATATATCAAAATGCATTTCAACAAACCGCATACGTCAAAACGCATGGGACAAAACGCACATATCAAATGGCATTCATCAATATGTATGTGACAAAGCATACAGTATATACAGACAAAATGCATTAAGTACTTGAGACGACAAATCGCATCAACAACTCGCTTTTCATCTGATACAAACCACATACAAGAATATAAAGGGACAAGTAACAACACACAAATCGCATACAAGAATATAAAGGGACAAGTCGCATCCAAGAAACAACACACAAATTGCATACAAGAATATAAAGGGACAAATCGCATCCAAGCAACAACATACAAATCGCATACAAGAATGTATAACGAGATTCAACAAAACAACCATCTTATACATCATACATTCATTAGGCATAAAGATTCCACTTAAATGAAACACAAACATCCTGATCACGCAACTCATTAACCTCAACCAAAGCACTACACATCTATTCACCTAAATCCTCTAAAATGGACACGCAAGCTTAAGGGGAGACAATCACAAACAAGGCCAATACATAATCCTGAACCCTCTACACATGTCCATTCAAAACCCAGATTACACACACAGTTATAAACATAAACCTAGATGTTGGATTTGTCGAGTGAGATAAGGGTGAGGAAATATGCAAAGAAAGTGTTAATTAGATGTGTTTGTAATGCATACAATGATGTACTTAGATGTAGATTATGATGATGTATCATACCACTTGTTTATCAAATCGCTTTGAGGATTGAGTAGAGAGAAAAAAGATGATTCGTTTGACTGAATTTCAAAAGTTTTGACCAAGTTTTGACAAATCGCATCATATATACTCAAGAACAAGTTATCAACATTGACACATTCAGTCCCTGGACTTGACAAATCGCATGCAATGCTTAAGATGAACAAATCGCATACCCTAATGATATAGACAAGCATGCAAAGCATAACCTTGACAAACCGCATTCCACATAACACATATCAGAACATAATTTGGCAGATTTAATCACTCTAAGTAACAAGAAACGGCAATCAACAGTACAGAGATCACAAAAACCAAACAAAACATATGACACATGATGAATGCATTCAAGAGAAACACAATCCAATACAGACAATGCAAGTTGTGCAGGAGACATAATGACATGAATATATCAAGACATGTAGCACCAATTAGATACTTAGAATCACATGCGAATCTCAAGAAATCATATAATTGCAATCATGCAGAGAGGAATTGGTAGGCAGGAATGATAGTATGATTAATTCTCCCCCTCAATCAGTGACACGATTATGCATGAGTGATCATTGATTGAATTTAACCCATTTATGAATCCAAGACTTCTTAGGTATGTGAGTGTTGATACACATGTTTTAAAAGAATAGTAGAACTTCTGTTCGAAGTTCATCTAAAGACCCGTGCCATTATTGAATGACATTTCTAGGACCGTAGATGTTATCGAAAACAGATGACATGTCTTTGATTCTATTTTTGTAATTTTCTGATTTTTCAGATTTTTATGGATTTAAAAGAATTTTTAACTAACTATCATGTATATGTGTATAAAAGAAATATAAAGAAATTATATTTGTATATAAAGGATTTTTAAAAAAAATTATCCGTCAATCGATGATCTACGAGTCGAGCAAAGGCGTCAGGAGTCACAGTACTTGAAAATCAATTCGACAAGCTAAAATTCGGATGAGTAGTCTTCAATTCAGTTGGAAACCATGTCATGATGTTCATGATAGAATTGAGCATTGTACACGAAAAAGCGAGGAATATTTGCACTAATAGCACATGTATAATAGCATTTAGATGGGTTAGTAGCAGTAGTATCCTGTCCTTTGGATGTTTGACAGTCAGCCCTTGGAATGTCATTGGTGGTCAGTGTTTTGATGGGAATCCATTTAAATCCGACATTCTTAAAGATTTTTCCAGTGGGCATCCACTTAAGACAGGATTTAGGAGTATGATTCCATTTGAATTTAATGTTCTTAAACAATATACCAGTAGGCATCCATTTAAGACAAGAGCTAGGAGTGTGAGTTCCCTTAGTAACAGAAGAAGATGTAACCATTTCCCTATTTTGAATTTTAGACATTTTGCTGTTAACTGGTTTCTTAGGGGAGTGGTCAGCCTTTTGATACTTCTTAAGTGCTCTAGATGATCTTTTTACATTCTTGATCTTAGAGATTTTAGCATTAGTCTGAGCATTGTCTTTCATTTTATCGGAATGAGTTAGTGGAGTGGTGATTTTGACAAAACGTGTTCTTATCAACTTGGGAGGCAAGCCTTGATTTTGAGGTTTTAATTCTTTCTGACTTAAATGCATTGGGGCGCTAACTACTGACCGTTCTTTAGTGATTTGTGACCGACTTCCCAAGGTTGATGGTTTTGCAAACTTAGTGTTCACTCAATTCCCAATAATTTTTCTAAGCTCATTTTTAAAGCAACTATGGCTGACTCTTATCCTGAAGTTGAGCTTTAAGGGCTTCAATGTCTGCTAACAAAGAGCTTGTTTGATCTAAAGACTTGGTCTTATCTTCTTTAGTAGGGACACATTGTTCTAATTGAATTTTTCTCAGAGACTCATTTTCGCTTAATAATTTGGCCACACATAATGCTAATTCATCATTCCTAGCTTTAACAGTATCACTAACCTCTATATCAAGATTGTTCACACGTATGTTAATTTCCTTATGCATATAGAGATGTGTTTTTGATTACATATGGTCTTGGAGCTGAGTTTTTAACTGGTTAATATAAAAAAATTCATGAAATTCTGGAAATTCCGGATTTATGCAAGATTTTGTAGCATGAAAACTTTCTTTTTTTCGTTGTATTGCAATTTCTAGATAAATGCAATGTTTTTCAAGAATTGAGTATTTGTTTGAAAGTTCGTCGAAAATTTTCTTATCAACTACGTTATTAGTCATGATATGTTTTATCATTGACTCAGCCTCAGTTACAGAACATTTATCAGCATTTTGTTCTGTAAGGTCATTAGTTTGCACATAATTAAGCACATATGGATTATTAATAATAGTTACCGAAGATTCTGTACCCAATGTTTGTTCATTCAACATTCTCACTCTCGGCATCCTCCTTCTGTGAGGCAAGAGTTTCTAAACAACTTGTTGCATCCATTTTTGATGTGTCTGTAATTCTGACTTCAGCAATACCCGATAGGTTACCCAACTCATCACGCCTCTCCATTGACTGCATCTCACATTCATTCATGTAATCATTGTTCTGGGTATCTTCCTCAATGTACTTCTTCACATTGTCCATAAGATGGATAAATGTCTCAATGAACTCATGGATTTCCATTCCAGTGTGTCTTTTGAAAGAAATATCAGTCATGTGTTGATCATAATCTGATGAATATTCCCCACTGATGAATGGCTGAAATTGTTTGTAGATTACTTGAAGTGCAACAATGGAACCAACCTTTTGAACCTTTTCTTTGTCAAGTTGTAGCTCCAATTATTCTAAGTTTAACAGCAAAGTTCCTATTAGTGTGGATAAATCCTGACGGAAGAGGGCAATATATGTTCGTTCCATTGTTACGGGTAGAAGTAACAAGAGGTGAGAGTAAAGTTGCTGATAGGGCTCAATGCATCATGCATTCCTTTTGCATGGCATTTTGCAGCATGAATAGGGGCAATTCTTTCTCATTGGACTCAGAGTATGAAGGTCTCAGATCATCATGGGTTGAATCAATCATGGTTAAACTTTCAGAGTAATAAATACTTTCTTTGTTGTCCACATTATCATATAATTTGAGCACATTTGAGATTACAGGATCAGTGGTGTAAGGCATTGTGACAACTCGTAATTTCAGGTCATTTCTCAAATTTACTATTCATCTCGGGAATTTACTATTCATCGGTTACTATTCATCATTTTACTATTCATCGTTTTTGAAGTCGATTTGATATTTTGAGAGGTTATTTCAAAATTTTACTATTCACGAAACACTATTCATTCCCGGAGAAAAATCACTATTTATGATTCACTATTCATCATTTTTCGTAAACTAGGTTTACGAGTATCAAATTCGCGTAACCGTAATGGTTTAGCTGCGTATTCATGAAAAATCATTGAGGACATTTCATATAGACTAGATTTAGTCTACATATCATCAGTAACATCATCATCATATTAGTTCAGGCATGGGTTTGCATTTTTTCATTTACGTATATTTTCCTATTAAATAAACGCTATCGCATAATCATTTATGTTGAATATTTGATTCGACACTTCCAAAAATTATCCTAATATATTTTTAGACTCATTTTAAGACTATGAAAATTATATTATTAGTTTACCCGATGTTTTGAATTTATTTTGTATATAAATTGTTATGTATATATATTTACGACGGTTTTCGTAAATTCAACTCGATAATTATTTATTCACTCAATATTTGCGAGAAATGTATTTTTATAATTTTTATGACTTCGATATATTTTAATTTGCTCCGTAAAAATCAATTTCTAGCTAACGCTACACTAAATACCTAATTATATTTAAAAACTACATATTATACTTACACTTATATACTATTTAGTCATCAAAACTCATCCAACCCTCCCCAAAACACCCCTTGGCCGGCCACCTCCCTCCCCATGACTCACCATTTTTGTAAAAATATCTTACTTAGCTAAATGTACACATATACATCATTTGTTAGATATTTTACTAAAATACTAGATATTATCTTTTCTAAACACATAGCTACACTTATTGAAGGTGAAAAAAGAAAGAAACCTTCTCCATCTCATCTCTAAAATTCGGCCAAGATCAAGAACAAGAAGAAAACATTAGATTTTTCAAAGATCAAGTAAAATTTAAACACTAGTATACTTCTTTTAAGGTTTTGCAATAAAAACCTAGGAGTATTTAGGAAACCTAGTTACTTAAACCTCATCATATAACTAGTAAGCTTTTCATGATCTTTACTAATCTTTCATAATCATTCTTGAGTTATTTTTATCATTTTAGTAGAAAAACATGCAAATATCATGTGTATCTATACCACTTTTATTTGTTTTTGGTATTTATTATTAGTATAAATCATCCTATAATTAATCCTTTGAAACATATCATTGGTGATGATGTTTAGGAACCCATGACACCCTAAGAAGGTGTATGGTAGGTTTAGAATAGATTTGGTGTTGATTTGAAGTGATTGAAACAAGTATTAAGCTAGAAAAATGATTTTCGACAACATGAAATAGAGGTCTGATTGTTTTTATAAAATCTGGAAATTTCGACAGGTCATGGACTATTTTGGGCTAGATATTCAGAAAATAGATTTTAAAACGAAACCGTGGTCGCTTGAACGGGTTAAAACGGATTTATAACGAAGAAGTTACGTTATTTTCAAGTTTAACGACGAAAGTTAATTTTCTGGAAAATTCAAAGCTGTCAAGTGTTATTTAAGGGGCAAAAATAAGTTTTAAACATTATCTAAACGAGTCGATTTATCAAAAATATATTAGTATATTTTAACACGAAACTAAGGATATATAAAACGTAGAAAACGGACTTATAACGATTAAGTTACACGCGATTTAAATAGAGTTATCGTAACTATTTTATACAAGTATAAACACTTATATATTTTCTATTAGTCAAAATAGTTATCGCAAGTGACCATGTTTGGAGCATTATTTCACACCAGATAGAATACTTTTGAGAAAAACGATGTCTTCTAGTAAAAGTGAGTTTACCTAGCCTATTTTCCAAAATGTTCAACCGTTTGTCAAACGAAGTTGTAAAGAATAATATACGGTCACTCAAACTTTGCCGAAAACTAACCTTAAACAATATTTTTAGTCCGACTACCCTACTTCATCTATATTTTTCTCCATGATCGAGACCTCTATGATCAAAAGTTAAATGCTAAGACTTTTAGATAATGTGACAAGCTTTCCAAAACCATTGAGTTTGTTTCCTAACACTCGATATTCACTATTTTAATACTAGCTTTTCGAGGCCATTTAGTCACTTTCATGAATTGTCAAATTATATTGTTTTACTGACGTATAATTTCTTAATAAATCCCTAAATGACTATCGTAGGATATCATTTCAACGTAAGTACTTGTAAAGTATTTTATAACATGACGAGATGTCATAAACATATATTTCGACGATAAACTCTATTTTCAAAACTGCACAAGTGGTATAGATTACATGTGGATTTGCATGTACAATATATATTCATGAATTATAATAGATCATATCATTCATATTAGGTTGCAGATAGAGATCGCACCTCATTTCAGTGTATCCACTTTTGTCATCATAATCATTGCATCAGGTGAGTCATAGCCCCTACTCTTTTAATACTTTTATTAAACTCTTTGGGGGAGATACATGCTTAACAACTTTTATGACAATCATGATTATTTGCAACTATATGTTTATTTGAACTGAATGTTTAGTCATACGAAATAACAGTATTGCCATACTTTGAGTTTCTATATCATAGACCATTGAGCTAACTGACTTGGTATGATCACGGTCTAATGGACTTGGTATAATGTTGAACTAGTGGACTTGGTATAATGTTGAACTAGTGGACTTGGTACAATCATGAACTAATGGACTGGGAACTATTTGAAACAATACTTATTATGTGTTATATCAATTGACTATTGATACATTATGTTGTGTACTGTTATGTGAACTCATTTGATGATGTGTACTTGAACATAAACTACATATTTTGTGCAATGGGTTGTAAACACACAAGTTGCAAGTTTTGTATGGGCGGAACTTGGAACTTAGTGGATTTGCAATGCCTTTGATGCATGAACGTTCTTTAAAGGTTTTTCATGACAACACAAACTTTATGAACTCACTCAACCTTTGTGTTGACACTTTTAGCATGTTTTATCTCAGGTATCTAAGGCATACACTTCATGGCATGCATGTGGACTTATCATAGAGTCGTGGTGACGACACGTCTCACATGGGATTTATGCACTTTAAAAACATCGTTTGGCTTGTATCAAACTTATTTTCGTACATGTTGACTATCATTTGGGACCTATACTTTGTAAACTCTAATTATTTTACTTAATCAAACGATATTTTCAAAACGGCACTTTAGGTCGTTCAATATAACTGTAACTGTGATGCTATGGCAGTCACGCCCCAGGTATTCCATTCCGCTGCAAAACAGGTATTTTGGGGGTGTGACAGATTGGCATCAGAGCTTCGGTTATAGAGAACTAGGTTACATCATTGATCCTAGACTATAACTACATCATCATAGCATCTCATCATTTCATCATAAGTGCATATTCACTTTACATGCGGATTCATACGCACTTTATGCGAGTTATTTACTTTCATTTCAAATCGATTGTCACATGGATGCCTTCAAATACCCATTCCATTATCCTTTCTTCATACTCCAACGTGGAGAATGCCTTGTCATTCCCTATCACAATTTTAACGTCAGTTGACTCATTACCAATAACATCGTATGCCGAGACAAAACTTTCAAAGAGGGTGAAGTCGCTCTCACTCCTCTGTTTCACCACCAACATGTCGAGTTACACGCTATTCACACACTAAGTCACTAAATTGTCATACATTTGAAATACTCACGACATCTCATGACCCATCTCCTAGGAATTCGTCAATCATTTTGAAAAATAACCTCAAACTTATCACCTCATATCACATCTCTTTAGAGCATTTATTCTTAACATAGGACTTTGCTACGTCTCACCTTTCCTCTTATTTTGAAGAGTTATGGCGCCGAAGAAAGCTGCACCAGATATCACACCAGCTGCTATCCAAAAGTATGTAGAGGATAGTATAGCCGAGGCACTAAGGAAAGAACGAGCAACAGTAACTGCTGCTGCTGAGGCCGCGGCGGCTGCAGAAGCTGCTAGACTTGCTACTGCTACAGGAGCTGCGGGAGGGTATGGAGTTCGAAATTGTACATACAAGGACTTTAAGAACTGTGATCCCACAAAGTTCAAAGGCACAGAAGGAGCCACTGCTATGATCCGTTGGTTTGAGAAGATGGAGTTTGTATTTTTTCTATGGAATTTCCCAGATGACTGCAAGGTGAAGTTCGCCACTGGTACACTCTTAGATGGCGCAATGTCATGGTGGAATTCATATGCTCAGCCTATTGGTATCGAAAATGCTTACAAGCTCACGTGGGATGAATTCAAGAAGCTGTTAAGTAAAAAGTATTGTCCATGCACATAGGTGAAGAAACTAGAAACATAATTTTATGAGTTAGTGACTATTGGTTATGACATCGAGACTTACATCAGAAGGTTTCAAGAGTTGGCTGCTCTTTGTCCAACTATGGTTTTGGACAATGAGAAATTACTGGAAAACTTCATTGGAGGACTTCCACAATGTATTCAAGGAGATGTAACTTCTTCCGATCCACAAACAATTGAAGAGACTATCAGGATAACTCAAAAACTCATGGCTCAAGTTGTGAAAAGGGAAAACATTATCAACAATAACCGCAACAACAAAAACAACAACAACCACCAAACTAGCAACAACAAAAGGAAATGGGAAAATGACCAGGGAGGTTATAATTATGACAACCAAAACCATAACACTAACCATTATCAACAACAGAATAGAAGACAAGAAGTCGCCAGGGTTTATGTTGCTGCACCAATAGAAGACAGAGGTTATGTTGGAACCTACCCACTATGTAATCGATGTAAGTATCATCACTCGGGTCTTTGCCCTGCTAAGTGCCACAAGTGTCAAAAACTGGGACACCTTGTCAGGGATTGTAGAGGCAAGGCCATAATTACATGTTTCGGATGTGGGGAGCAAGGACACTATCGGAACCAATGTCCCCAAAACCAAGGTCAACAAGTTGAAGGTGCTCATGAGAAAGCATATATGTCAGAAGGAGGAGAAGCTCACCAGGGTATCAACAACACGGAAGACTGAAGAAGTTTAGAAATTAACAGTCTTATTTCCTTATGCACTATGTCGTACTAAGTTTATGTCTTCCATCGTATTCAGATCTTATGACTTAAGATGTATTACTGTTTGATAAACCACTCGTTGTGAAATATTCTCATCTATCGTACTTTATTTTCCTTTCTGATTTGTTATCACTTACAAAAGTTTTTACTTCCTTTTACTTTAACTGTCATGTGGACGGAATGGTTTAAATCTTTTTAACACTGAGAGTTATAACAACTAAACCGAACGTCACGTTATCGTTCCTTAATTATACATAGCCTAGCTAACTATGTCTAATTCTGGAGGGATCGTGTTATGTTTGGAGCAGTTATTTATCAATCTTAGTGCAAGCAAGATTTTCACATATTCCTAAAAGTCAAAGTGATACTCACGGGAGATTCTTCCAATATTTTCTCTATCGCGATGTTTATACACTCTTATTCATAGATAACCATAACGACACTTCTTCATGTCTTCTCTTCTTGTTATTCATCACAAACCCTAAACATGAGAAACCAACACGAACTGAATTCAGGGACTGAATTCCTTTTTGGGTGGGCGAATGTGACAACTCGTAATTTCAGGTCATTTCTCAAATTTACTATTCATCTCGGGAATTTACTATTTATCGGTTACTATTCATCATTTTACTATTCATCGTTTTTGAAGTCGATTTGATATTTTGAGAGGTTATTTCAAAATTTTACTATTCACGAAACACTATTCATTCCCGGAGAAAATCACTATTCATGCTTCACTATTCATCATTTTTCGTAAACTAGGTTTACGAGTATCAAATTCGCGTAACCGTAATGGTTTAGCTGCGTATTCATGAAAAATAATTGAGGACATTTCATATAGACTATATTTAGTCTACATATCATCAGTAACATCATCATCATTGTTGGATCGATGTACTCTAACCAAACTAACTTAAATAGCCTGTTAAGGTTTAATAACCTCGGATAAATCCTAAGTTATTAACAGAGAAACACTGAGTAATCTTTATTAAGTACGCGAAATTTACTTAACAAATCTAAGAAGAATAACTTTTATTATTAACTCTAAATCTGCTTATTATGCAGATACTTCAACAACTCTAAGAATATCGAACTTCTCTCTAAAACTCTAATAATGTCACGTACATATAATATCAATCTAGGGGTCCTTTTATAGGCTCAAGGATAACCCTAAACGATTTACAATTTGTATCCTTGTACGACAAGTAATCTAATAATGAATATTCTAGAATTACAAGACTTTCTATAAACAAATAAAACAGTTCTTTGTTCTTTCAGTACTTTGACTTCAATCAATTACTTTGATTTTATCTTTAGCGATTACTTTGACTCTTTGACTTTTCCGATTACTTTTATCATTCTTCAACACTTTCATATCCCAACAATCCTCCCCTAACTTGAATTCTACTAGCTTGACTTCAAGTTCCTTTGTGAATATATCTTTAACAGCTCCATCTTTAAGGAAAGATTATGTCTTAGTCTTTGGATAGTATCTCTGTAGTTTATGTGCTTGTCAAAGTATCTTTAGAATTATTCTTTTACAGCATCATCCATCAAACTCTATCTTTTCAGCAACACAGCAACATATGACAATTTGTACATTAATTCAGTTTAAGTTGCAATCTATTCTCATCACTTCTAGGTGTGTAAACTCCTGTGAGAGGTGAATCATTGAAAATTTAATGGATTTAAGTTCTCTTTACCAAAGCCATTAACTCTGGAGTAGCCAAATGTTTTGGTGTTTAAGACCATGGTACATTGATAACCATATGATTTTTAGCAAATCATCAGCTATCAACAGATTTGATGTGTCTTTACCAAAAGCGTACCCTTACGGACTAGTTAGTTCTTTCATCATGGTGAACTAATTACCATATAATGGTTTTTCCACAACCTTTACCACAAGCCATTTTCTTGTGGGCTAGCCAACTCTTCACATTAACCGATATGGTGAGTTGATTACCATACAACTTATTAGCAAGTTGTTAACTAAAAAGGGATTTGTCATATCTTTACAGAGCGTTTGCTCATGGATTAGCCAATCCTTTTGTAACCATGGTTGATTGATAACCTATTGATGTTACCATCTCAAAAACCATTTATTTTATTCAACCTTTGTTCCAAAATATTTGTTACTTAACAAAAGGTTTCTTTCAAAAATCACTTAACTGGTTAAAAGCTGCAAGCGATACTTTGATGAAAGTACTTGTTTGATCAGCATACTTTGAATAAAGTACTTGATTTATCAAAAATAATTTATTCAAATAAGATTCATACGGTTATTCATCCTCATCAGCAATAGTAGTTCAGTTGATAAACAAATTGATGACCATACAAGCAATTTCATTGTCTTCTTCAACTTCCATTCCATGCTCTAGCATCCTCCTCATAAGATCTACTGTAAGAGGATATCTTCTATTTGCAAACATGTGTATCATTGTACCATTTTCCAGCTCTAGAACATGAACTCCAGATTCTTCAAAAAACTCCAAAGACACAATTTCCCAATTCTCTTGATTCTTCCAAATGTCATCAGTGCTTTGCTCTTCAGTTTCCCATATAGTTGTGAGATCTCCAAGCAGAACTAAACCAATTCCTTCTAATGGATTATGTTCAAAGTAACTTCGCACCACATGATATAAATAGAATAAATCTACTCTGTCTATGATGTGCAATAAATCCCATAGCCTGTTGAACACTCTAAAGCTTTCATCTTCTCTATGAAACATCAGATAACATCCATCTTTGGATTCCACAACTTCAAAAGCAATAATTTGAGATTTGTTCATCTTCATATCAGCATCTTCCTTTGAATACTCAAAATCTACTATCCTTAGATAATTTCTTAATTCATCCCTAGTCTCAGATCTTAGCTCAACTTTTTCTTTCTTTGAGAACTGAACATCTTTAACTTCAGTTTTTCTTTTTCTTTTTAAACTTTTCTTTCTCTCTTCTTCTTTCCATGTAGCTTCATCTCTAAAGTCTTTGATGCTTTCAACATTTTTCTTATAAGCTTCTCTAGCAGCATCATACAATCGTTTCATCTCAAAATAATTAAACCTTTGCAATCCTTTATACCCTTGACTTTTAAGATAAGCCATCATAGCATTTCTGTCTTTAGCTTTATAAGGTCTTCTTGGTAGAAATCTAACAGGAATAGGTGACTCTAATGGTTCATCGGCTTGACATTCAATTCCTCTTGCAACTTTTTAGCTGCTTCTCTACTCTGAGCTTCTTCAGCTTCCTTATCTTCTCTATCTTTAGCATTTAATTCCTCTTGAAGCTTTCTAGCTGCTTGTTCATTCAAAGCTTCTTGGGCAGCTCTTATCTGTGCTAAAGTTAGTTTCTTCTTCTTTACTTCTACCAAAACACCTTTTCCTTTATCCTTAGGATCAATAGCAGGTTGAGAAGTTCTTTGTTGTTCCTTTTCTTGCACTCCTGAAATATTAACACCACCCCTTGGTTGTGATAAATCTTGCAAAATTACAGCAATGGTTTCATCATCACTTGCAGTATGGATGGGTTTGGGTGTAGCTTCCTCTTCTTGTATAACAGTTGAGGGACCAACAACTTCTTCATGTACAGTTGTAGAAGGACCAGCTTCTTCTTCAAAGTCTAACAACCTTGGAGAAATCAATTCTTGTCTGTAAGATCCTTGTTGTTGAAAAGCAGTACTTTGATCTTCAGTACCTTGATCATCAGTACTTTGAACATAGGTAACATGTGACAGACCAGACTCACCCCAAGCAGCAAACTTAGCTAACAAATCATCTCTTTCCTTAGTCAGTTTCTCTATTTCAGAAATTTTACAGTTTAATTTCACCATATTGTGCTTTGAAACTGTAGGACGATTCGCCATAGATGATTGTATAATCGATAAAAGAGATGACGAATAAGATAGGTGAACGTGAGAGAAATATGGAAGAGATTCTAAAGTATCAATATGAGAGGGAAAATCGGAGAGTAGTTATTTATAGGTGAGATTTAAAAAATCACAGCCATAAATACCAAAGTTACCGTTAGATATAATTACATCTCAATATTACCGTTGGAATAGTACGTTAATAAGACAAATAGTACTTCCACATATGCAGTACTTTCCCAAGCAGTACTTTCCAAGCAGTACTTTCATAAAAAATAGTACTTTTCCAAATTCCTCTGTATAACATGAATATCCTCCCCTCAAGCAATGCATAGGACTATACGAACACTAAATAGTCCTCCCCTTAAATGTAGCTTAGTAGTTGATCATGCCAATACTCACCACCAAGTCATTGAATCTTGAAACATCAAAGCCTTTGGTTAGTAAGTCAGCCACATTATCATCCGTGTGAACCTTAACCACATTAATGAGACTGTGCTCATAACAATCTCTGATAAAGTGATGCCTAATCTGTATGTGTTTGGTCTTGGAATGATAAACTGGATTCTTCACAATACAAATGGTACTCTCATTATCAATATTGATAGGAGTATTTTTAAAATTGAACCCATAGTCCAAGAGTTGATTTTGCATCCACAAAACTTGTCCACAACACTTGCGGCAGACTACATATTCACTTTAGTAGATGATGTTGCTGCAATTGTTTGCTTTTACAACGCCATGAAACTAATATTCTTCCAAGATATTGGAATCCACGTGGTTGATCTTCTGTCATAGTTATCACCTGCATAATCACTATCTGAAAAAGCTTCCAAGTGAAAAGGTGAATCCCTTGGATACCACAACCCCAATTTAGATTGTTGTTTCAAATATGAGAAAATTCTCTTCCTTTGCATTCATATGAGAAATCTTTGGTGAGACTTGATATCTTGCACATAAACAAACTGCAAACATGATATCGGGCCTTGATGCGGATTAGATCTGAGAAGCGACCAATCATTGATCTGTATAACTTGACTTCAACGGGTTGTCCATCTTCATCCTTGCCTAATGAGTTAATTGATTTAATTTGTGTAGTAACAGGCTTCATGTCATCAAAATTGAACATCTTAAGTATGTCAGTAACATACTTGTCTTGACTTATAAAAATTCCTTCCCTTGACTGCTTAACTTGAAGGCCCAAAAGAAAGTTAACTCACCCATTGAACTCATTTGAAATTCATTGCATCAGCGCTCAAACTCCTTGACCATGGGTGTTTAGTAGCCCCGATATGATATCATCAACATATATTTGAACTAACATGATATCTTTCTTATCTCTCTTGATAAACAAAGTCTTGTCAATGGCTCCTCTCCTGTAACCATGTTGTAGTAAAAATGTAGAGAGCCTCTCATACCAGGCTCTTGGTGCTTGATGTAAGCCATAAAGAGCTTTGACAACTTTGTAGACTTTGTTAGGATGTTTAGGATCTTCAAAACCAGGAGGTTGCTTGACATAAACTTCCTCTGTAATCTTGCCATATAAAAAGGCACTCTTGACATCCATTTGATAAACATGAAATCCCATATAAGAAGCAAAAGCAAGAAAGATTCGAATTGCTTCTATCCTGTGCCTCTGAGCAAACACTTCATCATAGTCAACTCCTTCTTCTTATCTGTAGCCTTGTGCAACTAGCCTTGCCTTGTTCTTGATGACATTACCCCTTTCATCTCTCTTGACTCTGAAAACCCATCTGGTTCCAATAACTCTCTTCCCATCTGGAAGATCACATAATACCCAAACTTCTTGAAGTTTAAATTGTAGCAGTTCTTCTTGCATAGCTTCAACCCAACTTTCTTTAGACAATGCTTGAGCAATATTCTTGGGTTCCTCTTGAGAGATAAAACAAGTAAACAAGCATGTTTGATGGTCCTTATGATTCAGCCTGTTTTGTTTATACACAAAGCTAAGTAAAGCATTGTGAGGTGTTGAAAAAGTCTTAGCTCTGTGTCTAGTCATCACTCCAGGAGTAGAAGGACCAATGATTTGATCAGTAGGATGATTCTTATGAATTCTTAAGCTTGGAGACTGTGGAACTCCATAAGTATCATCTAAATTAGTAAAATCAACATCTTCATTGGAATCTGAGAAAATACCTTCATGTTC
>OU343224.1:20902008-20916096 GCA_910596185.1 Chrysanthemum makinoi | reverse complement strand
ATCTCAGGATGTAACGGAGATCCCTCCCAACTTTCAGCAACGCTAGCCATAAACAGTATTGGCTCTGGAAAGGTCTGGCAATCAACTGGATGGCGAGCTAGGAGTTGATACAAGGGATTCCTCCTCATAGTATAGGGCAGGGGATCGTTAAATCTCTTCTCATCAAACTGAAACTCTGGGTTTAGCAATGCAGGGTATTGGGGAGGTACAATGGTATCTTGAATGTAAAAGAATTTCCCTTTCCATTTTCTGATATTTATAAAAGGCTTATCAATAAGAATGGGCACATCCTTTCACCTCTTTTGGCCAATGTCAGCCAGTCTCCGCCAGGGTAAAGATTCACAAACCCTCTAAGCACAGTCAAAGACGGTTCAAACCCATACGCTCTACACATGACAATGTATATTGTGAGCTTGGCTAGGCCAAACGGGTTGAACCTAGATATGTGTACTTCATAGTATTGAAGGGGTTCTAAAATCAGGGGATGCAAAGGTATCCTTAGGTTGGAGGTCGTGAATGCATGTGTATACAAGCCTACATAATTCTTTGGAGCATCATGAATACCTTGGCTTTTGCTGGATAACATGACCTTATATTGTTTGGGAATGGGATAATCAGTAAGGAAGGCTTTAAGCTCTTCTCTGGTCAAGGTACAACCTTGTTGCCTGATTACGAACTTCTTATTGGCAGACATGGAACTTTTAATCAACAAAAAAAATATTGAAAACGTAGTAATACGAAGGAATACTTTACCTTTTTTGTTCGAAAGCTTGCTAGGAAGACAGCTTAGTAGGTGTAAATTTTGGGCGAGGGATAAAAAATGAGTTAGGGTTTTACTATATGATTTTATATCCCCTCTTGCATATAACATCCTAGCCCTACACGTGTCTTGTAAGATTACCTAACTTCCGGATTTCAAATCCCTTTTAAACTTTGAAGGGACGTTTGAATTTACTGAGATAGGGGTGGTTAGGATAAATACTAAGCATTAATTACGGGGTCAACATATAACTGACTTTTCATCTTCGTTCAATTTTGTGACGGAGGAGAGGTTTCGTATATATTTTTGATTCGTAAGCGATATTTCGACTGGGGGCTTGATGACGTACCCTCCGATCAGGTCGAAGGACACCCCTTCGACCTTAGTTGAATTTGCATTACGAAGACCCAAGTCTTTCTTCATAAGTCATTGGTGGCGTAAAATCATTCATCCTTGATATGGTTACCAGTTGGGAATTCGCCAACCGAAGGCCTATTCCCTTCGGGGTCTTCTCTTGAGGACACCAAGACAAAGGAGAACATTGACTTGGTCTTCCCCCACGTTCCCACTATCTCCTTAACTTCCCCGTCAAGACAGAGAGAGTGGGGATGAAGCCTAGCGGTTACCACAAGTCATGGGGCGCCCCATGATCTCCGAAACGTGCGCAAACACTCTCCAAGCTTATTTCTCCATCTATAAATAGGTTGGACGCTTCATTTCAATGGTATGTTCACTCACCACAGTATTTCACATACTCTACATTACTTACAACACATATCACATACTTACTCTCACGCTGGAGGTGATTCGCAGGGTCCAACCGCTGCGCAATCACTTAACGAAGTGCCTACTATTTCTTATTACAGATTGGCTACAAGTTTGGCGCAAGCATATCACCCCTCATACCCTTCGATCACCATCGAAGGCCTGGTCGTACGAATTATTGTACAATCAGATTAACTTTATAGTTAATTCTAACCAAGTCAAAGGGAACAACACTAACCAAATGAGTTCTAGCTCATGGACTTAGTTATATTTGGAGAAGTAAAAGTGTTTGTGAATGCCTCAACATTTAACACACAAACTTGTCACTTTTACTCCTAACTTATGTTCCTATTTATATTACAAGAATTAGTTATTAACCGTTGTGTAAAAAATTTGTGTCATGTGAAGATGGACACAAAGTACACTGTACTCCTTTCCTTATACAATTTTCTACTTTGAGTATGAAACAAACACTCTTTTGATAGAACAATGTTAATAGTTGTTCTGATCTTTAACCATTCAGGAAAAGTTTGACTTTTGCATGATAAGGACCTTTCCTTATACATTTCAAACTTATCTCACCTTGTCTTGCTTTTTCTTCCGTCACTTAGATGTTTATCTAAGTCTTCAGTTCTTCTAATGTTGAGGAGACTGAGGGGTTCAGTGAGCTATTGTCATTACTTACTGAACCCATCACATTCTTCTTTGGCTCAGGGATCATTCACTGAGAACCGCCTCACTGAATGGTAAGTCTTTCTTCTTAGACTCAATCTGAGCATCCTGAAGGTAACTCACTGAGTGATTGTTCACTCAGTAAATTGATTGTTGTTCTTGGTTATACAACACTTAAGGTATTTTTTATTCAAATTTTAGACTAAGATCATTGGTCACTGATATAGACCCAAAAGATAATGATATCAATTGAATTATTTATATGAAAGATGGAATTTTTGGATAACATACTTGGTATATTTGATTTGTTTTATCAATTTGGTAACTTCTTTTTAATTTCATGAATTGCGGGTGTATTATGTAACTTAATTGATTTCCTGCAACTCATGATTGGTGTTTGATGTGGCATGTAATCAAACTTGTGACTAAAAAGCAAAAAAAGAAAAGAATAAAAAAAAGTAATCACAATTCACAAACACCTTCGAAATAATACATGTGCAAGACTTTGCAAAAAATAACAACAATAATAAGCATACCAATCACATAGACATATGCCTTAGAACTACTTCATAATTTCAACAAAAATAAGCATACCAATCACATAGACACTAGCAAATCATATAAACTAAACGTTGAAGCAATAAACAAAACACTTAGAAAACCAACATCAAATGACGCGTAGAGAGCTAGACATTATCATGTACAACATCCGCAATGTTTTCAAACTTGTGACATTTTGAGTTCATAGAGAAAAATAAATTACCAAAATACTATAATCTCTTTAAGCTAAAAGTTCTCTCTTAAACTTATAATTTTTCAAAACAAGTTCAATAAAACTCGCAGCATAAATATTCAAATCAAAATCATGATCATTGATGAAATCAATCCATAACACACAGGGCCAAAGACTGGGTAGGACTAGGTCAAAACTAATTTTGGGATAGGGTTGAAATGAAATTTGGGCGTAGCTACGAATAATTGGCCATAGGACCATACCTTGCTGACTGGATTTATATGGGCTAAGGATCGGGTTCCTGATTTTTGTAGTTTGCAACTCTAGCTTCAAGCTTTCAACCTGGAGCTCGCAACATCGACTAATTCGGCCAAAAATACCAACCTTTTACCCATACCGGCTTGTAGTCTAGTTACTCGTGCGATAAATAAATTGTCGTGATGGTACCCAAATGGTAAGGACATATCTACATTTTTTAATCATGCTACAAAATGTATTTTCACTATACCATTTAGAATGTGTTCTTAAAATAATATTTAGTAGGAAACTAAAGAACACAAACTTAAAAGTTATTGTGTTCTTTAAGAAATATTTAGGAACGAAAGGAAGAGGAAAAGAGGGGATATTTGAGGTTTTTTCCCTCCTCATCTCATATTTTGGGTGTTTATGAAGTAAAGTGTATATATATTAACTAAATTACCTCTAGATTCAATGATTAATTATAATAGTAACTTTGTAGCTTTTGTTTTTCATGTTACTTTAATTTTAAAAATTGATTTGCTCGGGAAACCAATAATAAGAAGTGTGTAGTATATGGTGGGTAACTCAAACGTGTTAGGTTTGAGCATCGAGATCGTTCCGAACGAGGGTTGAATGGAATTTCCAACTCACGTCGCGATTATCGGGATTTGAATGGGAAAAGGGGATAATTTGATGTTTTCTAAACTACGGGGCAAGGGAAGCGTAAAAGGGAAATTACACTACGGGGAATCCTAAATACGCGAATAAAACTAAAATGAAACGTAAATAAAATGCAACTACGTCTAATCTAAATCCTAATATGATCTAAAATTATTTATAAAATAAAAATGCCATTTAAAACTTAATAAAGAATTAAAACTAATTTTTATGATTTTTTTGGAATTTATTTGAATTAAAAACTAATTAAAACTAATTAAATTGCTAAAAATTATAATTTGAACTAGGAAAAATATGGAAAAATATTTTTTTGGCTTTTTATATTTTTCTTAATCTAGGAAAATTGAAAACTTATTTTTTTTGAATCTTTTCTGATTTATTTGTATAAAAAGTTAATTAAAAAGGACTTAAAAACTGATTTAAAATAAGAAAAATAGTAAACAGTGGCAGAAAATTATGAAAAATTCAGGAAAATTCTAAAATATTATTTTAAATCTAGGAAAAACAAGAAAACCTATACTAGAGTGCAAGAAAAGCCAACTGATGTGTAAAGTGCTTATAAATAAGCACTTAAAAATGAGCAAATGAGCATAAACAAGCACCAAATGAAAGCATAAGCTAAAGTGTGCTAAAACTACTTAAATGCAATCTATTCCAACTTCTCTAAACCTCTAATGAACAAACTTCAATGATTTGGTTCAATTGACTATTAAGAAGAAAACAGCTTAAGACACCTACTTCTAGCTTATCTAGCTGCTAAGGAATAAGTCCAAACAACAATCCAGCAATTGGATCCTTAAGCACACCTATCTAACTACTTATAAACGAAAATTCAGCTTATGAAAAGCTAAAATGAACTCTCTAGAAGCTATGCAAAAAGCTGTCACACACTCAGAATTCAGAGTGTGAGTGTGTGAGCGCTTATGAGCAAAATAATGAGCTTATATAGTGGCTTTAGAAAATTCACAAAATTCCACAAAAATGACTCTTCAAAACTTGACCAACTGAAGATTTTTATCCCAAAATCTCAATTAAATTGGATCAGAAATGAATCATCTAAAATTCCACAAAGTTTTGCAAAAACCTGATTTTCCAATTTTGACTATTTTGACAGATTTGGTAAAGTTGACTAAAATGAGATTTGAATCAAATTTATGGACTGATTATGTTATTCTAAGATGCAATGAAACCAAATTAAGCTAAATTAACCTAATCTAAACCTAAATGTAGCTTTAATGCAACTGAGTTCTAACTGATGCACAACAAAAATCAGATTCTAAGTGATTTTGACTTAGAGAGTGTTCAGGTGCAATGCAAGGACTAAAATGACTGTTATAATCCTAAATGATACTAAAGCTATTATAACCAACCACTGAATAGACCTCAATATCAGATTAAAACCTTAATCCAAATACTACTATAGCAACAGATTTGAAAATTTCAAGCAACTATTCTACTAAACTAATCTAATTTTAAACCTGATTTAGTCTAATTGATCAAATAACTCCTAAATGCAGTATCAAAGGACCACATAATCAAACTTAAGCTAATGATGCAGATAATAAAAGCAAATGACAGATATGAAACAGATTCGTAAAATAGCACTTACAATAGTCCTAGCCACAATGGCTTGCCAATCACAAATAACCACTATCCTATTGATTTCAACCCAAATCAAACATAATTAACCCAATTCCAAGCTTATATCAGCAATCCAGAACTACATTACCAATGAAACTGCAACATTGACTTAATTTGACCAAAGAGAAAATTGAGAGTAAAAAAGCGAGTAGGATCTGAGTAAAGCTTTTCAAACACTTTATGAAAAACTTATAAAACAGTAATATGAGATTTATGAAAAACTGAAACTGAAAATACTTTCATTAATTGAAAATGGAGTACAATATTTGAATTGAAATACAAGAATTTTAAAACTAATAATACTGAAAACTTAAATGATTAACTCTACTCAGGAAATTAAAACTACACTACTCCTACACTACTTGAATCCCAACTGTGAAGAATGAAGGGTATTTATAGCGAGCTTGAGCCTGAAGAAGGATCTAGAAGGCTCAAATGTGTGTTTCTTGTGGCGATTCTTGACCATTGATCAAATCCCACACATCACCAATCAATTTCACCCCTTGGATCATGTATACCACGTTGCACTAGCCAATCAGAGGTGAGGATTTGGGTGGATTGACACAGTTGCCGGTGGCATCCGGTGTGTCGTGTGTCGAGATGATATTATGGATATACCCTCAATTTAAGTGATTGTAGCCAATTAAGATCAGGGGTATTTAGGGTTCATGTGCTGGTAAATTTGGGGGTTTGTTTTGGCGGGTTAATTTTTGGGTTTTTTTAATATAATTCGTTTTTAATTGTTGACCGGGTAAAAGGTTGGTTTGACCAGGGTCAGTGGTATACGGGTTGGATGGATATATTGGACCGGGTATTGGTTTGGGCTTTGGGTTTTGAGTAAGTATTTTGGGCTAGAAACATGGACTTAGGACAAGTATTTGATCCAAGATGTATTTAAAGGACTATATTTGCCAAATCTGAATTTCCAAGGACTAAACATGAGATTCCGAAATTATCTTTGAAGGATCATTCTTGTCATTCTTAAATAGACCAAGGACCACTTTTGCCATCTTTGAAAATTCCAAGGACCAAACATGTCAGTTCTGAATCTTCAGGGACTAAAACTGCCATTTTGAGAACTGATTGTCCAAACTTGCAAATTCCTTTCCCAGCCTTGGCTTTTAGCATTCTTCTTTCTCTCGTGCTCGGTTTTCTCGATTTATTTCTTTCTGTTGTCATATCGTATACTGCACAAGCGCAAACTCTAGAAAACAGCAAATATTAGCAATAAACGGCTCTTTCTTGGTTATTTTGGGTAAGATTTGATAAAGAAATGATATGTGTTTTAGCACATATCAAAATACCCCAGACGAGACAATTGTCGTGTCCCCATGCAATGCAATCAACTCACGCTTCTAAAACCAAGGATTTTAATCTTTTTCTACTAAACCTATGAAAAGTAGCAAAGATTCTTCAAAAGAGATTAAGAACCCTTAATTCTGAAAACGCCGTTACCTTTTAGTTCACATATAGATATTACGATTAAGCACTTATTCAATTATGAGTGACGGTTTGTTGAACTTTCATGTCGATCAATAACTCCAACATTTTTCAAACGACCGCGTTAGGATCACGGAATAGGAAACACAACCGCAGTGGTGACCATACGGGATAGAATACTTCATCCCCGATTTTCACAAGTCCCCAAACTAAGCGTAAAATCGAAATCATTGTTAAATATGACTCTAGATGCTAACACTACCCATGGAAGTTACTTGTGTAATTACCTTTTGCTCCCATTTTCCTATTTTCCTCTAGATTTTTTATTTTTGTGAGAAATGAATTTCTTCAAATTTCTCGTTTCGATAACATTTATTTCGATAAAGATATGAAGCTAAGTCGATAATTAGTTATTCATCTTCCCTCGAAAACCATTGCACACAAGAATGAGATCCACATCAAGGTCCTAATTTTGCACGATTTAGGGAGATATCTCCCGGATTCAAAATTTGGCTTAACACTTATTTCAGCACATTTGCATTTTTGCAATTTAGGCCCTTGGTCTTTTCAACCTCTAACTCAACGTGATTACCGTTTTATCAGAAGTCTTATTATGACTTTGGATTTTCCTCAACCTTTTAGAAGTCCATGACAACGGGGGTACCGTCGGACATAGAAAACTTTTATGGCTTTGGATTTTCAACTTTAATACATTTGGGCTTTATTTCATGTTAATTTTTGTGCCAAACTCCGAATCCTCGGCTTTTATAATAGAAACAATAGCACAAACTATCGAATCGGTTATCTATTACACACTTAACACACGAAAGATCCTTGATGTGTACCCAATTCTCATGGGCAAGGATTCTCTAAAGAAGAATAAAGAACTAACTATCGCCAAAAACTCAACATCTCTAATTATTATTATACAGATATGGGGTGAAACAATTTTGTGGGAACAAAAGCCATAAGTACCTTCGATGGGCTCTAAAGAGAACCAACTACTCCGCAAGCATCTAAACTTATAAGTAACTCTATCATTCCTCGATCTCATAAATTTAAAATCCCAAATAATGAGATCATGGATGCTTAGCCGATAATTTTTTTTAAGATTACCTATGGTTAAGGGAACAAGCTAGGGCTCAACACGCGGTCAAGTCGAATTCTATTCCTACTCTCACCAGAGGAAAGTCAACAAGGTGTCAAAACATATATTAACTTAGCAAATGCTTCGTAAAATAATCTCAAGTCTCGCATTTTTAAAGTCACTTATTAGAAACTAGCAAATTCTTGTTTAAGCTTCGCATATTTAAAATCACTTAGGGAGACTTGCAAATTCTTGGCCTTTTGAGCTAGAATCGCATTTTATAGCCTATTGTCTAAGCAATTACCAAACGCTTTTTCAAGAAAAACGCATATTTAAAGTAACTTCTAAGAAACTAGCAAGGACTTTTCGATCATAAAACTAGCAAAAGCTTACAAAAATTTTAAATTTTTTCACATTTTTGCACAATTTTTTATTTTCTAAGGAAAAACGGGGTTGCAAGAGTACATGACAAAAAACAAGCAAGTGCGGTCAAATCAAATCGACCTTACCCCAGGACTAGAACGAAACATTGTCCTCAATGTTTAAAAACAAGGGTATCAACGAAAATCTAAAAGCCGTTTATTAAGTATGCTCAAAGATAAATGTTAGTCGATAAGATTTCGGATATCGGTTTCCATCACATCGATCATGAAACTCGAGTGGAGAAAAGACAAACTTCGAGCACAAGAGTCTTCATATCGGTGAAATCCTGGACAAAACATCACAAACAACCAAACACGAGAAATCGAAAAGGCTAACCCCTTCACGTCACTTATTAGAGAAAATAGAAAGAAGATAGAGATAAGCATGGGGTGCCTCCCACAAAGCTCTTGTTTTCTTACCGAGAGTCGCTAGCACTTCGTCCCCGAATTCATTTGTCCTTGGGGAAGCAAGCGGTAGGATACCAAGGTCAGCGGTGTCCTCATTCGAAGGAATGAGGCTGAGTGGGTTGGGTGGAGAAGAAAATGGGTGGATAAGGCATATGATGTAAGAAGGATCCATCATCCGTGGTTTTTGGCGGGGAAAAAGGATGATGGATAAGTATGAGAAAACTCCAAAGAAGACGGGAGCTCATGGTAAAGGATAAGAGGTGTAGGCTCAACAACGAAGGCATCCATCGGAGGATCCTTATCTCGAACAACGTTTTCAATAAAGAACTCATCAATGAATATCCCGGGTTTAAAAATCTTGTCTTCACATGCGGGCTCAACGGGATAAAAGATGGTTGACTCATCAGAGAGAGGAGAGTCAAGAAAACCATCAAGAACAACCATATCCCCCTCGGGATCATTCACAATATCCTCAATACCCGGTGGTATTAAGTCATCAAAAGTGAGAGATGAATCAGCATTCTCAATGATCGGGTCATTCGTCGAATTATCGGAAATATCGTTCAAAACCTTGCTCATATCAACCTCGAAGTAGAATCGCTCAATAATCGGAGGATAAACGCCATAGTGGGTGCCACTAATCTCTTCATCGAATCGGAAAGTCTCAAGTTCGGAGAGGAATCACTATCTTTAAGATAGGATCACGAACTTGAATTATCGTTTAAGGCTTCAATCTGAGAAGATGGACATTTAACAATGTTTCTCGTAATGCTTCATCCTCGATCTCTATATCATTGAATTTCCAATTTCTTCTCAAAATCATTTTCTTCTTCAATAATGACGGGCTCAGAAGGTAATCGTCGATGAAATCGATGTCTCCATAAGAATCATTATCGGAATCGGAGAACATCTCAACATGACCGCTCGAGATAACAAGAGAAGGCTCATCACAAATATTATCAATAATCTCGGACTCTCTTGGGATTGGGACAAGGACCTCAACATTAGACACTTTCGTTTCCGGAATGATACTAAGATGCTCATCCCCCATTATGAGAGAGTCAACGGGTGCAATGATGTCCGTAGAAATATGATCATCGACCTCTTCCAAAACGACGTCACTTCTCTCAACGGGTGTGAGTGAAGAAGGGTGGAAATGAAAGGTGGGGGTGGGATTGCCACTCGGAGGTATAATCGTCCATCGAATCGAGAATAAACGAAAGGTCTCCGGTAACTAATTTTAGCGGCTTGCTCTTCTTGAGTAATTCACCATAAGTTTTTTGAGGAGGATCTTCTTTTCCGTGGGTAATTTTATCAAGAAGATTCTTAAGATCAACTATTGCTTCCAGAAATTTTGGATTAGACATTAGTGAAGGTTGTGGTTGAACTTCTTGGTATTGTGGAGGTGGGTCATAAGAATAGTCATAATTGTTACAAGGAACTTGCTCGTAATCAAGCGGATTCTGCATCTGACAATTGGAATTAACGTCGGGACCTCCACAATACTCACAACAGATATGATTGTTGTGACGAATCTGAGTAAGGTTCATAACCAAAGGTTGTGTTGTTAAATGGAACTTGACATTGAAAACCTTGGTGAGGACCACCCACGACTCACAAGAGTATGATTCCGGCTCATAGTAGAGGTTGGTTAGGAAAATCGGTTGTCTCATAGTAAGGATTGTGGTGAAACTCGGTTCTAGATTTTCCATTGCTACAACCGGGACAATTCCAACCATATTCGGGTCCTACGCATATGCACAAGAGCTTATAAATCGAAGAATTATCCGGATAAGAGTTAGCTATTTCCACCATTTCCGTTATAGGCTCGTTCTTGAGCGGGAGTCATCTCGGCTCAGAAACATATTCCATTTCCTCACAGGAGAAGGAGTAGGTCGAAGGTTCTTCAAGTAAATTCTTCCACCATGCTATTATATCATCATCATTATGAAGAGTACCCTTTTGTTCTAGACGTGCATAAAGGCGGAGATCACGGATTTGGATTAATAAAATTACGGCATACATTACAAAATCCATCTCGACAATTATTTCCGCACCCGATCGCAAATACATTTCAATATTGATTTTCTTCCATACAGCTTTGGCAATGAAGGCAACGACGATAAGAACATATCTCGGGCGGTTGGTCGAGAAGAAAAACTTTTAGAGTCATCGAGAGATTGTTTGTCGTCTAAGTCGCACCAATAGCAAGATTTTTAGAAGGTTGTCCACAGCCATACACATTCGGATTAAGACAAAATCTGATCTTCTTCCATACGGCCTTTGCAATGAAAACAATGACGATAATTGATTGTTTCCATGAGAATTAAACATATAGAGGGTTAAGGAGAAAGAATTATCGGGTTAGAGGATAAAGAAGAATATTTTTGGGTTTTTAAAACAAATTTTGAAAAGGAAAATCTTTTTGAGTTTTTATATTTAGAAAACCTTGAAAACACAATATTTTTGTAACTCAGCGTCAACCGGTGCTCGGTAGCTCCCAAAAGTGGCAATGGCGGAACGAAGAGTGGATCGTTCTTCATGCGCAATTTAATGTCAAGACTTTCCTTATACCGTGTATAGGTTGTACTTGAGGTGAGCCAGCGTACGTGCCTTCGGGTTTGTTTTGTTGGTTTTTTTTAATTTTTATGGTTTTGTAAACACTCTAGGAAGAATGTTTTGGTTTTTAGATATTTTTGGGTTTTATAAAAGAGATATTTACAAAAACAACGATAACTTCGGGGAAGGATCTTCAAATGCAGCGATTGAGGCGGAATACAAAACTTCGCTACAAAGCCTATGAAAAATGATTTGCTTTCGGGGAAACCAATAATAAGAAGTGTGTAGTATATGGTGGGTAACTCAAACGTGTTAGGTTTGAGCATGAGATCGTTCAGAGCGAGGGTTGAATGGAATTTCAACTCACGCGATTATCGGATTTGAATGGGAAAAGGGGATAATTTGATGTTTTCTAAACTACGGGGGCAAGGGGCGTAAAATTACACTACGGGAATCCTAAATACGCGAATAAAACTAAAATGAAACGTAAATAAAATGCAACTACGTCTAATCTAAATCCTAATATGATCTAAAATTATTTATAAAATAAAAATGCCATTTAAAACTTAATAAAGAATTAAAACTAATTTTTATGATTTTTTTGGAATTTATTTGAATTAAAAACTAATTAAAACTAATTAAATTGCTAAAAATTATAATTTGAACTAGGAAAATTATGGAAAAATATTTTTTTGGATTTTTATATTTTTCTTAATCTAGGAAAATTGAAAAATTATTTTTTTGAAGCTTTTCTGATTTATTTGTATAAAAAGTTAATTAAAAAGGACTTAAAAACTGATTTAAAATAAGAAAAATAGTAAACAGTGGCAGAAAATTATGAAAAATTCAGGAAAATTCTAAAATATTATTTTAAATCTAGGAAAAATAAGAAAACCTATACTAGAGTGCAAGAAAAGCCAACTGATGTGTAAAGTGCTTATAAATAAGCACTTAAAAATGAGCAAATGAGCATAAACAAGCACCAAATGAAAGCATAAGCTAAAGTGTGCTAAAACTACTTAAATGCAATCTATTCCAACTTCTCTAAACCTCTAATGAACAAACTTCAATGATTTGGTTCAATTGACTATTAAGAAGAAAACAGACTTAAGACACACTTCATCTAGTACGCTAGGAATAAGTCCAAACAACAATCCAGCAATTGGATCCTTAAGCACACCTATCTAACTACTTATAAACGAAAATTCAGCTTATGAAAAGCTAAAATGAACTCTCTAGAAGCTATGCAAAAATGTCACACTCGATTTCATGGTGTGTGAACAGGCAGTTATGAGCAAAATAATGAGCTTATATAGTGGCTTTAGAAAATTCACAAAATTCCACAAAAATGACTCTTCAAAACTTGACCTGATTTTTATCCCAAAATCTCAATTAAATTGGATCAGTGATCAAATCTAAAATTCCACAAAGTTTTGCAAAACCTGATTTTCCAATTTTGACTATTTTGACAGGTTTTGGTTGGACTAAAATGAGATTTGAATCAAATTTATGGACTGATTATGTTATTCTAAGATGCAATGAAACCAAATTAAGCTAAATTAACCTAATCTAAACCTAAATGTAGCTTTAATGCAACTGAGTTCTAACGATGCACAACAAAATCGATTCTAAGTGATTTTGACTTAGAGAGTGTTCGGTGCAATGCAAGGACTAAAATAGTATTATAATCCTAAATGATACTAAAGCTATTATAACCTTGAATAGACCTCAATATCAGATTAAAACCTTAATCCAAATACTACTATAGCAACAGATTTGAAAATTTCAAGCAACTATTCTACTAAACTAATCTAATTTTAAACGTTTATCCAATTGATCAAATAACTCCTAAATGCAGTATCAAAGGACCACATAATCAAACTTAAGCTAATGATGCGTTAATAAAAGCAAATGACAGATATGAAAAAGATTGTGAAATAGCACTTACATAGTCCTAGCCACAATGGCTTGCCAATCACAAATAACCACTATCCTATTGATTTCAACCCAAATCAAACATAATTAACCCAATTCCAAGCTTATATCAGAATCCGATAACTACATTACCAATGAAACGCATTGACTTAATTTGACCAAAGAGAAATTGAGAGTAAAACGGTAGGATCCGGTAAAGCTTTTCAAACACTTTATGAAAAACTTATAAAAAAAGAATATGAGATTTATGCGAAACGAAAAATACTTTCATTAATTGAAAATGGAGTACAAAATTTGAATTGAAATACAAGAATTTTAAAACTAATATCGACTTAAATGATTAACTCTACTTTCGAAATTAAAACTCACTTCTCTACTCTACATTAATCCCAAGCACAGTGAAGAGTGAGGGCTATGTGACGGCACAGAAGGATCAGAAGGCTCAATGTGTTCTTTTCAGATTCTTACATTTCAAATTCCCACACCAAATCAATTTCACCGGTCATGTACCCCAGTTGCACTAATGTCCAGTGAGATTTGGTGGATTGACACACGGATTGCCCAGTGGCATCCATGTGTCGATTGTTAATGATATTATGGATATACCATCAATTTAAGTGATTTGTAGCCAATTAAGATCAGGGGTATTTAGGTTCATTTTGGTAAATTTGGGGTTGTTTTGGCCGGGTTAATTTTTGGGTTTTAATATAAATTACGTTTTAATTGTTGTAGGGTAAAAGGTGGGTTT
>OU343224.1:20735872-20901908 GCA_910596185.1 Chrysanthemum makinoi | reverse complement strand
GATCCAATGGCTCAAGATAGGTGGGAATGTTTCAGAGGTCGACAAGGATTCTAAGAGGTTAATAAATATCAAGAAAGAAGCAGAGAAGGATAAAAAAAAAGTAGTGTAATCTTATTTTTACTTATGTCGTTTTTTTAAGTTTTTAAGTTTTCCATTGTAAGGTTAAGCTTTTCAATACTATGAATCTCATCATTTAATCTCATTTGATCAAGACATATTCTGGGTGGGAGGGATGGGATTTTGATATCAAGCAAGTTCTCATGGTTGAGAACATTTCCTCCTGGAACACAAAGACGCTTTGTCAAGATCAAAGGAAGTTATCATACTCAAAGGAGATATGATATGAGTGAGTTCAAAGGAGAACTCCTCAGAAGAGAATTATTTACGTAATGTGTCCTGAACTCTTGTTCCACTTTAGACTTATCACTATCCTCAACTGGTATCAAAGAGTGGATTCTCGGAAATTAAAGGAATCAGAGTCAAATTCAAATAGAGGATTAGTGAGAGTTGTTTTGAACGCCAGAACAAAGTGATTATCATTCTCTATTGGACTGTTAGGGTGAGAAATGAGTGAACGATCATTACAAAGGAGACTTTCAATTGCTCCTAGGTTGGCTTTGAAATCAAAGAGATCATCATCACTTTCCGATGAAAGGAATGATGTGATGAGTTCATCGGTGAACTCCTCATGAAGAGGATCAACATCAAAATGTGAAAGTGATGCCTCAACATTCTCAATGTTCCCATAAGATTTACAATCATCGCTAAAATCGGAGAAAGTCTCAAAATGATCTTTTGAACACTCAAGAGGGGAAAGAGAATCACACATATGATCGAAGTTCCTGCTGACTCTCAGGATTGGGACAAGGTCCTTAACACTAGACTTTATGAATTTATTCATTCTTTCAGAACAAGGTCAAGATGCTCATCCTCCATGTTTAGAGAGTGAGTGAGCTTCTGGTGATAACAGTTGAGAGAATGAATCTCAATCGGGATATCCACCGATGAACTTGATGAATCTTTATAGTATAGGATGCCAAGTGCATCCTCATCCATCGGGCTAATGAATAAAACGAAATTGAGAGCTAGATCTGGCCGCTTTTTGTAATTGATTCCCTAATAGATTTTTCAAAGGCAATTTGGGAATTTATTTTACCGCTCTTCACTAGCAATTCTTCCATAGATTTCTCATATGAATTTTGAATGACGGGACATTGTGGGAGTGGAGATTTGTCAAAACCGGAAGGTTGACATTGATAATCATCATGAGGACCCCACAATATACACAAGAAAAACTGGGAGCATTTTGAAATGCTGTTTTACTCAACTCCTCGGTTCTTTTCACTGACTCCAGAAGCTCTAGATAAGTGTCTTGTTGGGTTTGCCGAGGAGTTTGATTCATTTGGCATTGTGGAGGTTGGTCGTGATATGGATAGTCTAATTGTTACAGGAAATGGATTCTGCTTGACAATCGAGTCTAAATGGGGACCTCCAGTTATCACAAGAAACTGCTGAGTCCGGACGGTGAATTATATAGATATAGGTCATGACCAAAGTCCGAGCATCACCGAAAACTGCTCATAGACAAACGTGTTCCGGATTGACACTCAAATCCTTGGTGATCTCCACAAAATTACAGCTTATGTTGATTATATGAAGATAAGTCTGCCGTGGTGGTATTGGAAAAGTTTGAGGGGGCGTTAAATGAGTTCGGATTAGGATCATAATCAAATGAATTCCTCGAACCACAAAACAAACAACTCCCCGTATGAATATCATTACCACACCGTATAACACGCATTACCGGTACGACATGGTGAACCAAAAAGAGGCTCACCACAACCGACACAAGGAATAAACAATTCCATTTGAGATATATAAGGAATTGGTTCATTCAGAGAATCAACAAAACCAACATGGTGATCCGAATGACTATTAAGTCTCAAAGAACATTTTGAAAATCCGGAGGTGGGAAAGTGGTGTGCTCTCGAGAGGCAATTCCACCACTTCGCTATGGTCTCCGGTTCTGATTCTTGAGAAACGTGAAGATTAGGCAAGTCATTCTTGCTAGTCACCGGTCTAAATTCTGCATGCTTGCTTTTAACCGTAAATTGTGAAAGTTTAGGATCAATTTTAGACGGCTTAGGAGCAATTGAGGGTTAGATCTTTGGATAACCGTAGGTTGGACGTATTTAGCACCTCCATTATCGAGGGAAGTACCGGTCCTTTGTCACCCCTGGCTCGTTCCATTTCCCACGCAATTAATGGATCATTACTAACAAACTAATTCTTGATATTTGTGATAAAGTATGAAGTTTTCAACTTGCCGAATTCGTCAGAGTCGAGAGATTCCATAAGAATAGAAGAAGTTAGAATCAAATGGATAGAGGGTAAAAGGATAAAGAATCAAAAAGGGTAAGAGGATAAAGATGAATATTTTTGGATTTTTGAAAAACATGTTATAAAAACAAAGAATGAAAATATTTTGGTGTTGTTAACACCTTAGGAAAAGTGTTAATGAACTTTTGATTTTATAACTTTAAAAAAAGCTTACAAAACGGGGTATATGTGCAAGAATAGATCCAGAATGCTTAAAACACGCAAGTTTCCTGCCAGATGGGCCAAAATTTGGTTGGTTCTCAGGACCTTAGATATATCAATCTTATCACTTTACCAAGCAAACCCAACACACGTAACCCAAGTTACGCGTATAAAACGTGAAACACAAACACAAACAAAGCTTAGAAATAAGATGAGAAAGATGGTGACTTGAATATGAATTCGTGTATGTGAGAGGATAAATAAACAATATGTTGTTTTATTTCAAAGGAAGAACACACACACACACTTTCAAGCACACCCCTCAAATGACCATTTGAGGGGTATTTATAGTACAATACATGATGCCCTAAAGGCTTTCCTATGGGCTTCGTTGGACTTGGATTGGGTTGGATTATGAGCATACAAACTTGCTAACATAACTAACGTTTAACCATTTAGCTTAGCCCAATCCACGAGCCCGATGACTATTCTATCACGATATCTAACACACGCTACAAAGTTCCTAAACGTGAATGACCATCACTTCTAATAAAAACTATTAAGGCTAACAATCTCCCCAAAGGGGTGGTCATTCAAATGATGCTCCACTTGATTAGGTCTTTACTTTTCTTGAGCTTGAACTTTGTGTATAGATATAGAATAGTCTTGATTCTTTGTTCCTTCATGCTTTGTGATCAATAATGTGGTTGTTCTGCGTTGTCAACTTCGTTAATTAGGTGTCTCCACGTCTTTCTCCACCATGCTCACACTTCTATTTGACTTTTGGTTACCAATGATGTAGTTCTCGAGTCTTTAAACTTTGTGTAGCCTTTGATTGTGATGAGAACTTTCATGTGTTGTTGGTATGAGCATGTGCGGTCGCACGATCCATCCGCTCCGGAGCTTCCATAAGAAGAAAACATAAAAACAGGTTAGTAATAAGCGGATTCCGGCACTTACAAGTTTGAATTTCGAGGGTGTTAACAAAGATAGTGTGAAAACACGTCTCTAATTCTCACAGAAGGCCGTTCGAACCGAGTCCCACAAGTGAGATAACGCTGATATACCGAAAGTACATCTACAGCCAGATGAGTCATTGAGGTACACAAGCATCACCCCACGATCAGACCGTTTGAGACACACTAAGCGTAATCCACGGAGTTACGAAGTGACTGCCGCTCGGGTGCTTGATGTTGACCCCGGCAGGCGGGAGTTTCCATTCAATCACTGAAGATCACAGAATGTGAAACTTCTCATAAATGTTCTGGCAGATTGCTAAGATCTTCGTAGGACTCTAGAATATATCACTTGTGTCCTTATTGATGAACAACAAGCGATGTCATGTCATGTGTTCCTATGAGATCTTTTGATGAATCTCGTGGCTCTAGACTCAATTGGTGCATTTTGGTTTTCTGAGCGGAGACTAGGAGAGGTCTCCTTCTTCAATACCAACGATCTCTAAGAGAAAGTCGATAGATTATGTAGGGTTCGCAGTGAGAATGAAACAAATCCTTTTAAGAGGAATTGAGTGGCTAGAAGGTTTAGTGCAGGTCGGCCACTGGGTCCATGACGTCTTTGTCTTCAATACCGGTGTCATCTAGTGACAACTAGTAGCATATGTATTGAACCGGTTTACGCCCTAAGGTTGAATATGGAGGGCTATTTATTTTCACCCTTTTCATTACATTTCTTTTAATTCTTCAACCCCTTCTTTCTCCTTTCTCACATTACTCCTTTTTTCAATCATACCTAAGGACTTCTAATACTAACTATGGGTATGTCCTTGGGTAGATCCCTCCGGCTCTGGCGGATCATAGAACTGATTTCCTATCCTTAGTCACCTTATAACTCCATGACTGTCCTATTGTTGCCATAAAACCATTTTTCTTGAAAATCTCACTCAAGTGTTTATGATAGAAAACATGTTTGAGACACTCCAGAGTTTTATATTTTCGAAACACTCCCCTTCACATGTGCTTATGAGTTTTAACGAAATCGCACATAGAGGGTAGAGTTCGCCCTTTTTGAATTGATCGGCTCATGATAGACAATTCCCCACGAGACACGGTTACGTTGCCTAGTTAAAGAGTTCCATTGTCGGTTTTTAGGTGACAACTAGCTCTAATAACTAACTTGAAGTTGTAAACACTCCTTGAAAAGGAGGTTAGACCCATGAAGGTGCATATCTATCACAAGTTTCTCGAGATGGTACATTTATCACGACTTTGATTCGTCAATTCATTGGTTCCGTTAATGCGAGTCGAGCTCATTTTGGGATTCAAACAACGATCATTAAAACTTTTTGATCACATTTTAATCACGTCTCCTCCCCCTCAAAAATAGCATATTGATATTTTTATATCAACGGATTAAACAACATTTTAGAATCTTTTGGGGAGACAAACGGATTTGATTTAAGCATGAATATGGAACATTTTAGTTTTATACTCCCCTTTAATAAAGCATAATCAATTAAAGGGTTTTAGAGGGAGTTATCTTGAGCACAAAAGATTTTGAAAGATTTTGAAAAATCTTTTGAACAATCTTGAAAAGGTGCTCAAGATGATGATGATTTCTCACCATTTTTAAATGTAGATTGCAAGTACACTTGATTTTTTATATAAAAGCACGAGTTTTGATTTGAAAAATAATCAAAAGTCATCATTTTGGTCCGGGTTTCGATCTTGAAGTATCACGAAAGCCATTATTTTTGAAAAATTTTGAGAAACGACATGCTTTAGAAAACAAATAAAGAACTCTCGCTCAAGCATCTGTACATACCCGTATCATTGTTGAATGACATTTCTAGAAACGTCATGAATATCGATTATACGAAAGACATGTCGTGAGAAGAATATTTTTGGATTTTTGATTTTATATTGTTTTTGTATTTTTGAAAGTTTTATATTTTTATATTTTGCTTTTGTTGGTTTTCAAATTTTGTATTTTGTTTTTCAAAAATATTTACAAATAAGCTTTTGGAAAATCATTTTCAAGAAGATTCGAGAGACGTTCTAACTCCTCGGGGTTAAGGCTTCATTCAATTCGTCGAACTAAATAGTCAAACCTTTCTTTTGGAAGGGCTTTAGTTAATAGATCGTGAGTTGGTAATCGTCTTCACGAAGAATATTTCAACAGTACCATTTTCGACGTACTCTTTGATGAAGTGATAGCGGACTCGAATATGCTTAGTCTTTGAGTGATGAACAGGATTGCATGATATGGCTATGGCACTTTTCGAGTCACAATACATAGGTATTTTATCGAAAGTAAAGCCATAATCTGTGAGTTGTGTTCTCATCCATAGAACTTGAGCACAACACGCAGATAGAGACACATACTCGACCGAGGTTGAAAGTGCGATTGCAATCTTGTTTCTATGAAGACCAGCTTACTAACTTTTCACCCAAAAATTGTGCTCCTCCGGATGTACTTTTTCTTGTAACTTGATCACCTGCGTGGTCTGCATCTAAAAAGGCAATTAGATCAAATCCGGATTCCTTCGGATACCAAAGTCCCATGTGAATGGATGTCTTCAGTACCGAAGATCCTTTTAACCTCTTTGAGGTGCGATTCGGTAGGCTTTGCACGAAACCGTGCTAATAAGCAAACAGAAAAATGAATATCACAATGGACTAGCGAAGATACATGAGAGAACCAATCATGCTCCGATATTTCTTAGGATCAATAGGTTTCCCAAACAAATCGGCTCCAATTTTTGGTGAAGTTACCATTGGTGTTCGACCGAGTCACAATAATCCATACCATGATTTTTCAAAATCTCAGTTGTATATTTAGCTTGATTTATAAAAATTCCACGAGGGAATTGATGTATTTGTAAACCAAGAAAGAATTTTAGTTCCCCATCATGGACATTTCAAATTTACTTTTCATGAGATTTTCAAAATGTTTTGAAAGATTGGGATTAGTGGACCCAAAGATGATGTCGTCCACATAAATCTGAACAATCAAAATGTCGTTTTGCATTTTTGTGTAAACAAGGTAGGATCAACTGTTCCTTTGGTGAAATTGTTTTGGATAAGGAAAGAGGACAGTTCGTCATACCACGCCTCTGAGCTTGTTTCAAACCATAGATTGCCTTTTTGAGTTTGTAGACGTAGTCTGGATGTTCCATGTCTATGAAGCCTTACGTCGACTCACGTACACTTCTTCTTTCAGAGTTCCATTCAAGAACGCGGTCTTAATGTCCATTGATAAACCGTGATGTTTTTGTGAGCGGCATAGGCTAAGAAAATCGGCCGCTTCTAGTCTAGCTACAGGCGCGAATGACTCTTCAAAGTCTATCCCTTCCTCTTGTCTATATCCTTTGGCCACAAGACGAGCTTTGTTGCGAATTACGTCATTTCTTCATCCATTTTGTTCTTCCATAACCATTTGAGATCAATGACGCGAATGTCAATTGGTCTTGGAACCATTTCCAAGAGTCATGTAGACGGTATTGGAGAAGTTCCTCCTGCATCGCTTCTATCCATGCGGGTTCGGCCATTGCCTCGCGAATGTTCTTTGGCTCTATATTGCTAATTGAGCAAAGGTAAATGCATAAGTCGCAATCGGTGGCAAGTTGGCGTCTCGTCTGAATTGGCCTTGAAGGTTCACCAATAACTTGTTCAATCGGATGGTCTTTAGTCCACTTCGGAGTAGAAGGATACCGTTGGTTAAACGTGATCGCGAGTTAGATGGTTCTCGTAAGCATGAAGATGATTCAGGTGATTCCGTAGCAAACGGGTTTTCAAATAAGTCTTCATCTAACGTTGCATCGTTATGGTTTTGATTTTGCTCATCAACCGCTGGCGGTAGAATGGGTGTAATAGTTGTAGTAGATGTAGATGATGTTGATGGAGTTGGTGCATTGGTTTCGACCGTTGTAGATGCATCTTCTATTGGTGGTGGAGGATGATTTTGAGCGGGTGCAACGGAATGATGGTTTGATGCATTTGTCGAAGTTCCACCATAGTATTCATCGAACATTAACTCAAGGAAATTCTCCCATTCTTGTTCTTTAGGATTGTCAATCGAATTTGATTGAGCTCTTTGAGGTACGAGTCTGAACGATGTGTCCGTGAGTCTTTCGGTTTAGTACGGGTTCTAGAGCGAGTCTCTCAGAAGCCATATGTGAAAGTTCATCAAACTTCACATTCATCGTCTCCATGATCCTCCTAGTTCTCTGTTATACACCTTGAATGCCCTCGAGTTATCTAAATATCCAATGAAGATTCCAATATCACCTTTTGCTTTCAGTTTTCCAAGATCTTCTCTCTCATTCGTAGGATAGCACAAAGCGCCAAATACGTGAAAGTAAGAGATATCCGGTTTTCTATTGTTCACAAGCTCATATGGGGTTTTATTGAATCTTGGATGGATGAAGATCGGTTCGAGTGAAACAAGCAGTGGCAACAGCATCGACCCATAGAAATAACGGTGCACTAGAATAGATTAGCATTGTGCGAAGCTTCCACAAGAGTTCTATTTCTTCTTTCAACTACCCCATTCTATTGTGGAGTTCTAACAACTGATGTCTGATGTGTAATTCCAACATCTTCAAAATAAGCTCTTAACTCTGATTAGTGAATTACGTGCGTTATCTGTTCTTACAACAACTCTGGAGTTTGAAGAAGTACTTGAATACGTTTGAAAGGTGATGATGATGCACGGTGCTTCGTCTTTTGATCTCAGAAACTTAACCCATGTATATCTTGAATAATCATCGACAATGACAAGAATATACTTTTCCCATTAATGCTTTCAACTCTCATTGGGCCACATAAGTCCATGTGCAACATATGCAACTTTGCTTCGGAACTAGGTACGGATTTGGGTTTATATGATGCTCTTTTGCTTTTTCCTTGTTCGCATGATGTACATAAGTGATCCTTGGTGTATTTGAACTTTGGAAGTCCGTGGACGATGTTGTCTTTGGCAATTTTGTTGATGGTGTCAAAATTGAGATGGGATAACCGTCTATGCCACAACCAGACGTGTTCCGGATGCTCGTGTCATAAGACATATTGGTGATGAAGAGGCCATTTGATTGATGTCGATAGCATACAAGTTTGTATCACATTCGGTTAAGAGATCGAAGTGCCATCCAAGTTTCTAACAAAGCAAGCATTTTTTCTAAAAGCAACCTCTAAATCTGCATCACGAAGCGCCGACCAAAACAAATTGTGTCCCAATCCTTCGACATAGTAAACCCATGTGATCAAATAATTTCCAAAAGGTAGATCTCCATAACCCATGATAGCTGCTACATGATCATTTCCAAACGCACGGTTCCCATGAATTTCCGAAGAAATTGATCAGCGACTTCAGATTCCGTCATGTGCTTGGAGCAACCCGAGTCGACGATCCAAAGACATATTTCGATAACGCCAATAACAATGTAAGAAGAAGATTTTGGAAACCGTTTTGATTTTGGTTCCTTGGGTTAGAGGTAAAATCGGATCACACTCAAAGAAGTTTTCAACTGGGTATTCGGTTGGTCACTCATTGTACCATTCTGGAGTGTGAAAGTTCTATCTGTGGGTTTCCAAATGTCATCCCTAAAGTAAACATTATGCTCCCTATCAGTAGTGTAAAGCCTAAGTCTCGCAACTAGTCTTCCTATTCGTTTAGCATAAGTTCTTTTGGGAACATTCTTCTTAACAGACTTAACAATCTCATTCTTAGAAACACAATCATCATGAACATTAGTTAAAGATTTCTTGCAAGTTAAAAAAACAGATTCAACAGATTCATTAAACTTAGCAGATTTCATAGGTTCATTACATTCAGATGAAATGTCTTTCTTATTACAAAGCGGTAAATTCTTAGGGTGTTCTTCTACTTTCTTCTCTTTATTCAAGCTACTACTCTTAGAGGCCAGCGAGACTCTATTGTTCCTTGTATTGCTCTTAGGCTTTAGTCTGCTGCTCCTAGAGGTGCTTCCTAGTCCTGTAGAAGGTAAGGCACACTCATTAGGATTCACAATCTTATCTAGAGAAGTGGTTTCAGCTTTCCTAGTCTCTTTAGAGTGCTTTTCTAAACTTATGACGTTTGTTCCAGATGTTTTTGATGTGGAGGTGACGCATTAGTGGTACTCATCTTAAAAAGGCCGTGGAGCTAAAACTTTGGTTTCTCGATAACCGCTTTTCCCTTATCAACATTTTGTTTAGGTAGTGCAGGTGGAGTGACTGGTTTTGATGAAACATTTTTCTCATTGACTTTTGGAGGAGGCATAGAAACAGACATTTTTGGTTTGGAAACAGGTTTGGGAACATTTGCTTTCTCCGCAGTCAATGGTTTTAATCACAGATCCATGCTTTCCTTTTTGACATTCCACCGTGAGCCCTCAAAAGATCAATTTTCGCTTTCATGTCATTGTAGGCACGCTCATACGACAATTTGTCATACTTGCATTCCTCAGTTTTTCGATCAAGTTGTTTAAAATATGAGACATTTTCTTTTCAAGTTTCTCAAGTGCTTTTTCATATTTTGAAACAATTTTGGAGGTCTCAGACTGAAGTCTTTCATGATCTTCAACAGAATATGTTTGCAAAATGATGGACATAATATCGAGAGTCGAACATCTTCAAGAGAGTCATTTAAATTTTCCAAAACTTTGATTTGTTCAACACATTAGAGGCTTGCTTTACCAGGATTTATGGTCCTTGACAAAGTCATGGCATTGGTTGAGGGCAATTTGAGTTTCAAAAAACTTTCTTTGTTCGATGTCAAAACTAGAGAACCAGTTATTAGGTGTAATAGTGGTTTTAGTTTTAACAGGTGTCTTGAAGATCCAAAATTCTAGTTTTTACATTTTCTAAAATACTTCTCGCATCACTTGTGTTAAAAGGATTGTTTGAAGACATTTGTTCAATGTTCGAAGAGAATTGGAGACAACAACTGGTTTTGAAACGATTTTGAAACAGTGTTGACTCTTTGTTTGAAACACTTGGTGTGATTGAGAACTTTGACTTTTCTTTTTGATTAACAAAAGTAATTCCGTTAATTTTGTTCCATTTGTTATAATCAATTGGTTTGATTTCCGGATTCTTTTGTTTCATTTTTGATCTACTCTCCTCGGATAGTTCTAACGTTTCAAGAGAATCACGAACAATAATGGGTTCATGTAAAGCTTTTCCATTGTTTAACACATTCGGAGATTTCTGAGCTTTCTTGAGGAACGAAGAAGGGTCGTTACCAAGTGCCATTCTATTGTTAGTATGAAAACGCGGATTTACTTGATTAGAAAGCATCTTGATTGTTTGAGCAGAATGACCCGTTGTAAGAAGCAAATTTTCCAAAGTTTTATCTTTTCATTCTTATCAAGAATTTCATCAAGAAGAGAATCTTCTCGTTTTGAAAAATCATTAATCAACCGCTTCTTCCTTTTTCAAGATTAGAAAACATTTCTTTTTGTTTAGAAAGTTGGTTATTTAAATCAGACATTTCCTTGTTTAAAGATTTAATTTTCAAGTTAGAATTCACATCAAGTGTGTTATACTTGATTTGCAATTCTTTTCTTTAGAAACCAAATTTCGATAACCAATTTCTAATTCGATTCTTTTGTTTTTCGAAATTCAAAGGCTTCTGCGTTCTCCTTGTAACTCTCAAGCTCAGCGGTCAATTTGGCATTCGCGGCCTTAACATCGCGATTGACCTTTTAACTTTCTCAATTTCAATGCCACAGTTGTTGATTAATGATTCAAAATAAGCACGAGTTTCCTCATCAGTCTCAGTATTTTGTGCCACACAGCTTCCACTAGGATCCACATCTGGAGTCTCAGAGTTAGTATTGCTACAACTCGGATTGTCCGAGTATGTATCATAAGTAGGTGCTGATGTCACGTAATCATGTTCGTCATGAGTAAACACATCAAATATGACATTGTTATAGGATGGATCGATGATTGGTACCTCGACATCTGCTTGGCGTCATAGACAGGAGGTGCGTCCGAATCGTGTCGTACTTAGTCTCCAAAAGATTTGCCATGAAGATGCAGTTTGCATTGAGTTCTTCGAGGTCTTCCAAATCATCCATAATAGCCATGAAGTCATGTTCCTCAGAACTCAATTGAAGTCCAGATTGTTCCTTTTGTGCCAACAGAATAACTTTCTGAAGATACGCAAGATCTTTCTTTTTCGGCTTAGTTGGACAATTCCTTGCCATGTGACCCAATCCTGGCTTATAACACTTAACCCGATTACGATTCACATTTCCATAATTCCCAACTTCGGGCGCAACATTCCCATTCCGATTACCCACTACTCTATTTCCAACATTCGACCCATCTCGATACCCCGATTCGAACCGCTCGATTACCCATGCGAAATCTAGTAGCATATACCTGCTGATTCCCAATAACTCCAACCATTTGACCTTGATTGCCCATGTTCACACCCTACCGGCAATTTGCACTGCGCAGTGTTTGATGAAATCATTTGGTTGTTGTTAGTTGGTGTGGAATAGCGACCTCTGAATGCTTTACCCAAGAATACAAATGCTTGAGACAAAGCTTCTTCTGGTTCCATTTCAAGATCGTGATTCCTTGTTCTGGTAATGTTGTTGTTCGTGGATAGTTTTGTTGTTGAGGGATGTATTCTTTTGCAAGTTGTTGTTAGTGGAAGATGATGAAGCTTGTTGTTGTGTATTCACCGAAGTTTGAGTCTTTGCAATGAGTGCCAATGGATCATGATTCTTTGCTAATCTTTCTTGCCCGACTTCATTCACTTCATTTTGGTTTTGTTTCAAAAAATCGTTGAGTTGATCAAAGTTCACTTGATGTAAGTCCTTTGTTTGGTTGACAATAGTGACATATCGTCCCCATTCTTCGGGTAGATTGTTCAAGAACTTGATGTTGCTCACGATAGTTCTGGGTGTCAACTTGTTTCGGATCAGCTCATTCATTAAAGTACAAAACCTTCCATAGTAGGATTCAATGGATTCTCCTGGGGTAGATGTAAACTTCTCCCATGCAGTTAGCAACTTGTTCTCTGTGTCTTGTTGACCGATTTCTGCTCCATGACAAAGTCGTCTAACACGTTCCCACATGTCGAAGCGCTTTCACAACTGTCTACAGCAGCAAAGATGTCTCTTGGTAAACCCAGTTGTATAATATGAATTGCCATGTCATCTGCCGACTTGTTTTATCCTCTTCGAGTATTCATGTCTTTTTGAAGACACACAAATGGTGGGACGGAGGTGTTGCATCACATTTCCGGGTCTTGGACTTGTTGAGCTATGAAGGGTCCATCCTGAATGGATTTGATCATCAATTTTCCATTAGGTTTTGTCTTGATGTAACGAAGCATTCGACTTGTCCATTGAAGATAACCACCTTTTCCAACATAGGAGGACGGTTTTCGCACCGCTGCATGAATATCTTGTTGAGTTGCCATTGATGAAGGTATGATACGATAAAGTTGATGTAGGATCGATTCAACGATAAAGGAGTTGTGTTTGATGAAGATTAAGCCCGTTGAGGTTTTAAAGTCGTACTCGTAACCTTGGTTCTCAAAAATTTACCCAAAATTTGAAATTAACTATAAAAATCAATTCTAAGGTCGTATGAAAATTTTGAGTTATGACAATTTTGACGCCAAATTTGACCGAAAATTTTGAATTTAGGCCAAAAATTTGAATTTTTGACCAAAATTTTCACAGTTAAACCAAAATTTGAATTTCACGTAAAAATTTGAATTTTTTTTTAAACCTTTATGTAAAAGAGCTTTTTAGAAACGCAGTAGGAAATGGTTACTTAGTAGATGGCTTAGGCGTAGGATCTTATGCGTAGGAAGCTTAGGCGTAGGATTCCTTAGGCATAGGATCTTATGCGTAGGAGCTTAGGCGTAGGATTCCTTAGCGTGAAAATATCTTACGTAACCTTAGGCTTATGCGTAGACAAAAAAACTTAGTCGTAAAACCTTACGCATAAGTGTGATCTTATGCGTAGAGTTCTACTCGTAAGAGTTTATGCTTATGCGTAAACTTAGGTTAAAACCAAAATCCTTTACATCACAGTAAGGGATATCCACAAGTCGAAGTGTTCCACACACTTATCCAAGTGAGGGAAGCAGAGAGTAACCTTTAAAGCTCAAGATTCTTCACCAAAAAAGTTATGAGTAGAAAACTAGGGTTTTGACTTTTTGACTTCTACACGTAAGAAATTTCCAATGATTCAAACGATGTCTCTTGCAATAGATATCCTTAAAAATACTTGAATAACCCAAAAATGTTGACCTTTTTCACCCAAAGTGCTTATAAAAGTTACAAGTAGAAATGACCAATGAACCAAAACGAAGTTTAAAACTTAACCAAAACGCGTAAAGCTTTGAACTTTTGCAAAAAACTAAAACTTTAGCACCAAATAAACCTTAAACCACAAGAATCTTGAATTTTTGAGTGCAAAAATTAAAGCTTTAAGCGTGACAACGTTTATAACAAAGCTACGCGTATAGTATCAACCTCAAGAAAACAAACACAAACACACCTAAACCATTGTTAGGCGATTGATACCAATTGTAGGACCTTATATCTACCTTATCACTTTACCAAGCAAACCCAACACACGTAACCCAAGTTACGCGTATAAAACGTGAAACACAAACACAAACAAAGCTTAGAAATAAGATGAGAAATATGGTGACTTGAATATGAATTCGTGTATGTGAGAGGATAAAGATAAACAATATGATGTTTTATTTCAAAGGAAAAACACACACACACACACTTTCAAGCACACCCCTCAAATGACCATTTGAGGGGTATTTATAGGTGGAATACATGAAAACCTAAAAGGCTTTCCTATGGGCTTCGTTGGACTTGGATTGGGCTTGGGATATATGAGCATACAAACGGCTAACATACCCTAACGTTTAACCAATTAGCTTAGCCCAATCCACGAGCCTGTTGACTATTCTATCACGATATCTACCACACGTTACAAAGTTCCTAAACGTGAATGACCATCACTTCTAATAAAAACTATTAAGGCTAACAAACCTGTTTGACCGCCTTCACAATTCTTTTTTGAGTATGAGAAATCCAAGATCGAGGTGGCTTCTTTACTGATTTGGATGTTGATTTGGTTGATCTTTTTGATGGTGGTGGTGAAGAGTGAGAAGACGAATCTGATGATGAAGAGACATGAGGAGACTCGATCCTTTGGAGGTGCAGAGGTTTTTCTCTCTCGAGCAGCAGCGCTGCTAGCGAAACTTATCATAATCAATATCATCTCCGTTTTCTTTCTCTTCGTCTTTTCGTCTTAGTCTTTTCTTTGTCACCCTCATCTTTCTCGACTTATCTTTATCGTTCCTCAAAGTCATGCTTTCAAGAGTGTCTTCACACATGTTTGTTGTTGTACCAAAGTGGTGGCACCGCATCCCTTATCGGGTTGATTAACCGCATCGAGGATCGGTGAAGGTTGAACTCGCACCACTTGACCTTCCCGCCCACCCATTTGTTCTTGAAATTTGTTGTGCAACGTGTTGAAGTCGAACGCAATTTGAACTTCTTCTGTATGATTTATCCAGTTGCTCTTCATCACTTTCTCGAAGCTTTCATCATATGGCACAATGCAGTGACTTCCCTTCCTATGTCACTAGTGGACTTGGAGATTTAGCTGCCGGGGAGGTTCTTCGGTTGCGATTCGAGTAGTAAGATCTCTTCGTCGATGTATCTTGAGCTTTAAATCCACAAGCTTTGCTTTGCTTCAGGCTCGATTCGGAATGGGAGTAGGAGTAGCTTCCTTAGATGGAATGCCTTTTCGTGGAGGATTCCTCTTGGGATTATCCTCGACTTTCAAGATACTTGCAATGGGGCCACCCTTTACCTCTTACGGTTCTCCGTATATGTGTTCCGAAGACTTCTCATCGAGATGACCAACTTTGCTTCATGCTACAAGATACCTTTTGTATGTTTCAAGCTTTTTGATTTCATTGGTCGAAGGTGATCGTAACACAAAGACCCTGCTTTGTTGATCGATTCCTTGATTCTCGATAGGATGGGTTCACCAACATGTCATGATTATGTCGTCATTGAGCCTCTTGGGAATATCAGGATGAAGTCCAAGTGCTCTCTGGATCAACCGCTTTGTGTATCTGATACAGGGAATCTTTGAGCCAAGTTTCTTGTGAAATGACATCATGTCTTCCCATAACAATGCTTCAATTTCGATGTCCTTCTTGTTGAATAATGACCAAAATATTTGCAGCTCCATGAGCTTGGGATGCTCATAGCCACCGCCACGACCAGAGACCGACTTGGTGATGATGATGTAGAGGGTTCTCCACGGTTGAGGAATGTTCTTAAGCTCCACATGAGAATGCTTAGTGATAATTCTTGAAGCTTCATCATATCCAATATCCATCGAATTGCTTGAACTGCTCTTCAAGAGGTGTGGCATAGAAGTCGGTTGGCTTGATGTCGAGGAATTAGAAGAATAGCCCGTAGATCCGCTTGTGTGATGGTGATTTGTTTGTGATTGAGCGTCCACGGTCCGTACTTTGACCTTTGATCCTTTTCATTGAATTCAAGAATTGTTGTATGTAGATCTCCTGCTGTAAGCGAGTGTGATAGCATGTTCGTACGGATGATTCCTAAGAATATCCACACAATCAAGTAAGAAGATTCTGAGCATGTGAGGGTTTCAAAGTCAACTCTGAGATTGTTCTTTACAATCTTTCTTGGATAGCCATTGGGAAGATATCGCCAATAGTGACAACTTCTGGTGCATCCACATTCATTTGAGCAGCCATGTCGTGATCTAAAATAACATTAGCCAAAAGAACCAACATATCGAAAGACATAATGTTAGTCAACGTAAGGTTTTATTGCCTAATTATTGAATGTACAATGTTAATGATTGTTACGAGTCCAAAGTCACTTGTTTGTTCAATAGTCCAATGACGCCGTGATAAGTTTAAGTGAGTTAGTTAACTTTTAAGTTTTAAAGTTTATGTTATCACTTATTTAACACAACATATTAAACGTTTAAGTTTATTAGTGACATTATTGGTATCGCGGATGTTATGATTTGTTTATTTACAAGTTTGCCCGTGTAACAATTCATAATTAAGGTCAATCAAGGCTTAGGCGTAAAAGTGGAAAAGTTATGCGTAAACAGGAGTGTTATGCGGCGTGAGACGAAAGCTTATGCTTAGGATCCTAACTTACGCGTAGAAATATTACGTGAGGAACAGGGACCTTATGCGTGGGAGCTTACGCCAGTAGGCGTATTAAAACCTTATGCAAGGCTTACTCGTAAGAGTAGGCCTTATGCGTAAGGGGTCATCGTTTACGCATATCCTTCACGGATACGCGTAGTCCTATTGTAGAACCTTATTATGCGTAGGCGCTTAGCGTAAGATTACTCTTACGCGATAACATGCTACGGCGTAAGGTGATCCTTATGCGTAGTTTGCTTAGAACCTTGATTCTGAATTCTCACTTGTAATGCACTGAAATAAATTCATCATATCATCAATATTAACCCATACATTCATCTTACAACTAATCATGGCATGATACTCATTTTGCAGGTTACGCGTAGAAAGTCATACGCGTAAGACAAAAACCCTAATAGTTTAAGAATTACGCATATGAATTTTAGCCATAGGATTAGCATCAAAGTTTTTCTGGTAAGTCAAAGATGTCTATTAAGTTGTCTTAGCCAAGTTTTAACATCAAATAAGTTAAGAATCAAAAGTACCTAAACCGTATGAACATAAACCCTAATTTCCATTTTATGAATCATTAGTGTTTCTCGGGTGTATTCCGCCTAGATATGATTAATTCAACTTGACTACAACCTTCTACAACAATTTTTTCACCAAAAACGTTCTCATTTGAAAATACCCAAATCAACGCATAAACCCTAATTTCAAAAGTCATTCAATTCGTGTATCTGGGTGCGTTTTGATGATAGAAATAGTTTTAGTATGATTAATTGAACGTTTTGACACAATCACATTAACCACAAAACACACGAATGAATGATTTGTGTTCATAGCTTACGCGTAGAACACGAATCACTCTCAATCTCATCTTTTGACCGTTGGATTTGAGTGAAAATCAAAACCCTTGTTTAAAAACTTGTAAAGATTATTAAACCACTTACAAAATGATGATCCAATACACGGATATGAAGATTGATTTTTGAGCGTAGGATGATTTAGGTGATGATAATAAATGTGATGAAGTTAATGAGGTTGGTAGGGTATTTTATTTAAAATAACTTTAAAGTTTTGACAGTTTTGGTCCCTCCACCTTTTCCTTTTTCATCCAAAGCCATTTAACTTCCGTTTTGGTTATCAAACAAAGATTTTAAGAAAGAAACTTGACGACACTCCCCCTCGACTTAAGAAAATAATGAAAGGTTATAAATTTTAGTCCAAGGAGTGTCATTGAGCCAGAAAAATTTACCACCATTGATAAAAGAAACAACCGAGATATGATAACATGCAAGTACAGGATGTTTTGAAACAGCTTAAGTGATTATTTTCCTCAACACTTGATTGGAAAAATATTGAATTTTGAAAGAATAAAGTGTTGACGAAAGAAATGTACTTGCCATGTTGAAAGAAAAATAGATTTAGAAGAATATTTTTGTTGTTTTATCAGGTTTTATATTTTTGTATTTTGTTTTTGAAAAATTATTTACAAAAGAGAGTTTGGTGTTTGATGTGTTTTAAGACTGCTTTTGGAGGTCATCCAATTCCTCTTGAGTCAAACACCTCATACCAATCTCGTGGACCAACTCATTAAACCTAGCGGGAGGCAAGGCTTTGGTGAGAAGATCGCCAATTGGTATTCGTACTCCACAAAATATAATTCAACAAGCACTGCTCCACGTGATCCTTGATGAAATGATATCAAGATCGATGTGCTTTGATTTCGCGTGAATCGAGTTGACGAGATCGCAATGGCACTCTCGATTGTCGCGATTACATCGGATTCACAAATCACGTAACCATAGTCTTTGAGTTGTGTTCTCATCCGGATGACTTGAGCGCCACATGGCTACATATTCTGCTTCGGTTGAGGACTGCGACGTACAATCCTCGCTTCTTCGATTGCCAAGACACCAATTTGTCACCAAGAAATTGTAAAGCTCCTGAAGTACTCTTCCGTGAATCTAAGCATCCTGCGTGGTCAGTGTCTGAAAAAACGATTAGTTCAAAACCGAATTCTTGGATACCGCCTTCCCAAATTAATGGTTCCCTTTGATATATCTAGGAGGATTCTTTTACCCTCGAGAGGTGGGTTTCGATTGGTCGCTGACGATATTGAGCAAAGATATACGGCAAAGACAATATCGTGTCTGCTAGTGTTAGATACATGAGAGACCCAATGATACGACGGTATTTGGTAGGGTCAACTAATTTCCCATGTAAATCATCGTCTATCTTCTTGCTATGAGTCATTGGTGTGGCATAAGTGTCACGTGTTTTCATTCAATTTGTTTAATAATTCAAGGGCATATTTGGACTGACTCAAGAAAATACCACGGGATGATTGATGAACTTGCAGTCCTAGAAAGAACGTAAGTTCACCCATCATGGACATTTCAAAATGTTTCTTCATTAGTTTTGCAAAGCGATTGAGTACTTTTTATGAGTTGACACAAAAATGATGTCATCCACATAAATTTGAACAATTAAAATATGTTCCCCGTGATATTGTATGAAAAGAGTTGGGTCGACCGAACCTTTGGTGAAATTATTGGCAATGAGGAAAGATGATAGCTTATCGCACACTTGAGGAGCTTGTTTGAGACCATACAGAGCTTTGTTCGGTTTGTAGACATGGTTCGGGTAGGCGGGATCAACGAATCCTTCCGGTTGGTGACATAAACCGCTTTTAAGTTGCCCATTCGTAAAAGCCGTTTTGACGATCCATCTGAAAAGACCGTTATATTCATATGAGCCGAAATGCCGAAAAATCGAACACCTCAAGACGAAAGCAGAAGAAAAAGATTCTTCAAAGTCAATACCCTCTTCTGACGATAACCCTTAGCCACCGGACATGACTTATTACGGATAACATTTCCTTCAAAGATCCAATTTGTTTTTCCAAATCCATTTGAGACCAATGACGTGACCCTGTTGGTCTTTCAACTAGTTCCCATACTTCAAGACGTTTGAATTGGTTGAGTTCTTCTTGCATGGATTCAATCCAGCTATCTTTTGTCATTGCATCCTTAATGTTTTGGTGGGTTAGGTTTGGCGACCAATAAATTGTTCACCGATACGTGAAGACGTTGTCTCGTAACGACTGGTTGATTTGGGTTGCCAATTATATTTTCCAGAGGATGGTCTTTTTTCCATCTATGTGTGGAGGGTTGATGTTGGTATACATTGTGCAGATTTTGAGGATTCAAATGGCTCGTTGAAGATTCTGCGACATCAAAGTGTAGCTCTCATTAGCAAACGGGTTAAAGAACGATTTGGATCAAAATCGCAGGTGGGGTACATCATTCGAACATCTTCAGCCGATTCATCATTGTTGGAATCGATTTGTTCAACTGTTGTGTTGGAGTCAATCGGTGGTGCTTCTTCAGATTGTTGTAGCAGTGTATCGGTATATGAGTATTATCAAGTTGAGCAACATTTAAAACAATGGATACACCTGAGCACGCATCAATATCGCCACTGAATAGAGGAGCAAATAGTCATTCCATTTGTTGACGAGTAAGTCTGGGGCTTGTTTCATTGATGATGAGGTTTGGGGGAAGTTTAAGCGGTTGTGACCGGTTCCAAGTCATTATACTCGTAAGCCATTTCCGTGAGTTCATCAAAATGAGCATGAATCGCTTCCATAACCTCCTTTTGTTCGACGATTCCAAATGCGAAACCTTTAGAATTATCACAAAGATCCAATAAAGATTCCAATGTCGACTTTGGCTTTGAGCTTTCCAAAGTCATCACGATCATTATAGCAAAGAGATCCAAATACATGAAAGTGTTTTAGATTCGGTTTTCTGTTGTGGACAAGCTCGAAGGTGTTTATTGTGGCTTTGTAATCATAGACCGGTTTTGAGTATAGCATGCAGAATACGACTTACGCCCGTAATAATTAACTGAAGTTTAGCATTGATTAACATTGTTCTTGCAGCCCACTAACGCTCGGTTTCGCTTTCAACAACCTCCGTTTTGTTCGGTGTGCGTGCAATAGATGTCCGATGAATTCCCACGTTCTCATAAAATTCACGAAGAGTTTGGTTAACAAATTCAATGCCTCCGTCTGCTCGATTTGTCGCGGTGTTTCGCGAACTTGTATTTTCGTAAGAAAGGTGATGATCATCTGTGGAGCTTGATCTTTGCTTCGAAGAAAGTAGACCCAAGTCCAACGTGAATAGTCATCAACAATTACTAAGATGTAGCATTTGCCATTGATCGCTTGCAGCGATCGGGCCACACAAATCCATGTGAAGAAGATGAAGCACATGCCGAGAGTCAGTGTTCCACCTTTGAAGGAAAATGAGCACGAGTGCTTTTCCCTTGTTCACAAGCCGAGCAAAGGTGATCTTTAGAGTACCAAATCGGGAGTCCTTCAACAAGTTTGTGTCGAGCAAGGTTGGTGATGGTTTGAAAGTTTAGATGTGAGAGACGGTGCCATAGCCAGGATTTTGTTGATGTTGCCTTTGAAAGTAAGCAGATGGGAGAAGAAGCAACCATGTCTTGCATAGAGATAGTGTAAAGACCGGAATTACGCGAGCCAGACATAAGGTCGTTTCCTTGTAGATCACTTAATGAAACAAGTTTTTCTCCCGAAAGCAACCTCCAAATCTCCATCACGAACCGACCTCAAAAGATTGTGACCGAGGCCTTCCACATAATAAACCCAGCTAATTTCGATGTTCCCATTGATATAGTCTCCGTGAGCCCATGATAGTCTTTTGAAGTGATCATTCCCGAACCTCGGGCCAATGAACTTTGCAATAAAGTTTGATAACAGTTTAAGGTTGCCTGTCATGTGTCGAATCAACTAAATCGTTGAGGGGTTTACAGATCTTAGCAATCTGTCGAGAACATTTATGAGAGGTTCACATTTGTGATCCTCAGTGATTGAATGGAAACTCCTGCGGGGTCAACATCAAACCCTGACAAGATGTCGCGGCAAACTCCCCGTGGATTACGCTTAGTGGTCTCAAACGGTCTACATCGTAGGAGGTGATGCTTCGGTGTACCTCAAATAATTGTCTCAATCGTAGGGTGTACTTGGTACATCGTGTTATCTCACTTGTGGGACTCCGATTAAAACGACCTGTAAGAATTAGAGTCATGTTTTCACACTATCTTTGTTAACACCTCGAGTTCAAACTTGTAAGTGCCTAATCCGCTTATTACTAACCGCTTTTTATGTTTTCTTCTTATGGAAGCTCGAGCCGAATGATCGTGCAATTCTTCTCATGATCACGCCAACATCATCACTAATGGAAGTTCTATCCAAAAGCAACACAACAGTCAGAATGATTCTTCGTCAAATCAAAGAATCTACAAAGTTAAACACTTAAAGAACTTCATCAGATCAATTCCAACGCCAAAAGCGTGTGAGCATGTTGAAGAATGACGTAGAGACGCCGGAGCATCGAAGCGGAACTGAGGCGTAATTGATGCGCAAACAACAACATACTATCACTTTCATCACAAAGAACAAAGATCAAAGAACAATGTTAAAGATGACGTCAATGCATAACTGTTCAAAGAAAACTATCTCTCTACACTGTGGAGATTGGTTGAATCAAGGCAATTCTTCTCACAAGAAAGAAGAATGTCAGAAGATGTCAAAGCTACTATTACATCAACGCCTTCACCGTTTTTCATCACCAACACTTGAGGGGGAGATTGTTGGAATCACTCCTAAACCTTAATTTCAAGTGTTAGTTACTCATATGTAATAGGTAGCTTATTATGGCCTTTATGTTTGTTTAAGGTCTAGCTTATGTAGAAGGCGCATAAGCTTAGGCCCATGTCCAATAAGGAAAAGGGAATGAGTGGGAGTGTTGCCCTAGCTCCTTGCCTATAAATACTTTTGTATAACCCTCACTTGAGGGATGGTTGTTCAATTTATTTCCTTTCACATACATCTAACGCATAAATTGTATTTTACGTGGTGTGTGGTTTGGTTTATTGTTCAATTGCCTTTATCTCTTTCTATTAAGCTTGTGTTGTAAATTTAGTGACCTAACAGTGGTATCAGAGCCAGGTTTATTGCAACTTTAAACTGTTATCAAACTTTATTGCAAAGTTCATTGGCACTGTCAGGTTCGGGAATGATCACTTCGCAGCTATCATGGGCTACGGAGGCTATATCAATGGGAACATCGCAATAAGCAGGGTTTATTATGTGGAAGGCCTCGGTCACAATCTGCTTTTCAGTAGGTCGGCTTTTGTGATGGAGATTTGGAGGTTGCTTTCAGGGAGAAAACTTGTTTCATTCATGATCAACAAGGAAACGACCTTATGTCTGCTCGCGTAATTCCAGCCTTTTACACTATCTCTATGCAAGACATGGTTGCTTCTTCTCCCATCCGCTACTTTCAAAGTCAACATCAACAAAATCATGGCTATGGCACCGTCGTCTCTCACATCTAAACTTTCAAACCATCACCAACCTTGCTCGACACAAACTAGTTGAAGGACTCCCACGATTTCGTACTCTAAAAGATCACCTTTGCTCAGCTTGTGAACAAGGGAAAAGCACTCGTGCTCATTTTCCCTCAAAGGTGGAACACAGCTCTCGGCATGTGCTTCATCTTCTTCACATGGATTTGTGTGGCCCGATCGCCGCAAACGATCAATGGCAAATACTACATCTTAGTAATTGTTGATGACTATTCACGGTGGACTTGGGTCTACTTTCTTCGAAGCAAAGATCAAGCTCCACAGATGATCATCACCTTTCTCACTAAAATACAAGTTCAAAGATCGAAACACCGTCCGACAAATCGAACGAATGAGGCAATGAATTTGTTAACCAAACTCTTCGAGAATTTTATGAGAAAGTGGGAATTCACATCGACATCCATTGCACGCACACCGTAACAAAACGGAGTTGTTGAAAGAGCGAAACAACGTTAGTGGAAGCCGCAAGAACAATGTTAATCAATGCTAAACTTCCAGATTACTTATGGGCGTTGTATCTCACTGCATGTTATACTTAAAACCGTTCTATGATTACAAAACGCCACAACAAAACACCTTTCGAGCTTGTCCACACAAAACCAAATCTCAAACACTTTCATGTATTTGGATCTCTTTGCTATCCGAATAATGATCGTGATGACTTTGGAAAGCTCAAAGCCAAAGCTGACATTTGGAATCTTTATTGGATCGTGATAATTCTAAAGGTTTCCGTGATCCGAATCGTCGAACAAAGGAGGTTATGGAAACGATTCATGCTAATTTTGATGAACTTACTGAAATGGCTTCCGAGTATAACAGCTTGGAACCCGGTCACAACCGCTTAAACTTCCCCTAAACCCCATCATCAACGAAACAAGCCCCCGCCTTACTGGTCAACAAATGGAATGATTATTTGCTCCTCTATTCAAGGGCGATATTGATGAACGTGCTCGTGTGTATCCGCATGCTTGACTCAACCCGATAATACTCATATACCTGATACACCTGCTACAACAACTACTGTTGAAGAAGCACCACCAGTTGACTCCAACACAACAATTGAACAAACCGCTTCCAACAATGATGAATCGGTGAAGATGTTCACGAATGATGTACCCCCACCTGCAGATTTTGATCCAAATGCGTTCTTTAACCCGCTTTGCTAATGAGATGCTAGCGCACCATGTCGCATAATCTTCAACAAGCCATTTGAATCCTCAAAATCTGCACAATGTATACCAACATCAACCCTCCACACATAGATGGAAAAAAGACCATCCTCCTGAAAATATAATTGGCAACCCAAATCAACCGGGCCGTTACAAGACAACGTCTTCACACAGCATCGGTGAACACCTGCTTGGCGCGCCACCGTCAAATGAACCCAAAAACATTAAGGATGCAATGACAAAAGATAACCGGATTGAATCCATGCAAGAAGAACTCAACCAATTCAAACGTCTTGAAGTATGGAATCGGTTGAAAGACCAACAAGGGTCGTCATTGGTCTCAAATGGATTTGGAAAACAAATTGATGTCAAGAAATGTTATCCGTAATAAGTCACGTCTGGTGGCTAAGGGTTATCGTCAGGAAGAGGGTATTGACTTTGAAGAATCTTTTGCTCCGGTTGCTCGTCTTGAGGCTGTTCGGATTTTTCTGGCATTTGCGGCTCATATGAATATAACGGTCTTTCAGATGGACGTCAAAACTGCTTTTCTGAATTCCAGTTTCTTATAATTATCATTGGAATCTATTTAGTTAATGAAAATAATATATGAGGAATGCTGGCATGACTTATAATTATTGTTGGAAGGTATTAGTTATCGCAAAATAGTATATAAGGAAATATTTGTGGATCAACAGTTACTGAACTATTAAAATATTTAAATTTATAATTTAGAAGCCTAATGGGCGGGCTAGACTTATTATTATCGTTGGGGAAATATATATATATATGTATATATATATATATATATATATATATATATATATATATATATATATATATATATATATATATATATATATATGTATGTCTCGTTCACTATCGCAATTTAAAACATGTTTTTGTGTTTAAGAATCAAAAAACAAGTTAATAGTGAACAATGACTGAAATTAACATAAGTAAAACACACTTATAAATTTTCAACATCATATTCTTATTAGAAATAAATCAAAGAAGACGCTACCCAAGTACTTGCGAAATAGTACTTGGGATTGAAATAACAAAGTTTGGTGACTCTCTCTAAGATCAGGCTAAGTTTGAGCACAACCCTTAGAGCTCACTGAGCTATCTAAGGAACTAAGTTGTATTTTGGAGGAGTGAAAAGATAGCTTGCGTGTGTGTGTTTTTACAATTCACAAGCGTAACCTTTTCACTCCATCTCTTATGCTATTTATACATGTATGATATTTGACTCTTTCTAAGTGACAACCGACATCATCAGAAGACAAAATATTGTTGTATTTTGTCTCTGTTTACAAAGACTATTCTAGGTAAGAGACAAGACTACTTTTCTAAGGTTAGTGATGACACTGAGCCTGATCTTTTGCTATTCAGGGAAAGTTGACTTTGGTTGATAAGGACTTCATCTTATCTGATTTAAACTTATCCCGCCTATATCCCGCCATTCTTCGCTTTACATCCTTCGGTCTTCTACTAGTTTGTCTTCATGTAAGAGTTGGAGAGGAGTCTAAGGGATTCAGTGAGTTATTGTCATCATTCACTGAATCCATCATCTTCTTCTTGACTCAGTCTTCACCCTTTAAGTTCCTCCTTACTGAGTGGAGAGACTACTTACCTCATACTGAGTATCCTCGAAGATGACTCACCGAGACTATGCACTCAGTGACATGTTAGTGTTTAACGGACTAAACACTTGGGCTATTTTCTATTCAAATCCTTGATTAAGGGGTTTGGTATTTATTGAACCCAACAATATATATATATATATATATATATATATATATATATATATATATATATATATATTATATATTGATTAAAGGCAAAAATATAGTGGCAACCATATATTACAAAATAAATTGAACATCAAACTTGGTTTACATCCGATATATGAATAAATAAAACATATATTGAACAAAAATAAAACATATATTTATATACCGGATTGGCATAATCTATCCGGATTGTATATATGTTTACATGTTAAATAAAACATGGAGTGTAAGCATCCGAGATTTTTACCCCTAATCAAATCTATGTGATGTTTTGATTTTCGAATGGCAATCTTATTTTAGTTTACATTGTTTTGAAAGTAAGAGTTGCACAAACTTGGTTGTTTAGTTTATGTATTGATTTACGAATTGGAAGATTTATGATGTATGATTGTCTTTTTAAAAATAACGGTTGCTTTCCACAAACTATAGCACAATAAGCAAGGAACACACCAAAAGTACGTCATCAGATTTCATTTTGATTATACTTGTATGCTTTCATTATTGTAATAATATTTCTAATTTAGCCCAAATGAAGCACCACATTCTTTTGATTTAAGATTCGAAAAACTAACTGCAAAAGAGTTGCATGAGCACTTCTCTTTCCAAACTAAGCCATGAAATTTTCATGTATTGATTATCGTTGCAACTTATCATAAGCTGGTTTTGCAGTAAATAAACATTCGCCGCTGAACGGGGCAAGACTTATAATTATCATTGACATATTTTACGGGTAAAAAATGGCTGGAAAAGTGTCCAATGATAAATTAAGTAACGGTTAATAAATTACGAACATTGTAAAATATTGGCCCACCTCAAATAAAACATGTATACTTAGTGAAATAGTAGGAAAAAAGAGTAACAATGCATTTAAACTTAATCTATCTTTTACACAAAGCGAAACCTGATCTTGCACATTATAAAGCATGTTACATTCCAATTTCGATTTTGGGTGTTTAGAATAGCTAATTCACCTTCAACTTATGGACTTATAAAGATAAAAAGCTCGAGTTGATTAGCTTGAAGCCAAAATCAATGAGCTTATGAGCTTTTCCAAATTTCAATAAGCACATAAAAGATAACCCATAAAATTCTAAATAGGTACCTTTAACATCTAAAGTGAAGCCTTTGGTTGATCCACTGGAACCATAAGTCCAACATTATGCACCTCATTCAGGTGAGTCAACGATAAATCCATGTTCATTAACATTGTAAAAACACATTGACTTTTTTAAGTAACTTACAATATCAAGATCTTTAGGCTAGCCAATATTTGAAAATATTCGTTCTTCATTTCTCGCCCTGGCCATTATATTCCATGTATCAATCTGCTCACTGACAAATAACAAGCTTTGGTTTATATCTTATGTAAAAAGCAATGCATTTTTTTACAATTAAAAGGTGATATAGGAAAATTAAAAAAGGCATCGAACAACATACCTTAATATCTATTACATCTATAGTGAACATATAATTAGGTTTTTGAATTCGCTGTCCTTTTCTTTCTTCTCAAACACAAATTTATGTGTATTTTTTATGTCCTCGGTGGCTTGTTCAACGGTGGAAGAGACTTTTATATCCTTTAATTATATTGGCTTTCCACATTAGTCTGTTTAATACATATAACTTCGGTTATGTAAGATTTCATTTTAGATTATGTGGCGATCAAGAAAGTGAGAGTAAAGTTCTATTTTTGGCTTACGTCTTCAGTCAAGATGGCCTTTATCAATGTCTCATCTTGATTTTCTATGATTGTGCAGTCTGGTCATCTATGATGTTGTAAGAAGTGATGTATGATTTTTTGGTTGAGTCATTGTATCATTAACTTTCTTTTTTTGTATCATTTATTCAGATGTGGGCTTGAGCTCTCCATGTAGTTTAACGTTCTTAATGCATCATGTACAATCTGGGCATCTACTGACACTTCTGTCACCTTCACTCTTCGGTCAACACGACATCTTTCATCATCTTACTGTAGTCTTCTGAACTATGAAGCTTCATCCAAACAAATCTTCTCATCACGAAATAAATCTTTAAGATTTTCGATTAAAAGCACAATCTATTAGACACCAATAAGAACCTGTAACTACAGACAAATTTGGTTAATCTTACATTTTTCTTCTTTGGTGCAGAGGTAAAACCAACAACCTGAGGCAAAATAATAGAGTTTGGATCATAAGAATTTATTTTCATTTTTATTAGAGCATGAAAATTAAGAGTATCAAAGAGTAGAATTAAGATTTTTATTGTTCTCACTTGGCGAATATGACATCAAATGCGAAGACACATACATCAACATGCATAGAGAGACCAAAAACAAAACATAAAGACTTTTTAGTGAAGGTTAATTCATTATATCCAAACACCTTAAAAGTGCATAATAGCTTTTCCAAACTACAATACGCTATTAATCAGCAATCCAAAATCATTGTGCATGCGGTAAGGTTCATTAAGCCACCATTCCATAAAGTAATATATTTATAACTAAAAAATATGATTTTCCTCACCTTCCAAGTAACAGTTCATAATATTCTCATTGAGAACAAAACACCTTACTCTTAACTTTTAATGATTCAAAACTCCAAAACCCTTGCAGGTGTTTTTACAATAGATAAAGAGTATATGCTTGATTATATGCAGTATGATTTTCCAGTTGTATACTTGAGTCTGCAAGATGGGAGAGTTGTGAGAGACTACATTATAGAAGATTTGGTCAAGCGACAGGGAAAATTAGCTTTCCGTTAACCCGTCTTGGGACTGTTACTTCACCAATGGTCAGCCACTTCAGTTCAAGAGGTCCATCCCTTGGCTTTCCATTTATTTTAAAGCCTCGTCTACACCCGGTTCTTTCTCTGCATATTATCAGGATTGACTCTTCACGACATTTTAAGATATTGAAGCGAGCCATGACTGGATTCTCACATCATCCTTGACAATGTAGTCAACATTGATGGGGATAGAAGAAATTAGTTGCAAGGGTGTCTGATGTCTTGCTACGGGCAGCTTCATGTATCACTTTGGGTGCAATTAGAGAAAAGATGGAGGTCAAGATTTTCTTTATGTTAAAAGCAACAGCAGATACATCTTAGACTGAAAATAGTATGTAATTTAGAGATCATTAACATAGAGATAGCATTTTGACCCATTTACTTTTAAAGCGTCAACTTGGGTCGTGTTTTATCTCAAATAGGTCATATGAAACTACAGTTTCAAAAGGGTCAAATATCACCCAAAGTCTATGTTAATCCATATTTAAACTACAGGTTCAAATATCACCCAAAGTCTATAGCGATATGTGATGTTTACGCTAATAATTTATTAAGAAATATGCTTTTTTCAAAACGATTAATGTATGGGTGTCAAAAATGCTTACGATATATGCATTGAATCATAGTATTTTTTGGACGAGAAAAACTTTTTATGTCATCCATTAACGTGATTCATCAAATGAGTATGGGTTTGAATGGATGAAACACTTCTAAATTGATATGGATATACATATGGATGATGATAAAATAAATGAATATGTGTGTGGATATGGTTCGACCTGATTCATTGTCATCCTTAGCGATAACTTGTGACAAAGAACTACCTGTTCTTCAACTCGGTCAAAAAACTGAATTGTTGATGTACCAATACATCCATTAAATGCCGAAAACATCATCATAAAAAACTGAAACATGCCGCCTCCAGACGTTTTTCACCCTCTCAGAAAAATTATGAACTTTAGCAGACCGACTTCTTTTGAAACCTGTACCTCCACGAGACGCGCTTCTTGTTTTAGTGCCCAGCGACTCTTCATCAGCATTCTTATTAGAAGCCAATGACACTTTATTTTTGTTTGCTGCAAAAAAATTTACACCATTAGTCTGACCACAAAAACCAATGCGTGCTTCAAGAACATAAAACAAAGTTTAAATGATCCTATAACCTATATAAAAGGGTTGATTAGCTTTTTTAAATTCAAATAAGCATAAGCCTGAAAAATAAGCTAAGCCAAACACCCCCTATAACCTTAACAAATTTACTCATAATTTGAATTTTTTAAATCAACCAATAAACTTTATGATTATGAGAAAATAAAGAAATCCAATTGAAATATCCCATAAGCCAAACAAATAAGCTAATCCAAACACCCCTAAAACCTTAATAAATTTGCTCATGCATATTCTTATGACCAATTAGCACTTACATGTTGAGCTATTTCATCCCTGTGCGAAGAAGAGCAGGCATATGCACTTGTGTCCGAAGTAACACTAACATTATCAATAACATGAACATTAGCATCAAATGCCTTGCCACCATCCCCGCAACTTCTAATCATGTAGTTGCAATTCAAGCAGATGCATGTTTTAGAATTCAAATTAGTCTAAAATCTGAATAACAGACTTCAGCAACAGTATCTCCTTTTTAATATATGATATCTCAACATCATTCATAATCTTTATACTCTGCAAATCAGTCAAATACCCTTTAGGATCAACCTTCGTTTAAAAATGCGCGCATCATTGCGCAAATTGCATGCATCATTGCATTGCATATGAAATTTCGCATCATGGTACCTAATGCGAGGCCATCCCAGATTGCGCTCGCAATTGACTGAAATTTGTCGCATTTGTGTAATGCTAGCAATAGCCGCAATTAGCGCACTTTGGATTTTGCGTTGATTTATAAAAGTAAAATAAAATTTAATAGCCCAACTATTTTAATGAGGACCTTTTATGATGTATCAGGAGGTGCTCTTTATAATTTATCAACTAATTAGATCATGTTAATGCAACTTCATCGGGGTCTAGCCATGAAATATAGAACCAAATTTGCGTTGATTTATAAAAGTAAAACCAAATTTAATAGCCCAACTATTTTAATGAGGACCTTTTATGATGTATCAGGAGGTGCTCTTTATAATTTATCAACTGATTAGATCATGTTAATGCAACTTCATTGGGGTCTAGCCATGAAATATAGAACCAAAACATATGCACGTTTAGATTTACGAAACTCATGATTACCAATATATGATCTTGGATCATTTCTATGCTTTTCTAGTGCTTATGATTGTATTACCCAGTAGTCTAGTACTAGCTAAAACATTGTGTACTTTCATCTACTTGATATTGCATTTGGAAACATAAATTCTTTTTGGTAATTGGTTTTTTTAGTGTAAGAAAGCATACATCAAATGCACATTTAATTGTGGAGTTTTCATTTAGTTGTGATATGAATGTGATGTTTTCATTTACTTGAAAGTTGAAACAGAACACTGAGTCTATGACAAACAAATTACAGAACCATGAGTTACATAATTATGATAAGGTGGTTTATTAAATGGATTATTGGCCGAATTTGAATATGTTATATAAGTTTATTACATTTACTTGGTACTTGTAAAATATATTACGTATAAGTATTTTATTTTTTATTTTGTTAAATACTAAACGCATCGTGTCTAAATTGCGCTCGCATTCGCATCACGCATCACGCATCGGCCTCGGGGACCTTGAGTGCATCGGATCGCAAAACGCAATTTTAAACCAAGGGATCAACAACAATTAAACCTGAAACAGAATCCAAAACTCTATCCAACTTATAACCCATAACAGTTCCTCGACCCTCCCTAACCGCAGTCAAATCTTGCATCCTAGACTCCAAGACAGTATCACATTGCTTCTCTCGCCTAGCTTTCTAAAGCAATGTATCAGGCATCGACCCAAAACTCTCAAATATTTTCTTCTTATTACTAAGCGAATAATTACCAATCCGCACCAGACAATGTCTGCAAATTCCTCTTCAAACCCAAAACTGCTCAGTAATCTTCGGATTACTCACACGATACTTTTCATTCTCCTCCTTCAGCCACGCCTCATGTCTACCTTTCCCACCTGCTCATTAATGTTTACATGTTAGTGTTGCCATGGTTGGAATATGTACAGGTCATCTATGTGTACTAAAGGTGATAACTTGTATGTACTTTGCTTTAATAATTTTAAGAAACAACATTTATACTTCAACTTACAGCACATACAAAACATTACATAGCAAATCACATAAATAAATTATATTTTTATTAACCACTGAACATAAAATTATAGCATATACAAATATTAGAGAACTTCCCCATTATTCGCAAATCTCAATGGACATCCATATTGGCTTGTATAGCACCACCCTGACATCCAAAAAAGAAGAGCATTATTTATGAGGTAATAAACCTTTTTTATTTCTTCCGAAGCTAAAACTGCTATCGATAATAATTTCGCCTAATGTACCTGTTGGTCTAGCAAAATACAATAGAGTCTTTGTTGGACAACCCTGTTTGGAGAAACTCATTGCGGCTACTGTAAAGTCCTCTACCTGACCTCATATCTAGATATCAGTTGCAGCATCGAATGTCGCATCATAATTCCCTTCTGAACATCTGGTTCAAAGCCTAGATTTTTCCTTGTGTTACAAAAGTGTTTATTTGAGATTTTATCTGGTTGAAAGCATCGAGTGTTGTGTCATAATTCCTTTCTGAATATATGCCATTTGCGCGCTGCAAATGTTTGCTACAAAAGTGTTGATTTGAGATATACTACATAATGAAAGTGACTGGGTACATTTTTACCCTCATATCTAACACTAAAATGGATAGTTACATAACAAATACTCTTTTCCATGACTAATTTGACTTAATACATCATACAAAGATACAAACACTATCAATTCCAAACACCCTCTAACTCTGACCATATTGACTAATTTTTTTCACCCGTGATGGTCTAACCATTAACTTATACCAAATGAAAAATTATCTGTGTAGTACTGTTCAATGCACTTCAGAAATGCCTGATAATTGTCTGAGTTGCTCAATCGTCTGAGCATATACAGATTATATGACTTGTGAATATACTAATGGGACCACAAATCTAATTGAGCATTTTCATTGCTTTTGTGAATATACTACTGGGTAATAATGGACATGTTGGGTACTCAAAACACTTCTACACATATATTTTGAAAGCTTACTTAACTTTAGCTTCATCCACCTATATAGCATCTTCATTGTCCTCATCATCACAAATTTTAAAAGATTCTTCCCTACCTTATCTCTCATAAATTATGATTAATCAGTAACAAATACAAATAATTAACATGATATGAATGAGAAAAGAAGAATGGTCAAACTTGTGTGAATATGTTTCCTTCTTAAAAGATTATATACATATCCAAATACATGTTTGAGACAGCAAATAACTAACGCAAATGTAAAATATCGTATAATTTTACTCTTCAAATCGTGCAAATCCAAACATATAACTGTTGTTACCTGTACTCCAACAATGTCGTAGATGTTCAACTGCAACTATATCCCTTATCAAGATGCAATTTTAATTCAAGCAAGCTTCTTCCAATGAGGTTGTGTGGCTCTTACCATTTATTGATAAAAAAAATATTTACCAAAACATGCAGACAAATTAGCCACAATTTACCAACTTTTGGACCATTCACAGTCATGTATACACTCATACTCGGTCAAGTTTGTGGTTTAAGTGACCTTTTGAATTAATAAAAACAGCCTCAACAAAACAACCTTCTTTTATTGAACAAATTTCTAGTACTCTAGTACATATACTGAACTATGAATTAACCGTGTTTCTAAATCAGGATCAGGTAGTACTGGATCATGTACTGAATGATCAAGATCAAGCACCTCAATTTCTCCTTGTTCAGGCACTGGATCAAGCACTCATTCAGGTACTCGATTAGGTACTTCAGCGACTACATGTTCAGGCACCGGATCAGGTATTTCAGTGTCCACTTGTTTAGGTACTGGTTAAGAGCATTGATTTTCTGAATAAATTCCTTTAGATACTCAATGGCGCCTCTAAAATCTGAAACTACATCCAACTACAAAATCAAAACATTTATGGTGGTCACGAAGGGTTGGCTTGACACAAAGATTAGCATAATCACATTATAATTCAGGTCGAAATAATTCACTTGCCTGATAAAATAACCTCGGTGAGTTGGTCGGCATGTATATACCCTTTAAAAATTACTACGGTTACCTGTTTGTATCTGCAAAATTACAATGTAACCTCAGAGGACGACCTCTGAAATTGCAAAACCTAAAGAGATATGTGAATTATAACTTAATATTTTCAACGATAAAAGTAAACCCGAGCTTCTTTTTCGGCCTTTAGCAAGTTGAAGATAAATAAGTTCATTCCAAGTGTCCGGGACACCAGGTAGACACCAATCACTACAATAATGCACACACGGCGCTTGGACATAAACTTTTAATTGAGGATTAATTTTGTAATCGTTCTTTTAAAGTCTTCAGCCGTGAATTTAACAGGTTACTTCATTCCTGAACTCGGCAACTCCCTGGCTGAAACTCTTGGAGAGATAATCAACTGTGATCTCTAGCCAATCTTCTAGACTTTGACATAAGTCTCATCAATGGGGTTTTAACATAAGTGTAAATAGTTTTGTATCCCTACATGAGCATGGGATGTTACATATTGGATTTCACAAACACATTAAACCATAATCATATGAGGCGTTTAACAAGGTTTAGAGAGAGAAAGTTCTAGAGAGAGAAAGGGAAGAGAGTTGGGAACTATGTGAAACAAAGAAAAATGGTATTGAAGCTCCAACCCTCTACCTTGGGAGGTAGAGGGTATTTATAGTGTCTTACAAATAATCGCCACCTACGGGCTATGGATCAGGCATACAGTGGGTAAAGACTCGTCCGTCCTCCACGGTGTTACTTAACAAACTACTTACTAACATAACATGACTACGACTACGAGCTTTCTATCGAATACATATACTTGAGGTGACCGACTCTTTAACGACTAAATTTTCTAATTCCTAACAATCTCCCCCTAAGGGAGGTCACGTCAATTTACAATGAATACAAACGGATATAACATTAGATTGTTCTAGGATTCTTGATTAAGCTCTTTGCTCAGTAGCTCATAGTCTTTGATTCTTCATGTTCCGCATGTTTGGATAATTTCAAGTGGAGTTCTTTAACTGATCCACGTGATGATGAGTTTTGAGCCAGCATTGAGATCATCAACTAACATAAATCTTGACTTATCCATTGTGGTGTTGGTATTATGTGATGTTGTGACATTTGGACCGACATGCTCACATTCTGGATCATGATATCTTCTCATCAGAGTAGCGGAAGCTTTTGTTGATTCATGATATTGGCAGCAGCGTAGCAGAAGTATGGAGTGAGAATATCAGAGTCCTTGATGCACTAATCATGATTTCTTTTGAAATGAATGTGATGTGTGAGCATGCGGCTATGGATTGACCGCGTCATTACGATCATTGCAAGCGTCGCATACCGCATACAACGCTTAGCAATAAAGTGCACGAAAGTGTCTTTGATCACTTTCGTTGAATTGAGGCACACGGTTCCCGTTGATCAAGATTACAAGTCGCGTGATCGTAAAATTCGAAGAATTTCCTTGACAGGTTTTAATGCTTCTAGTTGTTCTCAAACAGGAACGTCTCAAAGAAGACAACACGGAGTGAGTGAACTAGCGAATTGAGATTCACTGATTGATGAAAAGAGATTTGAAAAACAATTGAGTACCGCACAATAGAAATTGTTTTTGCAATACAACGAAGGTTTTAATGAAAATCAATTATCAATCATAAACACCTTTTATTTTGAAATATTAGTACACAGTTGATGTGCTAAAGAAAAGAGTTTTTAAGCACAACGACCGGTTTTTCAAAGGTATCCATCAATCCATAACCTGAACCAAGATTGATTCAAAAGATTGAATCGCCCCATTGTTTCTGTTCAGGTGTCACATGGTTGATCTATTGGATAGATCTCGCATGCCACCCACCAGGAGCTTGATTGATGTTGGCTCCGAATGGCTTTCCATCTTCATCGTGAATATTTTTACATATCACTCAGATGTTCTGGCAATACCACTAGGATAATGCGTAGGACTCATAAGATAAAATCCCTCTTTCCACATTGTGTAAAACAGAGAGTCTTCATTGACAGTGTCCTAAAGAGATTTATTTGATGATCTCGTGGCTCTAGACTTAATAGTGCACATTTGGTTCCTATGCCGGAGACTAGGGAGAGGGTCTCCTTCTTCAATATCAACAATCTCTAAGAGAAAGTCGATAGATAATGTCGGTTCCCCGTGAGAATGAAACAAGTCCTTTTAAAAGGAACTTGAGTAGCTTGGGAAGTTGTAGTGCAGTGCGTCACTGGGTCCATGACGTCTTGTCTTCAATACCGATGTTACCTTGGTAACCACTAGTAGCATATGAATTGAACCCGGTTTCGGCCCTAAGGTTGAATTAATTGAGGGCTAATTCTTTTCACCCTTTTCTCATTTCATCTCTTTTTCATTCTTCAACCCCTTCAGTGCTTACCGAGACTTCATAACTAGAACCTTGTTGGGTTTATTCCAGTACTAGCTCAGTCTCAGTCCGCACTCTTCCCATATATCACTTTTCTCCTTTTTTCATCAAACCTAAGGACTTCTACACTATCTAGTGGATTGTCCCCGGTAGATCCCTCCTGGTTCTCGGATCATGGGAACAAATACTTAACCTTATCATCCTTATATCACCATTCATAAAGTAAATTTGGTCGGTCTATTTGGTATTGTTCATCTGCCATTGGAACCAATTGAAAACCATTTGAAAATCAATTCAGATACTTGTGATATATTATCAAAGCATTTTGTACCTAAATGGTTTTTGATATTTTTAGAAACAGAGCTCCCCCTCAACATGTGCCTCATGTATTTGAAATCATTTTGGCACACGAAGGCAAGAGGAAGAATTAACTTCTTTGATTACCATTTTCTAAAAAAAATATCAACATCACTTCCCTGATCAAATCAAGTAGATAAAGCATATTAAGGAATGATGAGGTTTTCATAAATTTGCTCCCCCTCAATATGTGCCTCGAGGTTTGAAGGAGTTTTGCACATATTAGAAGGAATCTGCACTTAGATACAAATCAATCACGTTTCAATTCTTTGTGGTTTAAAATAGATGCTCCCCCTCAACATGTGCATGGAAATTTTGAAATCGTTTGGCACATGTGGGGAGGAAAGCTTGCTAACCACTTACGAAGCCATTTATCAAATTATCCGTTTAAATCCAATTTAAATCACATGTTTTTAACTGATAAGGATCAGATTTTCAAACTTTAAACTCCATTGTTTAAACATGCAAGAGTATCTTTTGAAAACATAACATTAGCAAAGGTTTTGAATCAACTGTATAAATCATTGTTCCTTTTGATTTTCCAAGAATAACCCTTGCACATTTACGTGCCAATTGTTTGAAAGATGACCTTTCAAAATAACCTTTTAATTGAATAAAATCATTCTTCCCCCTCAATCAATGACACAAGTTGTTGATTGAGAGATAGAGATTTTGAGATGAAAAGCACAAATGATTTACACGAATAATAGAGTACGATGTATTTTCAAAGCAATTTAGTTTTCATTAGAATGGCAAATATTTTTCAGAAGAATCATTAGACGGAAAAATATTTGGAAAGAGAAACATTTGTCTTTTGATGACAAACATTTGTTTTAAGAATCAGAGCATGAGATTTGAAAAAAAAAAGATAAAGCATGGCTCTGTCTCTTTGCTTTTTAAAACGGGTTACGAAATGACAATAAACCACCATTTTTCTCCGCCTCATTTTTTTTTTTTTAAACAAAACTATGTATATTCGAAGAACATCTAAAGACCCGTGACATTCTTTGAATGTCAACACAAAGTCCGTAGATGATATCGAATAAGGAAAAACATGAAAAAATAACAATATTTTTGGAATTTTTCAAGATTTTCTAATTTTTATGGATTTTTGAAAGTTTTATATTTTTCTCTTTCCTTTTTGTTGGTTTTATAATTTTGTATTTTGGTTTTTGAATAAATATATACAAAGATATGGATGAAGAAAGACCTTTTACTCCTCTTCTTCCTCTTGAAGACGTTTAAGTGTTTCTGGTTTAAGACTCTTTAGACCAAGTCGTGGGAGGATAAACTCAAAACGTTCTCTAGGAAGAGCTTTGGTGAAAATGTCTGCTAACTGGTATTCGGTCCTCACAAAATAAAGTTCCACCACACCATTTTCAACTTTCTCCCTGATGAAATGATGTCGAATATCGATGTGCTTTGCTCTTGAGTGTTGTACATTGTTGCATGAGAGAGCAATAGCACTTTTATTATCACAATACAGAGGAATTTTGTTGAATTCAAAGCCATAGTCAGATAATTTGGATCTCATCCATAGGATTTGAGCACAACAAGATGACATGTCTATGTATTCAGCCTCTGTAGAGGAAATAGAAGTACTTATTTGCTTCTTTGAAGACCAGCTCACAAGCTTATCACCCAAAAACTGAGCACCTCGGATGCCGGCGTGTATCTTGACATCCGTGCATGATCAACATCTCGCATAGGTCGTTAGTGTCATACCGGTGTCCTTCGGGTACCAAAGTCCCATATTGATGGTACCTTGGAGATACCGAAAGACCCGCTTAACCGCTTCAAGGTGCTTTTGGTAGGCTTAGCCGATATCTAGCACACATGCAAACAGCGAATTAATGTGCGGTCTCTTGGCCGTGAGGTACATCTGGGATCCGATCATACTACGATATTTCGTTTGGTCTACCATGATCCCTGAGTGGTCCTCATCCGTTTAGTTCGCTCTATCATGGGAGTATCAACAGGGTCACTAGAATCAAATTCAAATTTCTTTAAAATCTCATTTGCATACTTAGATTGATTTATAAAAATGCCTCCGGGACTTTGTGAAATTTGTAATCCCAAGAAAAATGACATTTGTCCCATCATTGACATTTGAAATTTGGAACCCATTTCGTTTGAAAAACGATCACATTCATTGGGGGCAGTCGAGGCAAAAATAATATCATCAACATATATTTGAACGTGAATTAAATGTTTGCCTGACTTTCGGGTGAACAATGTCGGATCAACTGCTCCTTTGAATCCATAGATAGAAGAAACTTTGATAGCGTATCATACCATGCCCTTGGAGCTTGCTTTAACCCATAAAGAGCCTTCTTCAAACGATAGACGTGAGTAGGATGTTCTGGATTCACAAAGCCTTCAGTTGGCGTGATACGACTTCTTTAAGATCTCCGTTAAGAAACGCCGTTTTACATCCATCTGATAAACCACCATGTTCTTACTTGCGATTAGCCAAGAATATTCCGATTGCCTCGATCAGAGCAAGCCGGAGCAAATGACTCTTCAAAATCAATACCCTCCTCTTGACGGTATCCTTTTGCAACCAATCGAGCCTTGTTCTTTAAAACATCACCATGCTCATCAAGTTTCACTTTAAAGATCCACTTTAGAGCAATGATCATAGCACAATCTGGAGCAGGTACTAATTCCCATACATCAAGTCGATCAAACTCATGAATTTCTTCTTGCATGGCATTGAACCAGCTGTCTTCATTCACGGAGTTAAAGAAGCACCATAAGGCATCGGTTGCAAGTTGTTTCCGTGTGGATACTAGACGAGAAGGGTTTCCAATGATGTTGTCCAATGGATGATCATGTGTCCACTTTCTTATGTGTTCATGTGGTTTTGTTGAGGCTGCGTAGCAGTCGATGTCTCCCGATGAAGATGGTTCGATGATGATTCAGAGCAAATATGTTTTCAAATGGAGCATCTCCGAGAGTAGCAAAGGGATTAACTTCATCATGTGCGAAACAATTTCATGATGTACATTCGATGATTGATGATTTGTTGATGAGATAGAGTGATCACAAGCAGCTTCTTGGCTTAATGATATTGAAAATGAAGGGTTGACTTCATTGTGAGGATAGAGTAGCCTCGATGATGGAATTGACATTTCATTAGCATTTGGCTCATAGTGTTCATCAAACATTGGATCAAACATTTTCTTTAAATCATCTTCAGATGGAGGTACATAAGGAGTTGCTTGGTGAGGGATTTGAAATGAGTAGAGTGATAGGGACTACTTGATGACACTGAGATGCGGGTCCAAAACCGGTTTGTCCGAGCCATTGGACCGGTCACCATCGAAGCGTAACGTGAATTGTTTCCATAATATTTCGGGTTCTTTTGTTGTAGATACGGTGCCCTTTTTGTTTGGTGCACACCCTACAAATACTCCAATGTCCGCTTTAGCTTTAAGTTTGCCTAAGTCTTGGCCCTCATTAGTTGGATAACACAATGCACCAAACAAACGAAGGAATGAGAGATTAGGTTTTCTATTGTGGACAAGTTCATATGGAGTTTTTCCATGAGCGGTGTGAATTAGGGATCGATTTTGAGTGTAGCATGCAGTGGCAATGGCTTCTGCCCAGAGAAACATTGGAACCTTTGAGTAAATCAACATTGTTCTTGCGGCTTCCATAAGAGTTCGATTTCGTCTTTCAACTACACCGTTCTGTTGAGGAGTTCGTGGAACACTTCTTTGATGACTGATTCCAACACTTTCATAAAACTTACTAAGTTGTTTATTAACAAACTCGGTTCCATTGTGTTCGGATGATTCTGACAGCTTTGTTAAGTCGAACTGCATTTGCTTAATAAGTTTGATGATGATATCGAGTTTCATCCTTTGTCCTTAAGAACTTAACCCGGTGAATCGAGTAATCATCAACCACAACTAACACATATTTCTTCCCAAAGATATACTCTCATGGGTCCACATAAATCTATGTGAATTGTATGAAGAACTTCAGAATCGAGTTTGTAGGTTTTGGCTTGTGGGCATACTTCTTGCTTTTTCCCAATTGGCATGCTGAACAAAGATGATCCTTTTCATACTTTAGTCTAGGTAAACCTACAACTAAGTCCTTTTCTGGAGAGATCATTGATGGTGCCGAAGTTCAAGTGATTGAGACGACGATGCCATAACCATGACTTTGTTTTCAAGGCCTTTGACAACAAGCAAATTGGAGAAGACTTCATCATATCTTCTATAGAGATGGTGTAAAGATTTGAACCACGAGTTCCTCTTAAAAGTTCCTTACCATCAACTTCTCTAACAAAACAAGTATGTTTTCTCAAGGCCACTTCTAGATCGTAATCACATAATTGACCGTAGAGAATAAGTTATGACCAAGACCTTCTATGTAATATACCGAGATAACACTATCACCACAACATAATCTTCATAACCCATAATTGCACCGAAATGATCGCTTCCCGAATCTAATGTCCGATGAATTTACTCACGAAGTTCATGAGCCGTGACCGGTCTCCAGTCATATGCTTGGAACGGCTTTGAGTCCAGTACCCGCAGTAACGATTTGAACGATCTGCAGTTGAACACTGAACAAGAATGGATAATCGGATAATTAGGATCCCCATGCAGAATGGGTTCCATGTGGTTAGTAACTTGATGATTGGAACACCCATTAGAAACATCCATATCAGAAGTAGAAACAATGGACACATTAGAAATAGATGCAGTGCTAGTGTCCGTATTTGACCTATTCAAAGTATGTTAGCTTCTTAAGGGAATAGTTCTACCAATAGGCATCCATTTTCTAGTGGACATTGATTTAGCAACTTTAGGGCAAAGCTCATTAATCTTACGACCAATAGGTATCCATTGATAACCTATATTACTAAATTTCCTTCCTGTGGGTTTCCATTGTTTTCTAACTTCCTTTCGCCTTTGCCTTTTAGCCTTCTTAGCTTGAATTTTAACATTAACAATTTTATCGTGGCATTTAACACATTAGACAAAACATTCACACCACATTCATGATTAGTAATAGAAATCAAGCGCCATCATTACATGTATTGCGAATAGTAGGTAAATTGAATTAATTACGATGCGCTTATAGCTAATACTAGAATCTACACGATTCGTTTTATTCAACTCAAAATTAATATTCCTATGGTGATCTTCTACTCTCTTCCAATGCACATTCTTAGTTGCTGAGGTCCTATCTTGCTTGGTATTGCCTCGGAGGCTTTGACCGCTTAGCTTTTAATGTCACCTGACTTACTCTCGTAGAGGGAATTATGGGAACATTAGTTGGTTGATCTACTTTTTGCATTCTCGAACTAGGTGCAAGGATCGAACTACTTGAAGGCACATTAGTGTTCACATCCCTAACACTGGGCATAGAATTGTTTGTATGCTTTGCACTAGGCATAGAACAAGGCATCATAGCTTGACCTTTCGCACCTAAGGATTTAGGACATGTTGCAATTAAACATTCTAGCAGTCTCACGAGATCGTTTGGCCTGAATGCAGGCAAACCTAATTTCTCGATCAAGAGGCTTATTTATGAAATCCTCTTCCACAATCTCATGGAGACATTCTAGACTATCCTTAAGGTGAGCACAATAGTTATGAAACACAAGTTCATTATTCCTAAGATGAGGAGGATGTATTTAATCACAATATATTTGCGATCGAGGATGACTTTGATGCAATATTCTCATTAAAACAAGTGGCGGTTTCCTTTCCTAACTCCTCAGATTTTCAATTTCTTTTTGTAAAGACGTTATTTTTTCGTTGTTTTTGTCACGGGTGACTTTCATTGAATCATATAACTCTTTAAAGTGTCATTTAACTTTTTCATTTTCTTCTAGAAAACTCTCGTTTTCCTTTTTTAAAGCATTAACCAAGTTTTGAAGATGAAAAGTTTGAGAATACCGAGAATCTAAAGGAGGAGGCATTTGGGAGCCACCATCATTGTTCTTTTCACCCTTTAATTGAGAGATTTGGGCTTTCAACTTTCTCGTGTTACAATGAGCTCGAATCTGTTCATCACGTTTGCTAATTTCAAAAACCGCATCAAATTCTGGAGCATCCAAGGATGTCTTGATATTTGAGGTTTTAACATTTTCTTTCAGATGTTGATATTTTAATTGCAAAGCAAGATGCTCAACTTCCAATTTATAAAGCTGTTTCACCACGTTATCATGATCATCATGTTCAACTTTATCATGCAGTTTAGAGTTAGTTTTTCAAGCTCAATGACACGATCATGGGAGACTTTTAGAGCAACAGATAATTCATGAAATTGAGAAGCATTAATGGAACAATTAGAAGTGTAAAACACATCTATAGCAATACATTCAGAAATAAGATTCTCATTCAAGGTATGCAAGTTCTTCCTCTCAATCTCATTATATTTTAATTCTCGCCCATAGTCACTAACCTCAACTATCATTGCATCAAATTCCTTTTCCATTTCTTTAATATCTAATCCATCCCCCTTTTAAGACTCTCAAATTGATCTTTTAGTTGTTTAAAGAAAGGTATAACCTCAGTTAATTAGCATTCTTTAGTTTGCTCAAAACCCCTTTCCCCTTCAGTTATCCCAGTAGGTGTGATCCTTTTCTTAAAAGTTTTCTCAAAATCAACAAATAATTGAAAAATAACATATTGACTGATTAAGGTCTTGCTTTTAGTGGCAATAGTTCTAGGAACTAAATGCATTGGTGTATTCCGAAGATAAACATTCGCTGAAGGCATTTTTCTAAGGGGAGGGTTTGTTACAACAAGATTCTCGCTTTTGCTTATCTAAATCCTTTTTCCGAACACTTGTTCGGTGTTAACAACGTTTGAGGCTTAAACTTGTTCAAGGAAATCCAATTTTCCTTTTTGTAATCATGGGGTTTGATCGTTATGTTATTCTCTTTACATTCAGGATCTTCTAGCTTCTTATTCATTTTGTCCCTAGATGCATCATCTAATTTTCTTCTTCCTCGATGCACTCAAGCGCAACTAGGTTTCGAGGTTTAAGAATCTCAATACCATCATAGATTACATTATGGGCAGCTCTAGCCTTTTTAACAACCTCGGGATTAGGTTCCACAACAAGGGGAATGCTATGCTTATCGCTTAAGACTCTATGCTTAGTGACATGAGCAAATCTGAATGGTATTTCCTTTTACGTACAACTTATTTTCGAGCTTGTTTTTCAAAGTTTTTAGATTGGAAAAATCATTCAAAAGTTTTGATTCTTTAGCATTGAATTCTTGCTTAAGCATTTTAACATTTTCTTGAAGTTCTTGTTTTTGCTTAGAAATTTTAGAAAGCTTTTCTTGTAAGGAGTTTAACTCTTGTTTTAAGACTTCTTCTCTATAGTTACTTTTTCTAATAATTGTAATATTTGGTCATCTATTTCCTGCTCACGGGTGGTCAACTCAAACTTAGCACGTTGTTCATAAATAGCAACTTGTTCTTTATAGGCATTCAGTTCCAGATAACAATCATCGGGGCACATGCGGTGTATTCATCAAAGACATAGTCCTCATTGACTGCGGAAGATGCATTACTTGGTACAACCTCACTTTTTACTTTGCTTCACATATTGATCATATGGGACAATATTGCTATTACCCTCATCATCAATATCCGATTCATAAGTTTCAAGAGATTGTACTTTATTATGCATCTTTTGCTCATCAACATCATCATATAGTTTTAATACCTCGAGATGATTGATTCTTTGGATGGACCGCTTTGTGATGATGAGACCTTAGGAGAAACCATTGGAGAAATGCTAGCCATGAAAATTGTTTGTGCAGTAGGTTCATCATCGACGGCGTCAGTCATATGCATCACATCGGCGACTTGAAAGGCATTCGATGATTGTGACCTATTTCTTGAATTGGTCGCTCATCCACATCGCATCATATGTCTTGGCATTTCCCTCGAAGAAACAACAACTTCTCTTCATCCAAAGCGCACCATTATCCCGAGCTTGCACGAGCAATATCTTGTCTCGAAGTATTCGCGCATTCGTGGGCGTTTGGAGATGCGTTCTAGCAATGTGTCCCTCACCACCACAGTTGTAGCATTTGAATGGCTTTGCTTGTCCTTGATTTGGATTCCTTCCACGATTCTGATTTGCCACATATCCTCTACCCTCCACCTCTTCCTGTCATACTGCCTTTCTTGAATGGTTGCACCACAACCTTCCCATCTCGGCGGTAGTGGCTTGACCGTGTGGATTGGATCGCTCGAGGTTATTGTTGGTGTGTGGGAGAGAGTTCATGTTTTGACTAACCATGAGAGACAATTGATTGATGAAGTTTTCCATGAGTGTGTTTGAGTCGGAGGCTTATATGGATCGGGATGAGCTTGTAATTACCATTACCCATGGGTATGACTTGAGATGCCTTGGTGGTAATGCCAACATTGGTTTGTAGAAAGTCAGAGAATCATTTGGTGATCCAGAATCCTTTTTTCAAACATAGCATGCCTCCCATTCTGAAGAAGGAAGGCATACAATTGCTCATAGTTTGTATTCTTTAGTCCTTTGGTTAGCTTCACAGAGGTGACAAATTTGTGCCACTTCGATTCATGTTGTTTACAAACTTTGAATTCAACTGAATGTTTGGCATGGTCATTTTGATGTTCCTCATATCATTCACAAGCTTATGGAATCTCACATAGTACTCATAGACACTCTCATCTGGTTTCATCTTGAAATGCTCAAACTCATCATACAGCCAGATTCTCTGTCTTCCTTGGTTAATTCGAACACGAGAGAAGCATCTTGACATTATCCCAAACTGCCTTAGCTTCGGTGTTGTGATTGATAAGCTTGTAGATATCTTTGAAAGACCCGAAGTATAATGTTAGAGGCCCCGATATCAAGCATCAAATCTCTTTTTCTCCTTATCATTGAGCTCATCATACGTCTTTGGTCCGTCTAATCCATAGATCATTGTTCCATCTGCAGCTGTATCAATTAAGTCTCTTGTAGTCTCAATCGGATACGGTCCTTCATCAATGGATTTGAGAATGTTGACCCCATTTTCCTTTCCAAGACAAGCATAACTGATTCGTTGAGCCCAAGAGTCGTAGTCGGGTTCATCAAGCATGGGTGGACGAGTATCCAACCAGCCTTGAACATCCTCAACAACGATGGAGATGATTGTAGGTACGTTGGTAGACATGTTAACATATCACACGGGATTTTATAACTCTATGATTAAACCGGGAAATAGATTCTTTCACGGATTTTACTAAATCAAGAGAAAACCGTATTACAAACAAAAGTCAACCAAGTCGCTAAGAATTCTTGAACCAAGTCGCTAAGTAGCAACTCGCTAAGATCCCAATTTCCTGTGAACCAAGTCGCTAAGACCAAGTCGCTAAGATCCAAGTCGCTGGACACAAGTCGCTAAAGCACTAAGTCGCTACACAGTCAAGTCGCTAAAGAGCAACTCGCTAAGGTCCAAGTCGCTAACACCAAGTCGCTAAGAATACTAAGAACAAGTCGCTAACAAAATTGAAATCAAGTCGCTAACTTCACCAAGTCGCTAGTAGCAGTGGAGAATCCACTAAGTTGTACTGTTTGTTGGCTTGTCTCAATAGACAAGTCGCTAGGACCAAATCGCTACCAATTAACACTACAACTCGCTACCTTTAGCAAGCAAGTCGCTATGATGAAAAACACTACGAGAACCAAGTCGCTAGCATGAAAAACTTAAAAAAACACACTTTTCAATCCAAAACAAGCTCAACCCCAGTGATTCAAGCTTACCAAATCAAAACCCAAGCACTTACAATGATTCTAAACACAAAAGTACACCCAAAATTTAAACTTTAACACTAGAGATGATCCAAATGATGCAAAAACCACTAAACTTTCTCAAACTCAAAAACCAACTAAAACCACTAGAAATCCAAGGATATGTAAGAGAGATGATCAAACCATAGCTCTTGATACCAATTGTTACATATTGGATTTCACAAACACATTAAACCATAATCATATGAGGCGTTTAACAAGGTTTAGAGAGAGAAAGTTCTAGAGAGAGAAAGGGAAGAGAGTTGGGAACTATGTGAAAGAAAGAAAAATGGTATTGAAGCTCAACCCTCTACCTTGGGAGGTAGAGGGTATTTATAGTGTCTTACAAATAATCGCCACCTACGGTGTGGATCGTGCACAAGGTGGGTAAAGACCCGTCCTTCCTCCACGGTGTTACTTAACAAACTACTTACTAACATAACATGACTACGACTACGAGCTTTCTATCGAATACATATACTTGAGGTAACCGACTCTTTAACGACTGAATTTTCTAATTCCTAACATGGGATTTCGAGTCTAATTTAGTGAATAAATTTTTCATGATACATATAATAATCCATAACGTTCAAACCAACTGTTGAATTACTATAATGCTAATTAGAAAAGAAGTTAAACATATACACAATCAATGAGATTCATAAACTTCTATAATCAAAATGCATAAGCGCTCATAGTTTTGTTTCAAAATTAGATAATTGTTTTATTTATACACTTATTCAAATAAAAAAGACATAATTCTGTAAAAAAAACATCGAGAAACTTATTGAAGAAAATGTTTTCAAGTGAGCCTAATCCAACCCGTGCCGTAAGGCCTAAAATAATGGCTTATTTTGACTCATTACACCAAAATAAAGCAAAATTATGGAGTAATCAAGATTGCTTTCTTTGTGTAAGCAATATTGATTCTTTAAGTTTGACTTATGACCCTGACCAACCCATTTTGACCCGGTCCAGTTCATACTCCCATTTTTCCATTTTAACTAAATACTAATAAGAAGCTTGCGCAATGTCTAGAGCAGTGTATAGCATAATAACATTTATACAACATCTACAACAGTATATAGCACAATAACATTTATACGGCAGGTTATCTACAGTAAAATGAATAGGACAACTATATACTAAAAATCCGCAAGTTTTAAGTTCCCCTCATTAATGATGAGAAGATTAGCACCTTTACATAAAAGTTTCGACACATAAAATGACAATCCATATTAGGCACGCACAAATGCAACAGAAAATGAAATTTAACTTATTGCTACTTATTGATTTCATCCCAATACACATTGCTATGTAACCCCAAGCCCCACGATAAGCCTCATTTTCACCCATTACTCAACCCGAGAGGTGGTTCTGCACATTATAAAAAGAATTGAAAAAAGCTTCAAATGGACAAAGAGTAGTATCAACAAATACTTGAGTAGATGCACTCATCGAGGAAAAAAAATGTGACACTGCCTTTCACCGCAAGCACATCCTGTAACATTTTTAAAGAACTCATATAGACCAAACTTGAATCCACATTGCACACCATACCGAATAATTTTCCGCACTCAACCTCTCCACAATGAGGTCGATTTCGTTTAGCAGGACTCAATGAGCTTCCCCAGGCCTTAATAACTCCATAAAATCAGAGTGACTCCATATATCTACCAAAGTTGTTGCGGCATTAAACATCACCGCTTTTTGGATCCTCAACAATTGAAATGTTATCATTTGTTGGATTTAGGAGGTCTTAGATAGTCTCCATCTAAAGTTGTAGATATTTTAATAAAGAATTATATTATGTAGAAACCTAGCGTCAATACTAAAATCTGAAGCATAATAAAAGTATATATGCACCTGAAAGTATGAAATCCTGACATCATGTACCTGAGAATTGTCATAATGACATTATTGGTTAGGTCTGCGTTTGCACTCAAGTATGCATGGTAATTTAGTCCCCCATTCTTAATTGTAACCAAGACACGGTATATTACACAACAAAAATACAAATAAGCAACTTAGTTAGATCAATAAAACCATGATTTAGAACACACAATACTAACAAAAGCATTATTTGGCAATACGATTTTCCTAGAAAACATACGATATGCAATCAATATTAGCACAAATAAGTAACTTAGTTAGACTGGCCTTGTCGCAACACACATACCATATAAATCTCCCTGCATCACGTAGACTATTAAGCTATAAGTGAGAAATCAAATTGGAAATAACATACGCCATCCAACGGTAAGTCCCAAGATCGGTTGTCATCATTTCAGTAATAGTTTCTTCTTTGTAAGACCAAAATCTACAAGTTTCACATATTTTTTATTCATAGCAAGCAAACTCACCCAACCTCTACTCGAAGTACTATTGTTTATCCAAACCCATTGCAACCCATTGCTCATAAAATAATTATTGTTTATCCAAATCGATTTGACCCACTACCCAACTTGCTCATTCCCGCTTCTTCAGATTTAGAATTATCACTAAAAACATGTCCCGATTCTAGCAAAAGAAGAGCACCTTAGTACCAAGTCGTTGTTTGGCTTCATTCCACATGTATATATGCATCGATTTAATTCCACACGGTCATTATAGAAGCAACTTGTATCATGATCAAGAACCATTAGAAAACTTAAACCAAATCGATAAAATCTAAGTTACCGCCACCTTGTTGTTACTCGAATCGAATTACATCATACCATCTTCATTGTATCCCCTGGTCACCACCGATTTATCATGCCCTTTCTTCATTTAAATTTCTACTCAATGTAGCAGAACCAAAGCACAAACTTTCAGGAATCAATCCATTTAATTGGGACAAAGCACTGCATAAAGTAGTAGTAATACAAATGGTTGTGCTCAAGTCACTACTAACAGCTTATAGAATAAACATAAATAATTTTATAAAGAAGTGGAAAATACCTTACACCAGTTGCATGATAAAAATACAAACAACAAAGGTTGGTTTCATGTATCTCTTTATATCCTAATGTGACGTAAAACTACAACAATTTAATGCATCTCCATTAGGATGAACAAAAAGTCACTGCATTTATGCAAAAGTGCCTTATGATATTTTCCGAATATACATAAGCTCATAAGCCCGGTAAATACACTAAAACAAACACCCCTTTAATTTATTCACTTAACATTGTATGATCAATATCGATATAAAAACAAACTAATTTAGAAGTTGTTTCGTGCTTAAAAAAACTGATTAACTATACATATATTTAAAGGTTTTTGGTATTGCTTATGTAAGTGCTTGTGTGCTCTAAGCAGTTTTAAGTGTTTGGTAAAAACTCCATATCTACTAATTTTAGTCTCGATAAGCACTTGCAATAAGTCGTTAGTCACACACAGTAGGATTGAATGCATGTTCTTGTCAAAAGATCGATCAATGATTTAATACCTGAGCATATGTAATAAAATCAGAACCCATGTGATTAGCTAAGGATTTGGCAAGTACTTACCGGTCTATGTTTCCCCATTGTAACACAACCTTAATTTAAATCACCGGATATAATTTGTCCGAAATTACATACTTATTCTCTAAATTCCTTCTATCCTATGCCTTGAAGTCCGCCCATGAATGTCGAGTACGCTTCCCACCGCCTTCCAAATGAATCATGATAAGTCAGGTAGTGTGAAAATTTATAACCATATTAAGCAAAATAATTAAATCTTAAACTAAAATTACAAATTCACCATTATCTCTACAAGACATATATGCCTATGATGAACGACTTCAACACCTTCTATCTAATCTACACTTGTTGGGCTCTGCCAAAATAAACGATCCTAAACACCTCCACAATGGCCTTCTTTCCTAGCACCTCCAAAACGGACTTCTATCACAATTATGGTCACAATGAAACTCATGCAAAATATAAACTCAACTGCTGTTAAAAATTCAAATATCGAGTAAAAAATACAATACCACTTTCCCGGAATCACTGTCATATTTAGAAATCTATTTAGAAGAACTGCTCTTTGTTTCCGCTTCTAGCAGGAGTCAGGCCGGGCTTCTTTAAAAGATGCTTGGCTTCCTCTTGTATATTAACATAAATTAGTAAACAGCCAAAATAGACAAACATAAACCTTTACAAAATAAAAGTAACAAAATATTACAAAATATTACCTCATCGAATCGTTATCCAATCGATTCAACTTGAATCTTTCTTTTAGTTAGCTTGTATGCGTGATAGAATTTAGTAGCAAAGCCCGCATTTACCTCGATAAGAATTACAAGATAGGCGCTTAGCATTAATTGTGTGAACTTCAACATATTAGGGTTTTCAGAAAGAAAAAAAAATAGAGAGAGATAGAGAGAATCACTTGTGGAACTGGATTATTAGGGTTCTAAATGAATGAATCGATCTATATTGGGCTACATTATGCATAATCGTATTTAAAAACGGTATTAATATTCTGTTGATGATTATATTTATGGTTTTGCAGAATATAAATAAAAAGTTAAGTTGATCTAGTGGTAAAAACTGTTATTAATCTATCAATAGATCATAGGTTCGAATCCAAGACACTTAATTTTTAGACTATTTAAATCCGGATTTTAGCACACTTAATTAAATTTAAAAAAATGACATCATATATGACATGGCATTATGGGATGCCAAGTGGCATTATATGTGGCATGCCTCCTCTTATATATATATATATATATATATATATATATATATATATATATATATATATATATATATATATATATATATATTATCTAGAAAAACTCTTAAAACTCATATAAAATATAGAAATGAACTGGAAATCAAATAGAAACAAACTAAACAAATCAAACATGAAATCATCCAAACAATCAAGAATTCTTAAAACGGTTAAAACCTAAACTAATCACACAAACTATGAACAAACTAATAGCAAGCATGCATAAACAAAACCTATGCTACTATTTACATTCTAATCTAATCTAAAACTAAAAAAACTAAGTCCCCGGCAGCAGCGCCAAAAACTTGATGCGGTAGGATACAGTATAAAATATATATCACGAGTACTACTCAAATTTTAAATTTACAAATTCCTAATACCGATTGTTTTGAGCAAAATGCATACAAGCAAGTATACTCGTTCAAGTGTAGTATGGTTTGTGGTAAATAGGGATCGTCCCAAGAGACTTTGATGACATTTTTATTTTAGAAATTCGTAACATAAGAAAAGCACAAAAGATTGTCACACTCTAAAGTACCACAAATTAAGCAAGCAAGCAAGCAAACAATGGTTATTGTATCCAATCAATCAAACGAACTAATACTTGTTTAGGAAGTGTCACAATCGTGATAGAATGTTGAACATGTTTGGGTGAAACATATGTAGACGACACATATCAATTTCACATGGACTTCTAGTCAATTGGTAATATCAAGAAAATCACATGTTTATACTAGTTTCATGAGTAAGTGCTTTCGGCCAATACTTATCCCATTAACCTAGTTTCTTTGGAAACTATTATGTATGAAAAATGTAATTAGTTTCTTTCTACCTTTAAATCTAATAGTGTCAAATCAACAAGTTTAAGAACACGACTTATATTTAAACAAACTATTGAGATAAATCACTTTTTCTAACGACTAATCATCCAACATTCACACGAAAGTCTACAACATTCCCAAACAAGTATCACAAAATTATTCCATAACAAGTTTCGTTAACACAAGTAACATTTAATTCATCAACATATTGTTCAACATAATTAACTTAGTAGAAAAGAGTTACCCAAACGTAGACTACAATTGAGTAAGAAAATGTAAGAAGTTATAGCACTTCTTTGAGCCTCCAATCGAACAATGAACCTTAAGCCTCTTCCAACTAGTATCACCAACTCTTAATATCTTTCTTCTTGGTTATTCCTTTAGAATGCCAGATATTTAGAGCTCTTTTGGGTTAGTAAAAAGTATGATCAAGTCCTTATGGTGTAAGGCTTGATTCTAGGATGAGTTGTGTGACATGTGGTGAGATATGGTGCTATTTAAGCTTGAATCCTCACTCAAATGCTGTTACAAAGCCCCTCTAATCATAAATTCAAGCAAATGATCGAACTTAAGTGTTTAATGATGATTAAAACAAGTTTAAATGCATATTTCTAACTGTTGCACGCTCCCAACCTGGTGGCCGGAATTCTTAGCTGGGCGGATGAGATTCCTGCCCAACTCAAGGTTGGTAATTTAAGCCACTAGGTTGAGAATTTTGCTTCAACCTTTGGTTGGGATCTTGAGCCTTGGGTTGGTATGATTAATTGCAACCTTGCTTTGGCTATTATTCTCCATCTTTAACAATCTTTTCTTGGTTCTTAATCCAGACTCTTTCAATCATTGAATGTCTTCATAATCATTGCACTTTCTTAAAATTATCTCAACACAAATCATTATCTTTTAGACGAAAAACTTCATTCTCTTATCTTCTCTCGAATTATCATCCTTTCTTCATCTTTCTTGTTGTTTCCTTCAACTTAGTTGTACATGAACCTAATATCTTTTTTGTACTACCTTCAAATATAATTGTCCTTTGACTTTTCAAAGTCTTTTTTTTTTAACTTTGATCTTAAATATTTTTGTTTGTGTTATATAATAACTTATGCAAAATATATGAATGGATTAGCTTTTAAATATTTTTTCATTGGTATAATTTTTAATAAGTATTATATAACACATACAAAAATATTAAAGATCAAAGTTGAGAAATTAAGACTTTAAAAAGTCAAATGAGGACAATTATTTTAGGACGGAGGGAGTACCTTTTAAGTGCAAAACGTTCATAACACAACCAAATGATATGCATAAATATACAAATAACGCGACTAAAATATATACAAAATGAGCATTATGAGGGGGTCGGTGAACTTGACCGAGTTGATGACTAGGATCTCCTTTAGTGTTTTTGTAAGGGGAGTGAACCGGTCACCCGGCTTCCTGTCCGGCCTTGACCGTCCTTTAAACTCTGTTTTCCACTCAAAGATATAGATGTGAGCGCTTTTGGACCCACCTGCATGGTTCCTTCATTGGGAGTGTTTTTTCCTCGCTTGGTTAGCTGCGGCAATTTCTCCGCGGATGAAAGCTGTGGTTACCTTCCATATTTCGTCGACCGTCTTGGGTATGTTATCATCAAGTCTGTTTATCAGCTCGGGATTAGTAATCCCGTGCATGAAACCCGACACCCGCATGCATTCTGGAGCACCCTTTACATGCATGCTTTCAGCCTTAAAGCGGTCAACGAAAGCTTTCGCGGACTCCCCCTCTCTTTGTTTAATGATGGAGTTCCACAGGGTCCTTTGTGTATTTTTTCTGTTAGAGGAAATAAGACAAGAAATTCTTTCGCAGATCCTCGAAGCTATCGATGCTTTCCGGGGGAAGTTCATCAAACCAGACACGAGTGTGGCCCATTAAGGTCGAGTTCAACATGTGGCACCAAGTGGGCATAGCCCATCTCTCGCTCGACCTTACATGCCCAAAATTTTCGTGTTCGTGGTCCCGGGCCCCATCGTATGTCTTAACATTGGACGGCATCCTCGTCCTTTTTTGGAATTCGAAGCTCCTTATGCGCTGAGTAAATGGGTATGTGTCTTTAATATCGTAAGGACGATAGAGGTCGTATGTCACATCATTTGGAATGTGCCTGGGATGGATTTACCGCCTGGCTTGCTGTCCTCACTTTCTGCTAGAGGCGCCTTGGGCTCGCTCTGGTCGATCGATTGCTTCTATCCTCAGACTTTTCATCGCGAGGCATAGGTCCTCTTTCATCTTGTTGACCGGCTTCGACCCGATGCGGTCGGCGAGCGGATTCTTTCGGCTGGAGCCGAGAAAACACGCCCGGCTTTTTATGTCCCAAACATGAGGAGATATGCCTCCGCCCTTCTCCCAGTCGAGGGAAGACACATGCTTGGGAATGCCTCACCTTCTCAAGGCTTCTCTTTCAAGAGGGTTATGTCTCTCACGCTAAGTCTGAGAAAACACTTGAGACTTCGAACTTTGTAGGTCCGAATCGTGCTGTGGCTATTTTTTGCCTCTTCTTCTTCTCTCCTAGACCCCGCCTCGAGCTTCGTGAGTATTCTCGAGACCCCGAATTTCACTTCATCTTTAAGGCGCAGTTTTAACATGCCTCAACTTCTTCATGAACTTTTTCTCGCTCCTGGTAGTATTTGTCGGAATTCTCTTATCACGCCTGCAAGGGACCGTGGGTGATCCCTCTGCTCTTTTCCCCATCTTTTCCCGCAGTGTTTCGAATCAGAAGGTTATGGGGATGGAGAGGGATTATTCTCCTGATTACTCATGTGGTAAAACTTAACTTTGGAAATGCAGTTATTTTAGCGGTCCCGCGAATGGCGCCAACTTGTTAGTACAAATCTAGGGCTCTTCTCCGCAAAGATTAGTTTAGGCTAACTTTGGTTGAAAAAATCTTGGACTACATGAAGATAAATTGGGCTAAAGTTGCTAAGAAAGAAAACGTCGTTAATCTCACCGCGAAAGGGGGCTTTCGCGGTCAACCTTGGGCGTGAGAGTAAGTGTGGGTTGTAGAGAGAAAAAGTATTTCTAGAGAGAATAAAGATAATACCGTTAAGAGTAGCGAAGACCTCCCTATTTATAGGGTGGACCTTCTTTTCGGGTTCTTGTGGTCACGGATAATGAGAGTGATAGTTATAAGCGGGAAAACTCGAAGTCAGACCCTAAGGTGGTCTTGCCGGATGGCGATGTGTTTTCAAGAATCGCTGTGTTTCCTTTGGGTTTCAGTCTCAAAACCCTAGGAAAGATTCCTTGCCCCTTTTAGCTTATCCGTAGTTCCGATCCTTGGACCTACTCCGGAATTCATTGGTCTTCCGCGAATATGAGGCATGTCGCGGCCCGTCTATCCTGAGTTGATGGTATAGTCCGGGCCGGTCATGGATCGGAGTCCTTTGATGCCGAATTGGCCCGACCCGGTGTTTTGGGTCTGGGGGGGTACTATACGTGATCACCGAACAAAAAGCTTTCATCTAATAAACGACAATGGCGATGAGTTATGTTTGATTAACAGATTGTGGCCTTTGGATCATGAAGGTTCGTACTATATGGTGGCAGTAGTGGAAGTCGAAGAGATGATTGTGGCGGAAACATCATAAATCAAATATATTGAATTTGATTGTTTTGCTATTTTTTTTAATTTTTGATATACAAATAAATTTACATATATATTAAAATACTATTAAAATGTTATCTTAATATAAAAAAACACTTTTTATGCTTGATTTTCTTTTTTCTTTTTTTTTTTTTTTTTGGTTAAATATTTATGTAATTAATTTTTGAAAATAAATAATGAAATTCGGGTTATTCGGGTCAACCCAAGAATCAAACCGAATTTAAATTCGGTTTTCAATTCGGTTCGGTTGAATTCTAGTTCGGTTCGGTTTTAGAGCTGACCCAAAAAAATTTAACCGGACTAACCGAACAACGCGATGACCGAACTGATCAACACCCCTAAACAAATCTTATATTTAGTTTTTGTAAGTTACTAAACTAAATAAGCTAGGCCAGAACAATCACTTGACACATTCCAGTATTCCACCATGAGCTTTAGCCTAGTATTAAGCCCAGTAACACATTTTCTAGACTCTAAAGACATATTTGATTCTTGACCAGAGCATGCTTGCATTTTTTATTATTATTATTTTTTTTTTTTTTCTTTTTTTTCCTTTTTTTTTTTCAGCTTGCATCTTCATTAGACTAATAAAATGCACTTATTCACTGAAGAATGAAAGTTGGTATGGAGCATGACCTTGTGTGTTGGCTTGGTAACTTGATTTTTTAACTTATAGATGTTAGGACTATGCAAGTGTTGACTACCTCTAAGAGATACCAACTTTAGCTGTAACCTGTAAGCACATACAAATTTTTATCTTAGGTAACCATGGTTTCCGACCTTTTGGCCGAAAAATCTATGGGTTTTGAACCCACAGCCACAATATAAATGTGACACATAAAATGATACAAACAAGTTACAAACTATCGAGATGAAATCGTTTAACTTTAATCCAGATAAATTAGAGTTTTCATGATGAAATTTAAATCAGAACGATCCTATGAAGGATTCTCGAACCCAAAAGAAGACGCCTATATGCCTGCATGAAAAACTACTCATCCATCATATATTCATATTATTACTACGGTCATTTACTTACCTTTGCCCTTTTTACCCTTCTTATTGTTTCCTTTTACTTTCTTGCTTTTGTTATTTTCTAACACCACTTTCACCAATGAATCGTCATCACCTGTGTCCTCATTGTGGTTCTTCTTCTCACTTGTTTCTTCAACCTCAGCTGTGTTGCTGTTCCCTGATACTAGCATTTTCCCATCCTCCGATTCCTGACTCATAGCAGAACGGTTCATGATATCATTTATCTTTGGCGTATTACTTTGCAGCCACTTCAAGACTTCTTGCAAAGTCTTCTCGGAAACTGAATGGTCCTCCACTTTTTTAGCCCTGGAAAAGACCCAAACACCCAAAGATATCTTTAAAAAATAAGAAATGTATCAAACACTTGTAATTTAAAGGATTGCAAATCTAACCTTTTATTAAGTACTTCTGAAAGTGCCTTGAGTTCACTTAACGCACTGAATACAAATGCCATATCTTCTTTAGGCCACTGGTTTCCATTCGTTAAAGCTGTAGCTAATGTGTTTATATTTTTATTAAATTCCTTCTGAAAACAGGACATATAATTAGAAGACATCACAGTTGAGACGAATTATAGTAAAACTAAAAATACCATGATGCACTTACCTGTATCATACATTTAATACATACTAAGCTCGACCACTTTTCCTTCTTCCCATTTAAAATTTCAAGTATCTCATCTACAACTTTCCTATTCGTTTGCTGTTCTCCTTCGCATCCATCTACTAGATTCACATCCAAATTTGCAACTGGTAACGTATCAGAACATGTTGCCTTTGGAGACATCTCACAACCATCATTGTTAGAAGGATTTTGCACACAAAGTGTAGTTTTTGTTGAGAACAGTTCACTTGTAATCTCCTCTTTAGATTTCGTAAGGTCAACAAATATAGCACAAGGAGCATTGATTTTAGGACTCACATCTCCCAAACACACAATTAGGAGAGGATCCTCTATGCTTAAAAACGCTTCAGAAACCACTTCTGGATTTAAGTTCAATAAACTACCCTTCCTTCTTGACAAAAGATTGGCCACAAACTTAGTTGGAAGCAATTGAGCAATACTTTTACCGCCCGACAACAATTCAAGTAGTTCCTGAGAGCAATCTGATGCTTGCAGACACAATAAAGACAGTATCATAACTCCCTTTAATGCTAATATTGGATGGTAATAAGAGGCATCAATTTTCGATCTTGAAATCCATGATACAGTATCGTCTTTATGGAAGAGAATTATTTTAACCATTTCAACGATACTGCGTAGGGTTTTACGATCTGGAATTTTCTGTTTGGAAACAGAAAATGATGTATTCAGAGTACCAGTAGAGTCAAAAGATGTAAGCCATCCAACAAGAGAAGATCTTGTAGTAAAAATAAGCTCTGAAGATTGAGATGCAAAGAAAAGAAGATGGTCCAAGAGATACATGAAACTGTGAGGAGATACTAGGCCAGGAAACTTACACTTAGGTTTAAACGTATCTTCCAGAGCATTTTTAAGTTCCCTAGAAACATAAGTATCTTTTTTGCCCTCATTCCAAAATTTCTCAAGAAACAACTTCCATGAGGGAGCATTCTGTATCTTCCTCATAACCATCTCAAATAGTACTAAAGGCTGTGTGCAACTGAAACATATCATCATCACCCTCCCGATTGTCGAATAGGTGAGGTCACCTTTGATGTTGATAAATTGAAGTATGATATCATTAAGCAAGTTGACTGAAAGATCAGTCTTTCTTACAGATATTAAGTCCTCGGATACTGAATTCCGCCAGTCTAACGGAAACACTAGATCAAAATAACTAGTAGAGATTTTTAGAAAACTTTGCAGCTTCTTTTTGGAAGGAGAATTGAGGTTAACATGCTGGCAGTTTAAAAGAAACTTTGTAACTTCAAATATGTGAAGAAGAGATGTGCTTTGGTGAAAGGCCGACCCATTTGACTTTGACATATGAAGAAGACGTTCAAGAGTTTCAAGTACCTTGATACCCACAGAAAGTAGTTCTGACTGCCAATAAGACCGAATAGCAAACACCAAATCCCCGATATCAATAGTTAGAAGCGTCCCATCCCTTTGAACACCCTTTCGACCGTAGTTTTTTATCCAATCTGCATCCTTGTTGACTAACAAGTAAATAGTGTTTCCTTTTACACACTGTTTCCTCACACCAAAATAGATTAAACTGAAATCAAAATGACCGTCATGTTTATTTGGTTCTTCATTGTGTAAAATTCCAGGACTCTCAAAGATATTCACAACATTCTCCTTCCATAAATTCCAATAAAAAACCAGAGTTCTAATAGAAACCTGGTTCTGAAACATCTTGTCTTCACAATGCTTATTCATATCAATAGGTAACTCGTCCTCCCACTCATACTTTGAGGAGCTTAGATGAAAATGAACATCCAAAAATTTCCCCTTAAACTCTTGTTTTCTTGAGAAACATCCAAATCATTCTTCAGTTCAGTCAAACTGCTTCGCTGATCCGAGAGAACATTAAGTTCATTACAAACAAAACTATAGAAAATGTCTGAATCCATTTTCGCAAGCGACTTCACTCTATTACAAAGCTCTTCCTTCTCAACAAACCGCTTCAATGGCCAACCTCGGTTTCCATTCCCCCATAACAAGCTAAAAAACACATACCAAAGTAACAAAACCGTTGCATCCTTAAAATGTCCAGCCTTCTCCAAAAGATCAGCCTCCTTTAGAATATCACCGCATGACCTAGCAAGCTGAGCAGCTTCAAGAAAATGTCCCAAATCTTCTTCCAAGGATAAAAGATCATCAAGGCAGCCTAACGCCCTTAAAAATACACGTTTAGATTCCATAGAGCAAAATGCTGTGACAAATTTCATCATGGTTTTAGGATCCTTATGCTCATGGTAATAAAGGGCACAATTTTCTAAGAATTCTTCAATTTGTCGCGTTTCTCTACGTCGAACATTAATATGTTCTTTCCAGTTTTTTATATACTCCAACCCTTCATTAAAAAGTTTCCCTTTTTTGCAAACAGATAGACAGTTGGCAAACTGATCTCCCATGGCGTAAGCTTCGGCGGCTTCTTTATAACATCTTGATAGAGTGAAACATTCAGCAGCTGCATCGATCTTTCCACATTTGTACAAATACAAGTTTCCTACACAAACACAAGAGTTCAATTTAGTAATGACAATGTTTCAAAATATCAGATTTGTTAATTTGGGGGTATCAACTACTTTTCGCTCATCAAAAGGTAACATAAGTATAATTTTACCAATATATGAGGGGAATTTCATTTAAGGATTCTATCAAAATAATAAATTTCCTTTTAGGCGCGAGAAAGTATTGGATAACCCCACATCCCAAACTTCCAACTGCTGTTTTTTTTGTTACATTTCTTGGAAACCTTCCCGTAAAATTTTATATACATCTTTATATTTGACCCACTTGACACGGTTAAGGTAAAGTACAGCGCAAATGCTGTGTCAAACTTGTGACTTTTCAATCCAATTGCTGTGTCAACAAGTGCAAGAAGTAAATTAGAAAACGGGGATTTATGTGTTAAAAAGAAGTTACCCGCTTTTTCATAATCCCCTAAATCACAATAACATGATGCGGCATACTCGAGCTTCCCAATAGACTCAAACATCTCGCCTGCTTCTCTAGCATAATGCACAAAAGCTTCATGATTTGTTCCCCTCATTTGATCAGCAGATGCTCTGAGACTAGAAGCTTTGGCCAGTTTTTCCCACATAGTGTCGCCAGCTTTCTCAAAACACAGCGTTGACATCACAAAATTGTTCTCATAAAAAAACTGAGAAGCATATGATGGTTAGTCAAATAAGGTAATAAAAATACAAATCATAAGAAAAATATAGTAGTAGAAGATCAAAAACTAACCTTTTTACCACGGTCCAACCACTCCTGAGGGGTGCTAGCAACTGGCATAGACTGAGCCACTGAATCATCCAGTTCTCTAACCTGAACTAGCCCCTTCATTTTCCAGTAGTTAAACATTGGTTTAGAGAGCTCCTCTTTGTTCTCACATATCCATAGCCTTTGCCTAGTTCGAGTTATGGCCACATACAATTGTTTCAATTCAGAACATAAAACACTATGTCTTGCCTCATCGAATGCTGGGAATGACTGGGGAAGTTTTTCATTGAGCAGGTTATGCTTTTTCATGTATCCGTAAATAACTCTCCACTGGTCTTTCAACGGGGATGTCCCAAAAAAGTTGTACAGCAATACATCCTAAAAGATCATTGGAAATCCAACATTTAGAAACAGAAGCAATATAATATCACTAGAAATGATAACAATTTGAAACAGAAAGGAAAAGAATCTTACATGGAACTCAAGACCCTTACATTCCAATATAGTGAGAACAAGTGCATTTTTTCCAACATATTCACAGATTTCAGTTTTGGCACCATCATCGCGTACTAATATCACCTGGTCAGCACCAAATCCAGCAATTTTCCCACTAGTTCCTGTATCACCAAAGATTGTAACTATTGCATTTTCATCACTACCAGACTCGAGCAAAACAGGGGCTTCACCAGATATAAGACTAATTTCGGGCTCTAACTTGTCAATTGAGTGAATAAAGTAGTGATATATGATGTCAATAACACTCTGAGCTAAATCAAGTACAGCAGCATGGGTTCTGAAATTCTGTTTTAGTTGAGAAATCTCAGATACAAGACCTTTATCTTTTTTTCCAGATGTTCTAGTACTTAAGAACTCCTTATAGAACAAAGATCGTATATCTTGAAACCTAAAATCAATCCCTCTTGCTATTGTCTGTGCTGTATCACCCGCAAAAATAAAACCTTCATCCACATTTTGGCAAATATATTTAAAAAGAGAAATCTGCCTCATACTAAGATCTTGGACCTCATCAATATAAACCAGATCCATCTTGTCACCTTCATAATTCCCATTTTTTAGCCGAAGATGAATGTCATTTACTAAATCACCCAAATCGAATTCTCCCCTTTCGGTTTTCACCTTCTCATAGGTTTCATAGATGGTGTACACAATCTCTCTTTTATCTCTAGTTAAAGTGGATGAACGACTTTCAGCCAATAAACAGTAACCGTCATAACCTAGTTTTCCATCACTGCATTCCCCTGCTTGAAGCCCTCCTTTTATATGAGATATAATTTCAGTAAATACCCTTGAGGGATCAAGCTTTTTGGTTAGACTTGAATTAAAGCGGGGCCAGTAAAGTGAGCAAAACCTCTCAAACGTAACCTCCCTTAATCTTATGAAAGTTTGCAATGCAACAGACCTTGAACTGATACGGTTACCATGATATCCTTCTCTTGCCTCAAGAAATCTTTCAAAGAACGAATTGCTCAATGTACCATCCAACATCATCAGAAACTTTTGAAATGTTATAACAAGAGGGTAACTCCTAACAGGGATGTTAGTAAATGTGTCTGGAATATCATTGACTTCTGATGTAATCACATTCATGTCATTATGATTGATCTCTACTGATGAATTCACGTCGCTTGAAACACTGTCAATTACATCAGCTCTTGAAGTTAGAACAATACAATAAAAGAAGGAAAAATGGAACACGAGAAGTACTTTGCGCACCTTGTTAAGTGGGAAACATTTTGTTTCACAGCATAACATAATTTTGGGCTAACGGTCACAAAAAGCTGGTGAAGAACTTTATCACCCCTAAATTGGTTGTTCCCCCCTTCATAAATCCCATCAGAAGCAATGCGAAATTTCTGTTGGCATTGGAACAACTTCATTGTCAAAATGGTTGTTTTTCCGGTTCCTGATCGCCCAATGATAAATGAACTTTTGGGAGAAAGAATTATGTCCATCTGTTCATCCGTGACTTGCATGGGTAGATCAGCTTCTTTACCAGAAAGCAAATGGCTCATTACCCCGCGTGAGAATGAGTAGAACTTCATTAGCAACAAGCTTTCACTCACTTTTGAGTTTTCAACAAAGATTCTAGCATCTCCCGGATTCACATTCCCTTTAATTTCATTTTCACATTCACTTAAATATCGAAATCTGATAATTTCTTGGGATGCCGGCCAAGTCTTAGAAACTTCTAAGGTCCTAAACAGTAGAAAGAAAATGGAATTAGCATATATAATAACTACTTGAAGAATTAAGATTCACGAAACAATAACTGATCATACCCTTCTAAACATTTTTCTCTGCACCTACTAATATAAGCATCTGTGTATGCGGAAAATATGCTCTCAAGTCGTTTGTGAGTTTCGAATCTCGTCTAAGGCCAATACATCCCAAACCTTCAAAACTTGTACGTATTTTACTTCCTTGATTATGTCATTAGTACAAATCACATAGAGCCCTTCAACCTTGAACTGTTTCAAGATTTGTGAAGAACTTTTGCAACAAAAGTCTGTACTTCTATTCTTAGGCCGCCAGCCACTAGAAAGTTTCAGTAAAAGATTTAAAACCTGCTTCTTCAAGCGAGAACCCGTCAGCTTTGCAAAAGATCTTCTGAAGTCGTCACTAAAGAGAACCTGATAGCAAAAAGTTGGAATTTTGTCATAGTAGGATATACCCAAAGAGACTGTAATGTAGAATAAAATTATAGCTGCAATGTTGTTATAGTCGGGTCATAATTTTGAAGAAAAAAAAAACTATGAAGTAAATTATGCTGTACTAGTCAAACTAAAATGAAAAATAAACTAATAGCACATCATCGTCTTATGGCCGTCTTCAAGTCCATGACATTTTTGTTAACATTGAAATAATATTTGTGGATGAGAGTTGCAGCATGTAACATTTATTATAGTAGTCCTAATAATCTACCAATCTCTTGTTCAAGCAACCAGAATCTAGTTATAGTTGTAAAAGTCCTAATAATTACTCTTGAAACGTACATCCAAGCACACCCTGATTACAAATCTTGGACCTTGATCAAGTATACTTGAAACAAGTATATCAAAGAATAATCAGCGAAGTCACTAAAGCTACAAAGACACAAATGGCCAAAATAAATTAAAAATATTTACCTTAAAACAACAAATCTCAATATCAACATCCTTGACATGGCCAAAGCTTAGAATAAATCTTTTAAGCAACCAAATTAAGACAGCTTTCTGACACTGAGTTAAAATGGACCAGGTTAGGTTTTCTTTGACCCATTAGACAAATTTGAGATGAAACACAATCAAAATCGGCCCATCCACAAGCAAACTAACATGAAAGTGTGAAAGGAAAAAGCTTTGAAACTTGCCACTGTTATCAAGTGTATGATTTAAGTATGACGCAGGGGACAAGTGCTAGAGGAATCTGTTATTTTTATCTTTTTATTCTTTCTTTTCATATGTTTGTCTACACAGCCAAAATGTAACTTATAAAGTAAGAATGTTCCAGTTTCGATCACAAAGTGTAATTTGGTAAGAGATTAATCCATACCTTCCATTTTGCATGTTTAAAAAGTACACTGTTCCCGTTTACCAAGTCATCAAGTTGTTCTAACTCTTTCATTGCTGCTACAATTATCATCTTCAAGCATTCATCAGCATCAGCGTCAAAGAAACAATGTCGATTCCTTGCATCAAATACCAACTCTTTCCATATAGACTCGTTGCTAGTCAGGGTTTTTTCATTTCCCAATATCCAAAGACAATGCCTACAGAAAAAAAGGAAGGCAATATCACACTTTCTGTTCTAAACAAGTATTAACAAAGATCAATTGTAAAGAAAGTGAGAGGATTGCATACCTTGCTCTCGTCAAGGCAACATTAGTCCTTTGAGGACATGATATGAAGCCAATAGACCCATGGTTATTGGATCTTACTGTTGAGAAAATAATAATATCTTCTTCTCCACCCTGAAACCCGTCAATTGATTTAACCTTTACTGAAAATCCATCAAGATTCTCATACTTGTGAGCAAGTTTTTCTTGAATTGAAATGACCTGGGCAGCATATGGAGATATAACACCTATGCTAAGCTTCTTCTTTGAGTCCTGCCATGCTATAAAGTGAAAGACACAAATGTTAAATTTTGGGTTCATTATAAGTAGACTTAATACTTTCAGCTAAAATGATAAAAAGAGTCTGAAATGATATAACCACTATGTACACCTCTGTAGAGAAATTTAACAATTTTAATCACAATAGCCACCTCAACCATATTTCTTCGACTTTTTCCATCATCATCTAATTCTTCTCTTCCACCAACCACATTTATGAATGAATAGGAACCGAACATTGGTCCTGAAAGATGCCTTTTTTCATAACTTTTAGATAACACATTTTGTGCATCCAGGACTTTATTTTTATAAAATTTCAAATTTGGGAAGAAACTGATGGAAGGATGCATTCTATATTGAACACTGAGAAGGTGCATAGAATGACCCAAAGAACTCAATCGCTCAAATAAGCTTCTTCCAAAGCCAGATTTAATACAAACCTGTCCACAACACCGACTCCATCAAGATAAAATTTAAACTAGTAGTGTTAAGGTAGAAAGATAAGTATAGACTTACGTTGCTCTTAACCATTGCAGGTAATTGGCGCTCATCTCCAATAAGAATAGCATGCTTCATTCCCGGAAGTTGAAGGGGGATGGTGGAATCTGCCTCTTTCAATTGAGCAGCTTCGTCTATTACCAATATATTGAAAGGCTCAATATTCACAGCATGCAACTTGTAGGAACTTGAAGTTGTGCAAAATATAACACAAGCTCTTTCAAAACAGAATAGTTTTATAGCATATTTGTTTGAGAAACATGGAAGAGTGAGTCCTTCAAGAGATATTTGCAGAGTTTTCAACAAAGATAGACATGACTTAACAACATCATCTTGCAGTGGTTTACTATTGAAGAGGTCTTCAAGTTCTTCCGAAACCAGATTTTTTTGAAACAACATATATTCCAAAGAACTCAAATTGTCTAAAAGAGATATCATATTCTGGAAATTATATTCCCCCATGAAACTTCTTGGGACATGAGTACAAAATGTAACAATGCACCTTTTGAGTGGCGGTGCAAAATAATTGAATTGCTCTTGCACAAACTCAATGAATGATTTGATTTCCAACATTGAACTTTTACCTTCATTATCATTTCTAAGTTGTTTGTCTTTCAAAAATTCATTTTCTAAAAAATTATAATATTCAGAAACACAATTTTCCAATAAATCAATCATAGATCTTATGCAATCCTTCCAACCAGTCACTGGCCCTAGGCACTCTGCAAGCCTCTCAATCCGATGCTCGAGATAGATTTCTTCAATGTCAATACTGACTTTCAGTATCTCCCTTTTACCAAACAAGAGCAAATCTCCAACGGAACAGAAATAATCACCACTTGCAGTTGTAGTTATGAATGATTCTCTTACCAAGTTTAGCACACGTGAAGCTAACTGTACTAAAGACACATTCGTTGGACCGCAAGTAAGAGTCCTGTGCTTCATTTGCAAGAGGATAACAATCAAAACACTTACTGTCATTGATTTCCCCGTTCCAGGTGGTCCCGATATTTGTGCCACAGAAGATATATGGCAACATTCTGTTTTACAAAGTACCGCCATAACTGCTGTCCTCTGGGATTCGTCCAATTTAAGCAAAAGATGTGGATCAAGTATCTGAGATACCAGACTATCATAACCAAAAGAGCAAATGCCACACTTCATCTCAACCTATAAACAACAAATACATAATTAATAACAACAATATCAATAAACAAATGAAAATTTTATTTAACCAATTTCTCACCTTAGAGTCAGAGTAAAGAATCTCTTTGATGATATGAAGATTTCTACGCATGTGCAGTGAATTCCATACTCTTCTCTGACTTTCTATATTCATCAAAAAAATTGCAAACATCCCGTCTTGGAAATCAATTGGTTGTGATGCCTTAACTTTGAATTGTAACGACGTAATATCATCTTCATTACTTTTGACCAATGAAAGAGCCCATGTTCTTCCCACACGCTTCAAATCAGAAACAGATTCTGGTAGCCCATCTACTAAAAGAAGCAGATCACCAAGTAACATATAGTAATCATCTCTACCACGTGCACTAAATTGATTTTTCCAACAACCAACGGTAACATCATACAGCATGTTTTCGCCACTTTTAGACTCGTTGAAAGATAAAATATCAGCAAACGGAGCTTTATTCATGATCTCCATTGAAGAAGCCAGCTCGGAACGTGTTTCCTCAAGCAAAGGATAAACAAAAGAGCCAAAATAGTGTTCTTGGGACTCAAAAGTAAGCGGTATCTTCTCCACCTGTAGATGATGCATCAATTTATAAGAAAAACTTACGTAATGAAGACATTATTATCTGAAAATCAAAATCTGTTCCGTTTATTCAACTTGAACAACAACAATGATCAAACTAGGTAACGAGATTAAGGAGCTTATAACTGTGAAACCATTTTGTTTTAACATGTTTATGTGTTCTCTTTTCAAAACATATTAAGGAGGGAAAGAAAAAAACAATAATAAACCTTCCAGTCCATATTAACAGGTTGGAAATGCTGACTTTTAAGTCAAATAGGTCAAACTTTGACTACAATCACTTTAATCATCTATACATATTATAAAGGGTGTGCTTATTTTAAACTGGTTTATAACTCTATACATTTACCTCCTTATTTTAAGGTACTGTACTTGTTTACTTTACCCTATAACTTTATAACCATTATTAACTAGATAAACACTTAAATAACATTAAACTTCATAACCATAAAAAATGAATAAATTAGCTTTGGTTTTCCATACAAAGAATGTTAGATATTCCTTATTTTTTGTTTTTCAGCTTGTGCTTCTAAGGAGAAGCAGATAACACCTTAAAATTAAGCACTTCAAGACATAGAGTCAAGATATTCTTATTTTACGTTTATCTTAAATTATATTTCAACGAGTAGAGAGACAACCGTTTGAGTGTTGCATATCTCTATCTATAGCCGATTTTATCCCAAAATAAACATAAGCCACAACCACCAAGGTGGCCTAGTGGTTAGGCATGTACTCACGGTACACATCTTGGGGACGACAAGGAAAAGGGCCAGAAACGGTCAGGCAGCCGCGTATATGAGTCAAAAAGACTCGCCATCCCCGAGTAACCAGAATAGTGAAAAACTCATCCGGTTTTTTATATGAGAGTAAAAACCCGATTTTATCCGAAAATAAGCATAAACAGCTTATTTCAGCCTAAAATAAGCCAATACAGTTTGGCTTCCAAAATCCACATCTCTTGAAAACTAAAGAAACCCAATTCCCAAACACCCCCACACTAGACATAACTTAAATATAACAGCAATGAGCTTACATAAAAACAACATAAAATATTACTAAAAAAAAGACCTTATTCTTATAGACATCTTGATTAAGAATATGATCAAGAGACCATGTCAGAATCATCTTTGTGAACTCATCTTCATGATGCTCAGCAGCAGCAAACCCCAAATACCCTTTATCCATTTTCACCTAAAAATGTAAGCTTTATTAAAGTTTTTAACCCCTAAAGACGTGTGTTTTGATAATTAGTTCATTAAATGAAAAGGGTAGTTTTCTTTTTGTGAATTAATGAAGCCCCATTTTAGAATCTGCAATTGTACATCACAAACACGCACAGGGGATGAAAATATGGAAAAGAAGTAAATGGAGGAGTCACATGTATAGGTACAAGTTTTATGGCGTAACGTACAACATCGATGATCCAACTGTACTGCCACGTGTCGTTTTTTTATTTGATGTGTAGATAGATGCGCCAAAGATGCACAAAGATTGTGTGACACCAAATTAACTTGTGCAACAAGTTATACTAAAAATGTACTCCGTATAAAATTTTGTGCTACATGGTTTCCGAGGGCATGTTTGTCAGGAGCTGTTTTAGAGCTTTTTTCTCGGGCTGTTCGCTTTTTGTTATAAAAATAATTTTTTTTAAATAAATAACTATGTTTCAATACATTAACTTCAAGTTTTTATTTTAAACAAATAGCTTTTAAACGAAAGGCTGATATATAAAGCTTTTAAAATATTTTGGAGCTGTTAAAATTGAATTACACCCTCCAACTATATTACAATCTTTTCAAAATTGGATATGATTATTGAGATTTATGCGTACAAACAAAATTATTATAATAATAGTAATTTTATTATTCGATATGATTAACCACAATGATATATATTATGAGGTCATTTGGAATTTTAAAGATCGGCAGAAAATACTTGGTAGAATGTTCAGTTTAGTGTGCAAACTCAAATTGATGATATTATGGCCGCATTTGCTTTGCATAATTTGTAATAGTGAGAAAGAAGATATTATATTTTCTACGATCGAGCAGTATACAAATTATATAACACTTGATGAACTTCACGATGTCCGTGGCCATGAAAACTGAAAATGGCTCTCAATGAACATCTAATAGGATTAAACGAATCTGTAATGATACTGCTATATCAATATAGAATGCATCGTCATTAATCATGTTACAAGCATGTTCTGTTTAAGCATTATGATAATTATTAATAAAATGAGTTTATTATTTTTTTTACTTTTTACATTGTTTATAATTATAGATATGTCCTTTTATATCATTTTACATCTTATAATTACAATCAACAACTAATTTACTAAACACTTTTATTGAAAAAATGATAGATCTTGCAGCTTATATTAACAGTTTTGCAGTTTACAGCTTACATCTTACAGTTAACAGCCTTACAGGATTCAGCTTACAACTAGTTTTTGCAAAACATATCCTGAGTCTTTATATGAGTCTTTGAGTTATTTTTATGGGTCTCTGAATCATTTCTTTTGTAATTTTGGTGAATTATTGTAACAAATTGGCTATTATAGTATATATTTAAAAATGAGAATTGTTGTCTTCAACAAACAGTGTGTTGGTTTGATTTTGTACGGTGGATATGCAAGCAAGTTTCATTTAGTTTCATTTTTTACGGTTGATATGCAAGCAAACACTATTCATGTCAACTGTAGCATTGTATTAGCTGGGTTTTTTTTGTGGCCCATATTTTTTTCATGTCAACTATTGTGCATTCTCCCATTTGTTGCAGCAAGACTCTGATAACTTGCATAGATCATTCCAAATCTTCCCAGAACTCCAACCTTTCCACAAATCACTGAAGCAAAAGCAAGGTCCCAAAATTAACTCTTTTATCCACAAGAATCTGCCACTCACCGACATCAACCTCATCTCTCCCACAACCCCCTTTTCCAACACCATCGAACAAAATCGCGATTTTTGTTATCCATTATCACATCATGAAGCAGTAATCCATCAGCAACAGAGATGAGAGACGATTTCAAATTACAGGTATGTTTTTTTTTTCGCGGTTTAATTTGTCAGGCCAACGGTTTGGCAAATAATTAACACCACCTAACATGTGGTTATGTGTGGTGGTGGGGTTTTCTTATGTGATTACGGGTTTTGATCTTGATTATGAGTTTTATTAGTTTTCGATGTTTGCAAGTTGTATCATCAAAGAGAGATTACAATTTACATATATTGGATTTGGTTGGTCCATAATTTGCAACATAATTCTAACATATGGCTTTTTTTATCCTTTGTAATAGCGCTTAGGCGGCTTTAATACGGTTTTGTCCCTACCGAATTATTGCCTGGATGATAGGCAACCTATTTGGAAAGTGGCTTTGTTTGGAGTTTAGAAAAAGATGACAAAATGAGGCTGTGGTTGATGGTATGGAAAGTATAGGTTTGTTTCTTCCTACCATGTGTGCCTTCTGAGTTTGCTATAATGTTTAAAGAAAAGGGTTAGTTTTACGTGTTTGTAATGTTGATTTTCGAGGAATTGTAAGCTATAATAATAACTCTGAAGGTATCCAGTTGAATGCTTATTAATTTCATCGATTGGTTTTGTTTGCGCTTACAGGGATAAAAGAGTGTTGTGGTGTTTGTTCAGCTAGATGAAGCGTTACTACTGAGATCGTCGCTGTCATTCTTGCTGAAAACAATTAACTTGCATATTTGTGATTCGGGATTACTTATATATTGTGCTTATGCATTGTTTATCACAAAGATGTATCTTGGCAGGCGACCATACAAGAACCGGGTTGCGACCATGGCGCATCGCTTGGTATCGGAAACTAATTTTATATGCCGCTATAAAACATGGTCACAAATATGATTATAAACTGTTATCACAAGCTTTGTATAGGCGGTGATCGCAGTTAGCATTGGTTATAATAGACATAGATGATTTGGTTGTTGGTTGCTTGTTTGACTTGGCTGTGATGATCCTTTACCTATGTTGTCTTGCCGCGACAAAGGAAGGATGGTAGAGTGCGACAAACGACGCTTCTCGCAACCTCCACGCGGCGCGTAAGCCAACTAATCTGAGCTAAGTTTTCCTTTATCTATATCTATTATATACCGTGAAATGGCCGGATGAAACACTGCCGTAATGTATGGGTTGTGTTATATTACAAACGACAACATTTTTTGTCGATTTGATACAGAGATACACGAGGCAATGATGAGTCTAGGGGTGAGGAGGCCTAAAGATGAGGTCGTTTGCATCTTGGCGCGACAACTTACTAAAGTGCCGCGCCATGGCGATGTTCTATCTCATCGCTTTGCTCATATTGATGTTATGTATAATGAATGGTGGCAAGATCGATTATAAGAAGTCGTGATGAATCTCTCTCAAATTTGACTAAAGTTGTGACCGTCAAGACGTTGGCGGGGCAAATCACTAGATTTGCACCATTGCGGATGTTTGGCGCTTTTTTCAATTCCCACCCTATCCGAGCCTCATAACCATTTTTGTCCGATTTTCCATGTTCTTGAAGGTAGACCTCCTATTGCAGATAACCTCGTAAAACCTTTACCGCCATGATTAGCGGTAATGCTTGATTGTTGTATAACTCAAGGTGATGTTCAATATTTTAGAATACATGGATTCTTATATCATTTGAATTTATTTACATGTGTTTGACTTTTGGTCATATGTTGTTGCCTTTAACATGTGAAAATATACGAGCCACGCGTAATACGACCAATGGTTTTAGACAACGATAGGCCATAGGGATGCGTGTTTGTTCATAATTGTACTAATTTAGTATACTTTCATACTTCAATCACTTCACTCACCAGCCAAAAGACATGGTTCCCTTCAATTTTCAAATTATTTCTTTAGGGGTGTTTGTTTAAGCTTATTTGGCTGGCTAAAGGCTTGGGTCTGTTTGAGCCTAATCACTTATTTTGCTCATTTTTTCTAAATCAGTTAGTTCGTAATATGCAATAACAAAAACTTCATTTACTTACATCTAAAAATGACTCAATTGCCACTTACCTTATGATAACATAACGACAGTTGTACCAAGTTGATAAGCAGAAAATGACCCGTGTTGTCAGCCCAAATTTGATTATACAATTTTTTTATGTCATACACATGTTACGTCTGAATTTTTATATATTAATACAATGGCAATCATGCTATGATCATTCCCCAGCACTCAGTTCAAGCATGGGTAGATGACAAGCAATGGCAATAATTAAAGCTTCATGGTCAAATTGCAAGGTAATGTACATGATATACATGCTGTTATAAACTTATAGTGACACTCAAACTGTTGTCAAATAAGTCAAGTTGAATTATGGTGCTTGGACATGTACATTGAAACAACATTGAAAGGAATCCTCTCTTGCTGATTTTCTCATTTCAAGTATTGAAGGTAACTTTTCACTAACATTGTGTTTTTTTTTCATATATAAAACTGTTGTAATTATGTGAATCAAAATTCGGTTTCTTTACTATCAAGATCCGAACTTACTATCTTAAATGGATAGGTGAATTACCGTATTCAAGATTTTATCCACTTTTTAAACGTAATGGTTTATTGAATGATGATATTTGTTTTATGCCTTAAGTGCTGCTTTGCAGATGCAGGCGTAGCACAAGTTGCTCGGAGTGATCAGGGTCGACAGTATTCTTATACTCCTCATGTAACACCCCAACCCGACAAGGGTAGAAGTGTCACATTCTGGTGTTATATCAGAACATACAGTTTAAAAACTAAGTCTTAAGAATAAAGTATCAAGTCATTTAAACAATGACTTACAAGAAAATTTACATAATCCAAAATGTTTAAAATAAAATGAGATCACCAAACAATAGCCCGACAAAATAAAACCAAATGATAAGGTAACTAGGGTTGGTCCACTCAGATAATCCAACTCTCACCCATCGAATGCCCATCTTCAAATCTAACACCTGCAAGTAGAAAAGAAATGCGGCTGAGCTTAAAAAGCCCAGTGAATAGATATAACAAACGAAAGCTAAATAAAATCTGAAATGCAAAATGAAACAAAGGAAACGGATAACACAGTCCATGCAAATAAATGAGAATAATGAGTCAATGAGGATCCTGCAGAACACAATTTTACAGATATCCAAAACGAACAACTAACAAGGAGAACGAAGCAAAACAAAGCATTGATGACATATAAACAAGCACATACAAACTAGGCATACAAGACTGAAACATAAGCAAGTATAGCAGGCGTAGCATCCACACAACATATATGTCATACAATCAATTCGGAAATCGAGACATACAAGCCAAACAGATGTCTACAAGAATTAATTAATAAGTGAGCATGGCAATTCACACAGGTCAAAACCCTTAGTTGAAGACATAATCGCAGATCATAACGTAGTCAAAACATGGCGTTCACACGTAACAAGTAGAAATACAGTATGAACACTATAATTAAATGAATTAAATACATAGCAGGGCAATTAAACAAGTTAACAAGCCAGACTTCATAAGTTGAACCATTTACCCAATCAAACCGTAGCATAAACAGAAATGCAAACATGGCAGTCAACAACAAGCAGATAAGGACACCACGGATAGTCATAGTCCACGAGATAAATCGAACGAGGTACAAAATATAAACAGATCAACAATCGATTTCACACAAGTATGCCACCAGACAAATCAAAGGATCACATAACAGTAAGATAGCATATCATCGATGATGACTGGTAAATCTTATATCGCATACATACATATCATACATAGTAATCAGTAGTCGATAAACGTGATATCATAATCAATCCAATGACATATAATAACCCGGTACGTGAATGGAACCATAGTCCGAAGTAACGGAATGAAAGTGTGACAGATCAATGTAATGGAGTATCTATATCTTGGTAAAAGTAAATCATATAAGGGTATTGAGTAATGAACAAGTAATACTGATTATGGTGCTTGGGGAATACGGAAGGTACGATATAGGTTTATCAAAAGTGTAAGGGTTATCAGAAATCTACCCGAGCCCTGAAACATATCATATCATATCATATCATAAGTAGCCATTGTATTCGGAGGGGTGACCTCGAATACCATACATAATGAGGGAGACCTCAAGAACAAATGGAGTAGCTAGCTCCCGAATTGAAGACGCGTATTGCACACTACATCATTCACCATATCATAAACAAACGATCGATCAAATCCTCGAACATATCATATCTAGGATGCATCCATACTCGAACATATCATAGTGGCAAAATCATATACATATAGTGAGCTCATAATCATATCATATCATAATGGGGACGGTGTGTATCATCACTGCACACCGAGTCATGCCATTGGTGCATCAATGACACGGTCATGTTACCTTCATGACTAGGAAAACATATTTGGCTCGGGTATCAAACTGACGGGTCAAAGCATAATCATATCATATCATAACATAAGGGTTCATATCAAAGTTCATATCAAAGTTCATATCCGAGTTCATATCAAAGTTCATATCAGAGGGAGCATATCAAAGTCATAGGGAAGCCCTAATAAAGAGGCTTAGAGTAAAGCATAACAGTTCAAACGAATATCGAAAGATGAAATACGAATCATGAGAAACCTTAAGAGGTAAGGTCAGAATATCTGTACCTTGTTTCGAAGCAAGAAAAAATAGGAAAGTACGATCACACGATGAATCAATCCCGCGTCCAAACCTATATGAATTTGATAAAGCTTGTTAAAGTCGGATTACTCATTTTAGATGGCTTTCCATTTTTAGCGTGTCTCCACTTTTAGTAACTTTCTATTTTAGGTAACTTTCTAGTTTTATATCTCGATTATCCATTACGTTTTTAGACCATTAAACCCGATTATTACAAGATTATACAACCCTTTTTAACCATCCAAAACAGCCCCTTTTACCATGATTCGATTCATATTAATATTACTAAATGTACGATTCATTCTAGTCCCATTTATGCAATGTTAATGGCCAAAGAAAAGGTTACAATGAGAGGTTTTACAAACGTAATCTCGTGATCGCTTTTACACACATATATTAACACATATAAAAGGTTTTTCAACGCATGTCTTTTAGGTGGTTAATACTAGGTTATCAAAGCTTGTTAAACATTCATTTATTTACATGATTTAGGACTTCCAAAGTGAGCTTATGCCTTTTAAAACCCACGACACTGTAAGTAAGGGTGAAACCAGAATTTGTACACACTTTTACGCCATATGCATGAGGTTTTTAATCCATGATTTTATGTGATAATAACTAGGTTATCAACATGTTAGGTTTAACATTCAACATATCCTGTTTTAAGGCTCATTGAGCTTTATGGTGCCAATATCCCACCTACCTGAGAACCAAAACACAACAGATTTGTAAGGTGTATAAGTCGACATATACAAAGATTTGTCTCGTGGTTTTTGTGTAGCACAACATCGGTTTTATGACTTAGGTTTCGCACAAGATTTTAACATGACTTCATAAGCAAAACATGTGTGTGGAGGTCATCAAACCCACGCCCGTAAAAAAAACAGAAAAGCAAGAGGGGAACGAGTCGTATTGGTACCTTTTGTAGCGTAAGGAGAAAGAAAACAAAGGACAACACCAAGCCAAGGCACCCCCTTGTGCTTTAATAACCACGCACTGCATCAAAGAAAGAAACGACCCAATTCAAACTAAGCAACCCTCAGACGGAACACGAGATGATAGCAGTTTACAAGCACCTTGGAGTCTCTTCTTTGGAATGGTTATGTGTCGACAGAAAACAGAAGATGGAGAGGAAATTGTTTTGCCGTATACTTTGTTTTGGGGGCTAGGGTTTCTTGTGATGTTTTAAATTAATGAGACTAGGAATTTTAGGGATAAGAATTTCTTAAGTTTGACAAGGATATGGGAGCTCCCATGCGCTTGAATTGGCCGAACATCAAGCAAATCACAAGACAAATTCCACATTTATTCACCTTACCAAAATTAGTCTTGTACCTTTTTATTATATTGTTTATTAAGTAGGTGCATTAACATTTTAATGTGTCAACTTTTATTTGTAAGTTAAATGAAAGTTTTGTTCTCAAATGCTCCATATAATTTTATTATCATAAGTACTTAACAAGCTCGTTTATTTTATGGATTATTAGCTTAGGGGCATTATGGTCATTTAACGCTGTTTCACTTGATTTTTAGTGTTTTACAACTCTTCCTCTAAAAGAAAAATTTTCGTCCTCGAAAATTGAAGTCCAGGGTACTTAGAGACGTATGAGTTTAAGGCACGTAGCAATCCATAGCCTCATACGATCATACAAAGATCGCCCGGTGTACAAATCATATACATACAATGATGCTCCAGTGAGAAACTCGCAGAGGTACAGCAATTTCGCATCGCAACATGAGGAGTGCCAATATAACGGATATGAGTCCTAGTCCATTCACGCATCAACCCTGCATTTCCCCGATGTCGATGATTTCAATAAGTTCAAATTATATGATCTCGTATTATCACGTGATCAAAGCCATAATACTTGCATCATATAACAAGTCCTTATTGTCATCATATTATGTCCCGGGTCATGACAAACCACATAACCAAAATCACAACAAAACATATCACATACTAATAGCAATTAACATACCAAAACAGACCAGATACACATACATGCAGCATATAATACATCAAACCAACTTACCATAACACAAAGAAGGGAGGCCACCAACTAGGTCAAAACGGTTCCTCATGACTCATTACTGACGGTCCAAAATAAAGCTGAGATATCACCAAAATGCTAATTGATAAAACTTCACGATTCACACCAAGTTCTGAACAAATCAAAGAAAATCAATACCAATCAAATCATAGGGAAAAATATCAAACCGACTCAGAATGCGTGACAAATAAATCGGAGTAACACAAGTCACGTCCAATCATATGAAGTAGATGAACTCCTCAGCCACTAGTTGAATCTTGTCTCCTTCTTTGCGCCTTTGGTTGATCCGTCCAGCTTTCTCCAACAGCATCCTGATGTCTCTAGCAGCACGGCAGTCGGGTGTGGCTTCTGCTTCACGAACCTCTCTAGAATTTGTTGCAGAAATGCAGGGTCGGCACCATCATCTTCGGCTCTACGAGAAATCTCCATCTAACGATCGACAAACGGATGTGCGAAGACAAAATAACCAAATCAAATGCGAAGAGAAGAAAACCAAAACAGTGAAGACAAAAGATTATCAAGTCAAATCATTTAACAATCGGAAGGAATCTAAGAGGTCGAATCGCACGGAAGCCTAGTGTCTACCCAAATCCTCACAGTCAATCCTAAGGCCAACAAGACGAAACTGCTCGATACCATAATTGTAACACCCCAACCCGACAAGGGTAGAAGTGTCACATTCTCGTGTTATATCGTAACATACAGCTAAAAACGGAAGTCTTAAGAATAAAGTATCAAGTCATTTAAACAATGACTTACAAGGAAAATTACATAATCCAAAATGTTTAAAATAAAATGAGATCACCAAACAATAGCCCACAAAATAAAACCAAATGATAAGGTAACTAGGGTTGGTCCACTCAGATAATCCAACTCTCACCCATCGAATGCCCATCTTCAAATCTAACACCGGCCGCAGGAAAAGAAATGCGGCTGAGCTTAAAAAGCCCAGTGAACAGATATAACAAACGAAAGCTAAAAATCTGAAATGCAAAATGAAACGGAAACGGATAACACACGCAATAAATGAGAATAATGAGTCAATGAGGATCCCTTGAGAACACAATTTACTGATATCCAAAACGAACAAATAACAAGGAGAACTAAGCAAAACAAAGCATTGATGACATATAAACAAGCACATACAAACCGGCATACAAGATCAAACATAAGCAAGTATAGCGAGCATCCACACAACATATATGTCATACAATCAATTCAGAAATCGAGACATACAAGCCAAACAGATGTCTACAAGAATTAATTAATAAGTGAGCATGGCAATTCACACAGGTCAAAACCCTTAGTTGACATAATCAACGTGATCATAACGTAGTCAAAACATGGCGTCACATGTAACAAGTAGGAATACAATATGAACACTATAATTAAATGAATTAAATACATAGCAGGGCAATTAAACAAGTTAACAAGCCAGACTTCATAAGTTGAACCATTTACCCAATCAAACCGTAGCATAAGAAATGCAAAATGGCGGTCAACAACAAGCAGAGAAGGACACCACGGATAGTCATAGTCCACGAGATAAATCGAACGAGGTACAAAAGATAAACAGATCAACAATCGATTTCACACAAGTACGTTTACCAGACAAATCAAAGGATCACATAACAGTAAGATAGCATATCATCAGATGACAACAGGTAAATCTTATATCGCATACATACATATCACATAGTAATCAGAGTCAGATAAACGGAATATCATAATCAATCCAATGACATATAATAACCCGGACGTGAATGGAACCATAGTCCAAGTAACGGAATGAAAGTGTGACGATCAATGTAATGGAGTATCTATATCTTGGTAAAGTAAATCATATAGGGTATTGAGTAATGAACAAGTAATACAGATTATGGTGCGTTGGGAATACGGAAGGTACAATATAGGTTTATCAAAAGTGTAAGGGTTATCGTAAATCTACCCGAGCCCTAAACATATCATATCATATCATATCATAGTAGCCATTGTATTCTGAGGGTGACCTCGAATACCATACATAATAAGAGGGAGACCTCAGAAACAAATGGAGTAGCTAGCTCCCGAATTGTGAAGACGCTTATTGCACACCGACATCATTCACCATATCATAAACAAACGTGATCGATCAAATCCTCTAACATATCATATCTAGGATGCATCCATACGCTCCTAACATATCATAGTGGCTAAATCATATACATATAGTGAGCTCATAATCATATCATATCATAATGGGGGACGGTGTGTATCATCACTCGTACACACTGGAGTCATGCCATTGGTGCATCAATGACACGGTCATGTTACCTTCATGACTAGGAAAACATATTTGGCTCGGGTATCAAACTGACGGGTCAAAGCATAATCATATCATATCATAACATAAGGGTTCATATCAAAGTTCATATCAAAGTTCATATCCGAGTTCATATCAAAGTTCATATCGAGAGGAGCATATCAAAGTCACAGGGAAGCCCTAATAAAGAGGCTTAGAGTAAAGCATAACAGTTCAAACGAATATCGAAAGATGAAATACGAATCATGAGAAACCTTAAGAGGTAAGGTCGAATATCTGTATCTTGTTTCAAGCAAGAAAAATAGGAAAGTACGATCACACGATGAATCAATCCCGTCCGAACCTATATGAATTTGATAACGCTTATTAAATTTGGATTACTCATTTTAGACGGCTTTCCATTTTTAGCAGGTCTCCACTTTTAGTAACTTTCTATTTTAGGTAACTTTCTAGTTTTATATCTCGATTATCCATTACGTTTTTAGACCATTAAACCCGATTATTACAAGATTATACAACCCTTTTTAACCATCCAAAACAGCCCCTTTTACCATGATTCGATTCATATTAATATTACTAAATGTACGATTCATTCTAGTCCCATTTATTCAATGTTAATGGCCAAAGAAAAGGTTACAATGAGAGGTTTTACAAACGTAATCTCAGGATCAGTTTTACACACATATATTAATACATATAAAAGGTTTTTCAACGCATGTCTTTTAGGTGGTTAATACTTGGTTATCAAAGCTTGGTTAAACATTCATTTACGACATGATTTAGGACTTCCAAAAGTGAGCTTATGCCTTTTAAAACCCACTTGCACTGTAAGTAAGGTGAAACCGTAATTTGTACACACTTTTATGCCATATGCATGAGGTTTTTAATCCATGATTTTATGTGATAAAAACTAGGTTATCAACATGTTAGGTTTAACATTCAACATATCCTGTTTTAAGGCTCATTGAGTGTGCGTATGGTGCCAATAACCCACGACCAGAGAACCAAAACACAACAGATTTGTAAGGTGTATAAGTCGACATATACAAAGATTTGTCTCGTGGTTTTTGTGTAGCACAACATCAGGTTTTTATGACTTAGGTTTCGCACAAGATTTTAACATGACTTCATAAGCAAAACATGTGTGTGGAGGTCATCAAACCCACGCCCGAAAAACAGTAAAAGCAAGGAGGGGAACGAGTCGTATTGGTACCTTTTGTAGCGTGTAAGGAGAAAGAAAAACAACGGACAACACCAAGCCAAGGCACCCCTTTGTGCCTTAATAACCACGCACTGTAGCAAAGAAAACGACCCAATTCAAAACCAAGCAACCCTCGCATTTCGGAACACGGATGATAGCAGCTTTACAAGCACCTTGGAGTCTCTTCTTTGGAATGGTTATGTGTCGACAGAAAACAGAAGATGGAGAGGAAATTGTTTTGCCGTATACTTTGTTTTGGGGGCTAGGGTTTCTTGTGATGTTTTAAATTAATGAGACTAGGAATTTTAGGGATAAGAATTTCTTAAGTTTGACAAGGATACGGGATCCCATGCGTTTGAATTGGCCGAACATCAAGCAAATCACAAGACAAATTCCACATTTATTCACCTTACCAAAATTAGTCTTGTACCTTTTTATTATATTGTTTATTAAGTAGGTGCATTAACATTTTAATGTGTCAACTTTTATTTGTAAGTTAAATGAAAGTTTTGTTCTCAAATGCTCCATATAATTTTATTATCATAAGTACTTAACAAGCTCGTTTATTTTATGGATTATTAGCTTAGGGGCATTATGGTCATTTAACGCGTTCACGATTTTTAGTGTTTTACACCTCAGCTAACACACGATACAGAATCTGACCATGTGGAACTAATTGATGTTGAAGTTGAAGGTAAATAAGTTTTTTACGCCATTTTGCAAGTCTGCAACATGTTGGTGTTCAAAATATGATTTTATGACTTACCATTATACTTATCCGTTGTCTTTGTTTTTCAAAATCATTGGATATAGGTGTACCTGACAGTATATCTGATATTCAGAATTAGTTTTTACCATGAACTATTATAGAAGGTTAGTTGTTATGATTTAAAATATGGGTATGATGTGAAAGTGTTGGTAGATGCGTATGATGTGGATCACATTTATAGGTGTTGGTCGATTTGTAGGTAAATGTACATTCCAGCAAAATCATGGAAATAGGATAGGTTGACCATCTGTGATTGTGTATGGTTATATTGAGATAAGCGGACACATATTCTTTAATATAACCTTTTACTTTATCTGCAGTAAAATGGCCGATAGTTGTGCACCCATATCCCTAGCAAAATCTGCTGGCAAAGCGGTCATCAAGCAGCCAGAAAGCACCGACATTCCAACTTAAAAGGTATTATATTAAGGTAAATCGGACACATCCTTTCAGGTCGGGTTTGGATTGATCAAACGCTCTGTGGAAAACTAGAAGGGGGGGGGGGGTTGAATAGTTTTACCAATTTAAAACTTCCTTTTAAATATTTGGATCGACTTATGTCAATCTATTTTGATGTGTATGTTGGACGTTGATAGATAGATATATAAACGTGTAATGAAAGATAAAGAGTAAGAAGCACATCACCACGACACAAGTATTTATAGTGGTTCGGCTACAAGGACACCTTCCTTGCCCTACTCCACTCCCCGAGGCACCTACTCGAGAGTTCGTAATCACTACACGACACCAGCTTCTTATGGCGGAGAATCCTTCACAACGTCACCTACTCTTTTTCCGGTACTAGGCTAACCACCGGGTTCTTTCACACCAAGGTGAACCACACCTACCACAACGCCCTTACCCTTTATTAGGTACTAGGCTAAGTACCTAGTTCCATTATAATGGAGGAACTACTACCCAACACAACACAACACCTAATCCCAAAGGAGACCCACTCCTTATTACAACACCATCAAGGATATCACCATCCTTGGAAACAAACTAATACTATATGTATAACGATGCACCTCGTCGATTATACGACCTTGGCATTCTTCACTAATGCCACTTGATTTGATTCTTAGGCATTCTTCACCCATGCCTTTGACACAACACTTGGCACCTTTCACTAATGCCTTCGTCTTGACACCTTTAGCATTCTTCACCGATGCTATTGACACAAACGTTAAGCACCTTTCACTAATTCTTTCGTCTTGACTCCTTCGACATCTTTCACTAATGCCTTTGACACAACACTTCTATGGAGGAAGAAAGAACTATCAACAAGAGAACCTCAGTAGTCTTGATGATGACGAAGCATGGCAATTCATGGACTTGAACTTGCTCGACTTCAAGAAGTGGTGATCTCGTCTTTAAGAGGAACCTAGAGAATCATACAAAAACAAAAGACAAACTACATAGCAAGATCCTTTAGGATCAGTGGTTAGAGAGTTACAATACTTGGGGAAAGTATGTGTGAGAGTGGCAAGCCAAAAGGAAGAAATGGCTCACTATTTATAGAGGAGAAATGCTTACTGTTCCCCGGATCCCATGGATCCCTCCCACAAGGGATCCGTCTAGCGTAAAGCTAGGGATCCGTGGGACGCTCCTCTTTGCCCATGGGTATTTTGGTTTCTTATTAGATACAATGTATCTCATGAGTTCAATGTATCTCATGAGTTCAATGTACCTAGTCAAATGGGTATGGGTCAATACCATGGGTTATGAATATTTTCCATGGGTTGTAGTTTTTACCCATTTATATAATATATACTAGTTGTGTATATATTTTGCCCAATATGTAAACACTAGTTGTTGTACATATATATTACTAAATCATAAAATCACTTATACTTGTTTTAGTGTTTTATGTGAAAACGTTAAGTGTGTTAGAAAACTATTGGCTCAAACTATTTATGTATTTTATTTGTTTCGTTAAAATGATTTTACGTTTGTTATCGACAAAACATTAGAAGATCGTAAAATATAAATAAACGTTTTTACGGCTTATTTGTGTTAACAATCTCCCCCTTTTTGTTGATGACAAAACATAAAATTATTTTAAGGAAAAAACTAAAAATTCGTAAAAGTTCGAATTGGAGTTTTTACTCTGTTCTCCTCCTTTTTGTAGAAACAAAAAGAGTGTCGAAAAGAAACTAACACATTGTTTTAAGAAAAACATGTAAAAAGAAAAGATGTAAAGAGAGCAAGTGACGGGAATGGTTCTCGTCTTAACTCCCCTTTACGAGTCCATCCCTTCTCGAGGGCCAAGTACATAAAAATAAGAAAGCTAATGTATTGCAATTATGTTTGCAAATGGTTCGTCCTTGTGACGGAAATGCTCCCCCATGAAGATTGCAACGTTGCAATGGGGTGTTATGAAGTATAATCCAAATAAGGATTATGTTGCAAATAGTTTTGCAATATGGTTTGACACAAAGCTCTCCCTAGCTTTATGGTGTCAAGTTCTTCATGTGTATTTTGAAAATCTACAAAATAAAGGTTAGAAAACAAGAGTATAGTGCATAATTTCCTGCAAATAAAACTCAAGTTAGTAGTAAATTGTTCTTCTGTACTACAGATCCCACAGTTCCCTTCATGGAGGGATCCATTTAGGCATTTTCCAGGGATCCGTCTGTCTGGTGACAGATGATTCAGCAAAGGTGTTATACCAAACAATGTTGAATATGAAAATGAGATATGTATATAAACAATAAACATATACTCAAATAGATATGGCAAGTAGGTTATCATTCTATAAAACAAAGAGATAATCAACAAATCTCTTAAAACTAAGAGAATGATCAAGCCATGTAATACATTTTCTAGTTAATGCTAATGATGAATCTAAGCTCAAGAGGTAACTATGTTCCTAAGGATGATCAAGCATAAAATGGGATTCCTAAGTTGAGCTTGAGGCTAGGACACCGCTTTGAGTCTCATGGTTGTTTGGGTTTGTTGACCTCTTCGAAACGTTCGAGGAGGTGATAAAACATGAAACGTTGCTCATCACGTAGTTCATGTATCAACCTTTCAACATGTTGACAATGATAGCAATCCTTATCATGGTTTTGAGCTTATTGAAGCGGAGATTCAAGTGAAGTGGGTTGAGGATCCTCAAATAAAGGAGGAATTTGTGGAGGCTCATTAAGTGGTGGCTCAACAATGTTTGAGGGTGGAGGTAAAGAAGTGTCAACTTCCATGTGGTCGGGTGGTTGACTTTGATGTCTCCTCATAATCCAAAATGGACTATTGGGGGGAATTGGAGAATTTGATATTGGTGCAAGTGTTGATTCAACACTTTGGTTTTGTTGCACAACCTTTTCAAGTGAATTAGTTGGTAGTGGTGGAAGATAAGATGGCCAAGGGGGTAAGTCCTCTAAGTTGTGAGAATGTGGAGATGATTGTGAGGCGTTAAATGATGTGGCTCTAGGCACCAATGATGTTGGTTGGGTTGAGAAGGGTGTGTTTGGTTTAGTAGAGTTTGGTGATGATATCCTTGTGGGAACAATCCTCTTGGGGATTAGTTTGATTGGTTTATTTGGTGTAGGGGAAATCCTAGCATTTGTGGACTTAACCGGAGATGATTCGGTTGAGGAAACTTCGTGTATGACCCTAACAAGTTTCTTAGGTGGTTCTAGGGTGGATGAGTTAGGACTAGGAGCTTTTCTCATGATGACATGAATAAGGAAGATGTTTGTAATTGCTGAGAATTATGTTGTGTTTGATGACTAAAGAGTTCTAACAAGATGACTTATAAAGGAAAGAATTTGGCAAGTGCATTTAAGACTTAAGCCACTAAGATTCCTAGAAATGTGATGATTAACATGCACAAGATTTGAATTCAGAGTTTCACTGATCTAGGTTCTTAATAAAGATGAGGTGGAGTGTTCAAGTAAGCAAGATGAGCTTGAAATGATTGTTTGGCTAGAGCTGACATAATCTATCACCCGGATCCCACGGTTCCTTCCTTGGAGGGACCCGTCTAGGCTAATCCTAGGGATACGGCTCTCAGCAGTTATGACAAGAGAAAAATGATGTTTCTAAGATCTAAAGCCTATACCATCTTGAGTGTTTCAGTCCCCCTAAGTGTCTTAAATGAGGGTGTACTTGAATGAACAAGAGCAATGAGTGATATAGCTAATGATTGCCTTTTATGGAAGGAAAATAAGACTTTGTGATCACCAATGAATGATCAAGGATAACACTAAGAGTTTTGATGGCGTCAAGTTATAATAAATGATCCTAGAGATCAGATGTTACCTTGAGATGGATTTTGAAAAATCCTCAAAAATCAAAAGAATTGAAAAATTAATTTTTGACCCGGTTTGAAATAAAGATGACTAGAAACAATTTCCTAAAATTGTTCAATATGTCCACCTAAGTGTTTTGAAGAATGAAAAGAAATTTGTGAGTATTGAAGCGGAAATATGGTGAGTTTTGACGATTTGATAAATCAAAAGGCATTTTGAATAAGATCTTATGTAAGCTATGAGTGAGTTTAAGACTTTCTCATCCTTGATTAAGACTTAGTTGAGTTCTAGAATCTCATGTTTAGCTAGTGTGAAGTGATCTAGTAAACTATTTTGATGTATGGAATACCGTATTACTGATCTGTTGTCACGGATCCCACAGTTCCCTCAAGGGAGGGATCCGTCTAGGCTAATCCTAGGATCCGCATCTACATCGAACCATCACGTAATCAAGTGCATTTTGAACCTATCAATTTTAACTAATAACCATTAAACTAAGCAACGATATTAACATGTCATCACATAAAACATCTCATAGATAATGGTAGAAACAACAATATCCAAGTTAACACAAACAAAAGTGCTAAAACATAATCATTCATACAAAAATCAAGTGTCTCAAGACAATCATAATCCTATAGTCTCTTTCGTCAATCCTTTCTTTTCCTCTTTCCCTGTAACATATTGGATTTCACAAACACATCAAATCATGATCAAATGGGGCGTATACAATAAGGTTTTAGAGAGAGAAATAGTTAGAGGTTTGGGAACTTAGTGAGAGAAAATGAAAGTATTATTATGAGCTCCAACTCTCTACCATGGGAGGTAGAGAGTATTTATAGTCTTACATAAAACGCCACCTACGGGCTATGGATCATGCATACAGTGGGTAAAGACCCGTCCGTTCTCCACGGTGTTACTTAACTAAATACTACTTAACTTTAAATAACTACGACTACGAGCTTTCTAACGATTACATATACTTGAGGTGACCGAAACTTTAATACCTGAATTTACTAAATCCTAACAATCTCCCCCTAAGGGAGGTCACCTCAAATTACATTGAATACAAACAGATATTACATTGAGGTTGTTCTTGGATTCTTGATAATGTTCTTTGCTCAGAGTCTCGTAGTCATTGATTCTTCATTTTGCATGTTTGGTTAATCCAAGTGAGGTCTTTAATCGATCCACGTGATAATGAGTTTTAAGCCAGCATTGAGATCATCAGCTATCATAAATCTCTGACTCTTCCATTGTGGTGTTGACATTATGTGAAATTGTGACTTTTGGACCGACATGCTCACATTTTGGATCATGAAATCTTTTCATCAGAGTAGCGGAAGCTTAAGTTGATTCATGATATTTGCATCAGTGTAGCAGAAGCATGGAGTGAGAATATCAGAGTCATTGATGCACCTATCATGATATCTTTGGAAATGAATGTGTTGTGTGAGCATGCGGCTATGGATTGACCTCTCCATTCGATCAAGCAAACGCCGTACCAAGATACAACAGTTAGCAATAAAGCGCATGAAAGTGTCTTTGATCACTTTCGCTGAATTGAGGTACACGGCCCACGGTTCCCCGTTGATCGTAACAAGTACGCATGTGATCGTATAATTCAAGAATCTCCTTGACAGGGTTTCGCACCGCTTCTAGCCGTTCTCAAACCGGAACGCCTCAAAGAAGACAACACGGAGTGAGTGAACCAGCGAATTGAGATTCACCGATTGATGAAAAGAGATTTGAAAATAATCGGTTCGCACAAAATAAAGTATTTTTGCAATACAACGAAGGTTTTAACGAAAATCAATTATCAATCATAAACACCTTTTATTTTTGAAATATTAATACACAGTCGATGTGCTAGAGAAAAGATTTTTAAGCACAACGACCAGCTTTTCAAAGGTATCCGTCAATCCATAACCTGAACCAGGATTGATTCATAGATTTGAATCGCCCCATTGTTTCTTTTCAGTTGTCACATGGTTGATCTATTGGATAGATCGCACATGCCACCTACCAAGAACTTGTTTGATGTTGGCTCTAGAAGGCTTTCCATCTTCATTGTGAATATGTTTTCATATCACTTAGATGTTCTGGCAATACCGCAAGGATAATGCGTAGGACTCTTTAGATATAATCTCTCTTTCCACATTGTGTGAAACAGAGAGTCTTCAAGAATTTAGTGTCCTAATGAGATATTGCGGATGATCTCTTGGCTCTCGACTCAATTGTACACATTTGGTTCCTATGCCGGAGACTAGGGAGAGGGTCTCCTTCTTCAATATCAACGATCTCTAAGAGAAAGTCAATAGATTATGTCGGTTCCCCGTGAGAATGAAACAAGCCTTTTTAAGAGGAACTTGAGTAGCTTGGGAAGTTTAGTGCAGTGCGTCACTGGGTCCATGACGTCTTGTCTTCAATACCAGTGTTACCTTGGTAACCACCAGTGGCATATGAATTGAACCCGGTTTCTGCCCTAAGATTGAATTATTGGAGGGCTATTTCTTTTCACCCTTTTCTCGTTTCATTTCTTTTTCATTCTTCAACCCCTTCAGTGCTTACTGAGACTTCATAACTAGAACCTTGTTGGGTTTATTCCAGTACTAGTTCTGTCTCAGTCCGCACTCTTCCCATATCTCACTTTTCTCTTTTTTTTCATCATACCTAAGGACTTCTACACTATCTAGTGGATTGTCCCTGGGTAGATCCCTCCGGTTCTGGCGGATCATGGGAACAAATACCTAACCTTATCATCTTTATATCACCATACATAAAGTAAATTTGGTCGGTCTATTTGGTATTGTTCATCTGCCATTGGAACCAATTGAAAACCATTTGAAAATCAATTTAGATACTTGTGATATATTATCAAAGCATTTTGTACCTGAATTATTTTTGATATTTTAGAAAAGAGCTCCCCCTCAACATGTGCATCATGTATTTGAAATCGTTTTGGCACACGGAGGCAAGAGGAAGGATTAACTTCTTTGATTACCATTTTCTAAAAGATAACAACATCACTTCCCTGATCAAATCAAGTAGATAAAGCATATTAGGGGAGGATGAGGTTTTCATAAGTTTTCTCCCCCTCAATATGTGCCTCGAGGTTTGAAAGAGTTTTGCACATATTAGAAGGAACCTGCACTTAGAGACAAATCAATCACATTTCAATCCTTTGTGGTTTAAAGGTGCTCCCCCTCAACATGTGCATGGAAAATTTGAAATCGTTTGGCACATGTGGGGAGGAAAGCTTGCTAAACACTTATGAAACCATTTATCGAATTATCAGTTTAAATCCAATTTAAATCACAAATTCTCCCCCGATCAGAATTTTCAAATCATTTGAGATTTGTGATCTCTGTAGATTTAAATTGATTTTGAACGCCTTTGAGGGGAGATGTGACTTGATTATGAGAAACATTTAACCGATAAGGATCAAGTTTGAGACTTTAGACTCCAAAGATTAAACATGCTTGAGTAACTTTTGAAAACATAATTAAAACAAAGGTCTTGTACCAATTGTATACAATATTGTAAAACATTGTTCTTTTTTATTTTTCAAGAGTAGACCTTTCTCGATTACATGCCAATTGTTTGAAAAATACTCTTTTTGATTGAAATCATTCTCCCCCTCAATCAATGACATATGTTGTTGATTGAAGGATAGAGATTTTGACAAATGAAAAAACCGGTTGATTTTCAAAAGTAGAGTTCGAAGTATTTTCAAAGCAATTTTGTTTTCATTAGATGACAAATATTTTTCAGAAGAATCATTTGAAGGAAAAATATTTGAAAGGAAACATTTGTCTTTTTAATGACAAACATTTGTTATTAGAATCAGAGCATGAGATTTGAAGATTTAAGATAAAGCATGGCTCTGTTCTTTCTTTGAAAAACGGGTTACTGCCTGAAATGACAATAAACCATAGTTTCACTTTCTCCCAAAAATAATTTTTTATTTTTATTATTTATTTTTATTATTATTTTTTTTGTGAACATTCGAACAACATCTAAAGACCCGTGTCATTCTTTGAATGACAGCACAAAGACCGTAGATATTATCGAATCGAGAAAAACATGACAAAATGACAATATTTTTTTTTTATTTTTTTTTTTGAAATTTTTCAAGATTTTCAAATTTTTATGGATTTTTGAAAGTTTTATATTTTTCTATTTTCTTTTTGTAGGTTTTATAATTTTGTATTTTGTTTTTCGAATAAATATTTACAAGAGATAGATGAAGAAAGACCTTTACTCCTCGTCTTCCTCTTGAAAACGTTTGAGTGTTTCCGGTTGTAGACTCTTTAGACCAAGTCGTGGAAGGATAAGCTCAAAACGTTCTCTAGGAAGAGCTTTGGTGAAGATGTCTGCTAATTGGAATTCAATCCTCACAAAATAGAGTTCCACCACACCGTTCTCCACTTGCTCCCCTGATGAAATGATTTCGAATGTCGATGTGCTTTGCTCTTGAGTGTTGAAAGTTGTTGCATGAGAGAGCAATAGCACTTTTATTGTCACAGTACAGAGGGATTTTGTTGAATTCAAAGCCATAGTCGGATAATTAGGATCTCATCCAAAGGATTTGAGCACAACAAGATGACATGGCTATGCATTCAGCCTTTGTAGAGGATATAGAAGTACTCATTTGTTCCTTTGAAGACCAGCTCACAAGCTTATCGCCCAAAAACTGAGCACCTCCAGACGTATTTCGACGTGTATCTTGACATCCTGCATGATCAGCATCTGCATAGGCTGTTAGTGACATACCGGTGTCCTTCGGGTACCAAAGTACCATATTGATGGTTCCTTGGAGATACCGAAAGACCCGCTTAACCGCTTCAAGGTGCTTTTGGTAGGCTTAGCCGATATCTAGCACACATGCAAACAAATGAATTTCGGTCATCGTGAGGTACATCGTGGATCCAATCATACTAAGATATTTTTTTTGGTCTACCATGATCCCTGAGTGGTCCTCATCCAGTTTAGTAAGCTCTATCATGGGAGTGTCAACAGGGTCACACGAATCAAATCCAAATTTCTTTAAAATCTCATTTGCATATTTAGATTGATTTATAAAAATGCCTCTGGGACTTTGTGAAATTTGTAATCCCAAGAAAAATGACATTTTTACCATCATTGACATTTGAAATTTGGAACCCATTTCATTTGAAAAACGGTCACATTCATTGGGGTCAGTCGAGGCAAAAATAATATCATCAACATAGATTTGAACGTGAATTAAATGTTTGCCCGACTTTCTGGTGAACAATGTCGGATCAACTGCTCCTTTGCTGCATCCAGTAGATAAAAGAAACTTTGATAGCGTATCATACCATGCCCTTGGAGCTTGCTTCAACCCGTAACGAGCCTTCTTCAAACGATAGACATGAGTAGGATGCTCTGGATTCACAAAGCCTTCAGGTTGGCTGACGTATACGACTTCTTTAAGATCTCCGCTAAGAAAAGCCGTCTTTACATCCATCTGATAGACTACCATGTTCTTACTTGCAACATTAGCCAAGAAGATTCTGATTGCCTCGATACGAGCAACCGGAGCAAATGATTCTTCAAAGTCAATACCTCCTCTTGACGGTATCCTTTTGCAACCAATCGAGCCTTGTTCTTTAATACATCACCATGCTCATCAAGTTTTACTTTGAAGATCCACTTTAGAACAATGATCATAGCACAGTCAGGAGCATGTACTAATTCCCATACATCTAGTCGATCAAACTCATGAATTTCTTCTTGCATGGCATTGAACCAGCTGTCTTCATTCATGGCAGTGTTAACGTCTTTTGGTTCGATCTTGGATAGTACGGAATTGAAAAATCACCATAAGGCATCAGTTGCAAGTTGTTTGCGAGTGGATACTGGACGAGAGAGATTTCCAATGATGTTGTCTAATGGGTGATCATGTGTCCATTTTCTAAGGTGTTCGTGTGGTTGTTGTTGAGGAATTGAAGTAGCAAAGTCGATTTCTCCTGATGAAGATGGTTCTGATGATGATTCAGGAGCAAATATGTTTTCAAAGGGGGCATCTTCAGGAGTAGCAAAGGGATTATCTCCATCATAGGTGCCAGACACACATCCATGATGTACACTCGATAATTGATGATTTGTTGATGAGACAGAGTGATCAGCAACAGGCGCTTCTTGACTTAGTTACATAGAAACTAAAGGGTTAACTTCGTTGACAGGGATAGGAAAAACCTCTGTTGATGGAATTGACAGATCATTAGCACTTGGCTCATAGTGTTCATCAAACATTGGATCAAACAATTTCTTCAAATCATCTTCTGAAGGAGGTACATAAGGAGTTGCTGGTGAAGGATTTGAAACAAGAGTAGAACTGATAGGACTACTTGATGAAGGTCGAGATGCGGGTCCAGAACTAGATTGTCCTGGAGCCATATGCCCGGACAGCTCATCGAACGTGACATGAATAGTTTCCATAATATCTCGAGTTCTTTTGTTGTAGATTCGGTAACCCTTCTTGTTTGATGCATAATCTACAAAAACTCCAATGTCCGCCTTAGCTCTTAATTTACCTAAATCTTGACCGCCATTCGTTGGATAGCACAACGCACCAAACACACGAAGGTAGGAAAGATCAGGTTTTCGTTTATGGACAAGTTTGTATGGAGTTTTTCCATGAGATGTGTGTATGAGGGAACGATTTTGGGTGTAGCAAGCAGGGCAATGGCTTCAGCCCAGAGAAACATTGGAACCTTTGAATAAATTAGCATTGTTCTTGCGGCTTTCACAAGAGTTCGATTTCGTCTTTCAACTACACCGTTCTGTTGAGGAGTTCGGGGAACACTTCTTTGATGACTGATTCCAACACTTTCATAAAATTGACTTAAGTCTTTGTTAACGAACTCGTGCCATTGTATGTTCGAACAATTCTAACCGTATTGTTAAGTCGAACCCTAAGTCGCTTAATAAGTTTGATTATGACATCCGAGTTTCATCCTTTGTCCTCACAAACTTTACCCAAGTAAATCGAGAGTAGTCATCAACAATGACTAAAATATATTTCTTCCCATTAATCGTTTGCACTCTCATTGGTCCGCACAAGTCCATATGAAGGGTATGCAACTTCCATTACCGAAGTTTGTGGGTTTGGTTTTGTGGGCATATTTCTTGCTTTTTCCCAATTGGCATGCTGAACAAAGATGATCTTTTTCATACTTTAATCTGGGTAAGCCCCTTACAAGATCATTTCTAGAAAGATTATTAATGGTGCCGAAGTTCAAGTGATTGAGACGACGATGTCATAACCATGATTTTGTTTTTGAAGCCTTTGACAACAAGCAGATTGGAGAAGACTTCATCATGTCTTCGATAGAGATGGTGTATAGATTTAAATGGGTATTTGTTAGCCTTAATAGTTTTTATTAGAAGTGATGGTCATTCACATTTAGGAACTTTGTAACTCGTGTTAGATATCGTGATAGAATAGTCATCGGGCTCGTGGATTGGGCTAAGCTAAATGGGTATTAGTTTAGTTAAGCTTGCCTTATATCAATCCTTGCCCAATCCATTTCATACGAAGCCCATACAAGGCCCATGGCCAAGCCTTAGGGCATCCTTTATCTTGTACTATAAATACCCCTCAAGTATGTCATTTGAGGGGTGTGCTTGAGTGTGTGTGTGTGTGTTTTTCCTTGAAGCAATATACAACTTATTTTTTTCATCTTTCTTCTCTCTATCTCTCTAAACATACATATGAATATCATTCAAGTCACCAAGTTCTTATCTTCATCTTTTCCTTTCCTATTATTTACGCATAAAGTGTTGGTTTAACGTGGTATACTTGTGTTCGTTAAATGGTTAAATGGCTCATGGTATATGGAAAGAAAAAGTGGTACCACTGTACTGGATATCACATACATGTTGGATCGGGCTTCTCCATTTGGATGTTGGGCTTTGAGTGTAATTTCGCTTGGTGGGCTTATATGGGTGGATGAGATATCTTGGACATGATTTGGACATGCCAAATATTGATAACTGAATATTTTTTACAAAATGTTTGGCTACAATTCTTTGGTAAAATTTTTAGTGGTATTTTGGTTCACGAATTTTCATGAGGTTACTATTCCACGGCTAAAGTTTTCGATGAATTTTAACGTAACCACGAAGATGACTCTTTATTATTTATTTGGGTGTGAAGTGACGTTTGACGGACGCGTGTACTTATTTCGTCTTCTTTCTTTCTTCCCTTCCGCGAAGATGACTTGTCTGGGCAAATATGTTGAGTGTGATGAAGACTTGCTATCTAGTTACTTTTGTGATTCTTTCTCTCTTAACCCACAAAGTAGCTATCACTTTCAGTGTCTCACGAGTTGAGGATACGTCCAAGAGGTTTTGTACAATGGGTACACCGTCTTTTCACAAGGATAGTACAAGCTTAAGTAACTATTCCGGAAGATTTTACTTCTTTCTCAAGTTCGTCATATTGGGTTATCCTCACATGTGGTTACTACGGCTGAATTTTGATACAGGGTGTTGAGATGAGTTAGACAATTTCAAATGGTATTGTTCATCGACATCTTCTCAAGGGTTGATATGATTTATGATAGAATGCTTCCAGCTTAATGCTTCATGTGCACAATTGTATCCGATTCCGATAAATCGTAACCTTCAGGGGAGAGAAATGTGTACATTATGGGCCGATTTGATATATGAAAGATAACTGGAATGCATTTGGTGAGATGAAGATGTTGATATCTTATTCCTCCGAATGGACAATCTTGAAGAAGGTCGAGTCGACAGTTTTTTCTACATTTTCCGTTGCGTGTTAGAAGACTAAAGACGGTTCTAATTTAATTATCAAAAGACTTCTTCAATTCGGAAATTCATCAGAAAGGTTGTCAATTTGGGGGAGAGCACTAATTAGGGGAGAGCAAAAAGGTCATATTTTATCCCTAATTAGATTTGCTCGCATTGTTCTTCTGCAAGTAAAGAGATGGCAGATGAGAAGATTCATGAAGTTTGATGACTGTGAAGACACTCTTGAGTGCTGCAAGGCTTATCTTTTGTATTTAATTTTTCTTGTAGGGAACATTGTAAGCAACTCCCGTATGACATCACTTGGGGAGAGATTGTTAGCCTCGCTAAAGTGAAGTCATTACGGGAATTGCATTAGTTTCTTCTTTTACTCATTCACAAGGACTAGTTTAGTCAATAGTGCTAAGTTAGACTTGTCTTAGTATAAATACCCCTCCTAGTCCCAACTAGGAGGGTAGGAAGTTCATATTTTGTAAAGAAGTGTGTGTGGTTTCTTCTTTTTCTCTCTAGAAACACACACATCTTCCCTTTTCTTCAATCTAACCAATACCATGTCTTATTCATTCTTTGAGCTTCCTCGACCCCCCGAACCACATAAATCACTTGTTTTTATCGATCCTACAGAGTTCTCTAACGAAACAAGTATGTTTTCTAAATGCCACTTCTAGATCGGAATCACAGAATTGACCAACAGAAAACAAGGTATGACCAAGACCTACAACATAATATACCCTGGAGATTACACTTTTGCCAACAACATAGTATCCATAACCCATAATTGCTCCAAAATGGTCATTCTCGAATCTAACAGTCCCGATGAATTTACTCAAGAAGTTCATGAGCTGCGAGCGATCTCCAGTCATATGCTTGGAACAGCCTGAGTCCAGGTACCACAGAACGATTTGAACGATCTGCAGTTGAACACAGACAAGAATGGATAACTGGATAATTGGGATCCCCATGCAAGAATGGGTCCCAGTTGGTTAGTAACATTGATTGGAACACCCACATCGGAAGTAGAAACAATGGAATCATCAGGAATAGAAGTAGTGCTAGTGTCCGTATTTGACCTATTCAAAGTATGTTCACTTCTTAAAGGAATAGTTCTACCAGTAGGCATCCATTTTCTAATGGGCATTGACTTAGCAAATTTAGGGCAAAAATCATTAAGATTAAACTTACGGCCAGTAGGTATCCATTGATAACCAATATTACTAAATTTTCTTCCTGTGGGTTTCCAATGTTTTCTAACTTTCTTTTTCTTTTTCCTTTTAGCCTTCTTAGCTTGATTTTGGACATTAACAACTTTAACTCGGCATTTAACAAAGATTAAGCAAAACATTCACACCACATTCATGATCAAGAATGTAAATCAAACAAATATCATTACAAGGTTTGCGATAGTAGCGAATTGAATTAATTACAGTATGCTTATAGCTAATACTAGAATCAACACGATTCGCTTTATTCAACTCAAACTTAATGTTCCTAGGGTGGTCTTCTACTCTCTTCCAATGCACATTCTTAGCTTGCGAGGTCCTATCTTGCTTTGTATTGCCTGGAGGCTTTGACCCGCTTGCTTTTATGTCACCGACACTCCTGTAGAGGGAATTATGGGAACATTAGTTGGTTGGGCTACTTTTGCATTCCCGAACTAGACGCATTGATCAGAACTACTTGTAGGCACTTTAGAGTTCACTTTCTTAAAACTGGGCATAGAATGGGTTGCATAATTGGCACTAGGCATAGAACAGGGCATCAAAGCTTTATCTTTTGCACTTAAGGATTTAAGACATGTTGCTCTTAAACATTCTAGTAGCTCTTGAGATTGTTTGGCCTGAATGCAAGCAAACCTAATCACTCTATCAAGTGGCTTATTTATGAAATCCTCTTCTACAATCTCACGGAGACATTATAGACTATCCTTAAGGTGAGCAAAATAGTTATGAAACACAAGTTCGTTATTTCTAAGATGAGGAGGAATGTATTTAACAGTCGCAGTATATTTGCAGTCTGCAGATGACTTTGATGCAACATTCTCATTAAAGACAAGTGGCAATTTCCCTTTTTCCTGACTCCTCAGATTCTCAATTTCCTTTTGTAAAGATGTTATTTTTTCGTTGTTCTTGTCAAGAGTGACTTTCATTGAATCATATAACTCTTTAAAGTGTCGTTTAACCTTTTCATTTTCTTCTAGAAAACTCTCATTTTCTTTTTGTAAAACATTAACCAAGTTTTGTAGATGAAACGTTTGAGAATACTGAGAATCTAAAGGAGGAGGCATTTGGGAGCCAGTCACGTTGTTCTTTTCACCCTTTAATTGTGAAATTTGGGTTCTCATCTTTCTGATCGTGTTACAATGAGCTCGAATCTGTTCATCACATTTGCTTATTTCAAAAACTGCATCAAATTCAAGAGCATCCAAGGATGTCTTGATATTTGAGGTTTTAACATTTTCTTTTAGATGTTGATATTTTAATTGTAAAGCAAGATGCTCAACTTCCAGTTTAGAATAATGTTTCACCAGGTTATCATGATCATCCTGTTCAATTTTCTCATGCAATTTAGAGTTAGTTTTTTCAAGCTCAATGACACGATCATGGGAGACTTTCAGAGCAACAGATAATTCATGAAATTGAGATGCATTAATTGAACAATTCGTGGCGGTATAAAACACATCTTGAGTGATACATTCAGAGATCAGATTCTCATTCAAGGTATGCAAGTTCTTCCTCTCAATCTCATTGTATTTTAATTCACGCTTATAGTCATTGACTTCAACTATCATAGCATCAAATTCCTTTTCCATTTCTTTAATATCTGAATCTATCCCTTTTTGAAGACTCTCAAATTGACCTTTTAGTTGTTTAAAGAAAGGCATGACCTCAGTTAAATAACATTCTTTAGTTTGCTCAAAACCCTTTTCCTCTTCAGTTATCCCTGTAGGTGTGATTCTCTTCTTACATGTCTTCTCAAAATCAACGAATAGTTGATAAACAACATATAGGCTGATTAAGGTCTTGCTATTAGTGGCAATAGTTCTAGGAACTAAGTGCATTGGTGTATTTGGAGGATACACAGTAGCTGCAGGCATTTTCCTAAAGGGAGTGTTTGTTTCAACAAGTACATTAACTTTTTGTTTATCCATATCTTTCTTCCAAAAAATCTGTTCTAGGGTTAATTGAGTTTGAGGCTTAAACATGTTCAGGGAGATCCAAGTTTCCTTAGTGTAATCATGGGGTTTGATCGTTATGTTATTCTCTTTACACGCAAGATCGTTAAGCTTCTTATCCATTCTCTCCCTAGACGCATCATCTAATTTCCTATCCTCTTCCTTGTTTCCTATACATGATGGTGATTTCCTAGGCTTAAGAATCTCATTGCCATCATAGATTACCTTCTGAGCTTCTCTTGCTTTCTTACCATACTCAGGATTGGGATCCTTTATAATGGGAATACTATGCTTATCGCTTAAGACTCTATGCTTAGTGACCATGTGAGCAGTCTGAATGGTGTTCCCTTGTACGTACAACTTATTTTCAAGCTTGTTTTTCAAAGTTTTTATATTAGAAAAGTCATTCAAAAGTTTTGATTCCTTAGCGTTAAATTCTTGTTTAAGCATTTTAACATTATCTTGAAGCTCTTGCTTTTGCTTAACAGTTTTAGAAAGTTTTTCTTGTAAGGAGTTTAACTCTTGTTTTAACACTTCTTCTCTAAAATTACTTTTTCTAATAATTGTACGCATTTGGTCATCCATTTCCTGCTCACATGTAGTTAACTCAAACTTAGCTTGTTGTTCATAAATAGCAACTTGTTCTTTATAGGCATTCAGTTTAGATGTAACAGAATCATCAGGGGCACATGCAGTGTATTCATAAAAAACGTAGTCAGTATTGACTGCAGAAGATACATCACTTGGTACAATCTCACTTTCACTTTGTGTCACATATTGATCATATGGGACAATATTACTATTACCCACATTATCAGTATCTGAATCTTAAGTTTCAAGAGATTGTATTTCGTTATGTATCTTTTGCTCATCAACCTTATCGTATAGTTTTAATACCTCTGAGATGATTGATTCTTTGGATGAACCAGCCTGTTGTGGTGATGGGACCTTTGGAGAGACCATAGGTGAGATGCTAGCCATGAAGATTGTCTGGGCGGTAGGTTCATCATCGACATCAGAGTCAAATGCATCACAGTCAGCTACTTGAAAGGCATTTTGATGATTGTGACATATTTCCGAATTGGTCGCTCATCTACATCAGCATCATATGTCTTAGCATTCCTTCAAAGAAGAAACAACAACTCTTCTTCATCCAAAGCTTCTCCATTATCCTGAGCTTGCACAAGCAGCATCTTGTCTCTAAAGTATTCTACATTCTGTGGACGTTTTGGAGATGTGCAGTTCCTTGCAATGTGTCCCTCACCACCACAGTTGTAGCATTTGATTGGCTTTGCTTGCCCTTGATTGGCATTTCTTCCACGATTCTGATTTGCCACATATCCTCCACCTACTCCAAAGATTACCATAACCCGCTCCAACCATCCCTTGTTCATATAATCTTCCTTGCACATTCTGCACCACAACCTTACCATCTCTCGGCGAGCTTGATTGTGTGGATTGGATGTTGTTCTGAGATTATTGTTGGTGTGTGGGAGGGAATTCATATTTTGACTCACCATGAGAGATAGTTGATTGATGAAGTTTTCCATGAGTGTGTTTGAGTCAGAGGCTTATATCCGGATCAGGTATGAACTTGTAATTACCATTTCCCGTAGGTATGACTTGAGAAGCTTTGGTGGTAATTCCAACATTGGTGTAAAAGGCTGTAGAATCATTTGATGAACTTGTTTCTCCCTCCTTAGATTTGAACTGTTCAAGAATCCTTCGTTCAAACATAGCATGTCTCTCATTCTGAAGAAGGAAGGCATATAGTTGCTCATAGTTGGTGTTCTTCAATCCTTTGGTTAGCTTCACAGAGGTGACAAATTTGTGCCATTCGGGATTCATGTTGTTCACAAACTTTGAGTTCAGCTGAATATTTGGCATGGTCATTTTGATATTCCTCATATCATTCACAAGTTTGTGGAATCTCACATAATATTCATAGACACTTTCTTTTGGTTTTATCTTAAAGTGCTCAAATTCATCATACAGTTGTGATTCTCTGTCTTCCTTAGTTAATTCAGAACCCGAGAGAAGCATCTTGACATTATCCCATACCGCCTTAGCTTCAGTGTTGTGATTGATAAGCTTGTAGATATCTTTTGGAAGACCTTGAAGTATAATGTTTGAAGCCCTGATATCAGCATCGAATCTCCTTTTCTCCTTATCACTGAGCTCATCATATGTCTTTGGTCTGTCCAATCCAAAGATCATTGTTCCATCTGCAGCAGTATCAATTATGTCTCTTGTAGTCTCAATCTGATAGGGTCCTTCATCAATTGACTTGAGAATGTTGACTCCGTTTTCCTTTCCCGCATGACAATACCTAATTCGTTGAGCCCATGAGTCATAGTCAGCCTTCGTCAAGCATGGGTGGACGAGTGTCTTAACCAGCTGCTTGAACGTCCTCAGCTACAGTAGAGATGATTGTAGGCACGTTGGTAGACATGTTTACAGTTTTCACGGGATTTTATAACTCTGTGATTAAACCGGGAAATAGATTCTTTCACAGGATTTTACTAAATCAAGAGAAAACCGTATTAGAAACAAATATTAACCAAGTCGTTATAACCCTTGAACCAAGTCGCTAAGTCACCAAGTTTCTAAGTAGCAACCTGCTAAACCTCAAGTCGTTGTGAATCAAGTCGCTAATCACAAGTCGCTAAGACCCAAGTCGCTGAACACAAGTCGCTAATGCACCAAATCGCTAAGCAGACAAGTCGCTAAAGAGCAACTCGCTAAGTATCCAAGTCGCTGAGAATCAACTCGCTAAGAATAATAATGACAAGTCGCTAGAAATAATAGAGACAAGTCGCTACGCCAACCAAGTCGCTAGCCGAAGTGGAGCCTCCACTAACTTGTAATGTTTGTCGACTTGTCTCAATAGACAAGTCACTAAGATCAAGTCGCTACAACTTAAACTACAACTCGCTGGAAATTACTAAAGCAAGTCGCTACGAAGAAAATCACTTCGAGACTCAAGTCGCTAAGTTGAAAAACTTCAAAACCACACTTTTCAATCCAAAACAAGCTCAACCACAGTGATTCAAGCTTTCCAAATCAAAACCCAAGCACTTACAATGATTCTAAACACAAAAGTACACTCAAAATTCAAACTTTAACACAAGAAATGATCCAAATGATGCAAAAACCACTAAACTTTTTCAAACCCAAAAACCATATAAAACCACTAGAAATCCAAGGATAAGTAAGAGAGATGATCAAACCATGGCTCTTGATACCATTTGTAACATATTGGATTTCACAAACACATCAAATCATGATCAAATGGGGCGTATACAATAAGGTTTTAGAGAGAGAAATAGTTAGAGGTTTGGGAACTTAGTGAGAGAAAATGAAAGTATTATTATGTGCTCCAACTCTCTACCTTGGGAGGTAGAGATTATTTATAGTCTTACATAAAACGCCACCTACGGGCTGTGGATCAGGCATACAGTGGGTAAAGACCCGTCCGTCCTCCACGGTGTTACTTAACTAAATACTACTTAACATTAAATAACTACGACTACGAGCTTTCTAACGATTACATATACTTGAGGTGACCGACACTTTAATACCTGGATTTACTAAATCCTAACATTCCCGACTTTGTGACGTGGTAAGCTAGGTTTTGAATCATACCCCTTAATTGTTTGAATTTCGCGGTCTCGTTTGGAATATCCGGAAGTTGTTCATAGTAATCAAAGGGTTCCAATTCGATGTTAGCTATGGGGTCGACGACTTCCTCTTCTTCATCTTCTTCTACTTCTCCATCCGAGGAGTCCGAGAGAGCTTTAGGTTTTCTTCCATTGACCATGAACCATTTAGAGGGTTGTTTGGTAAGAGGTACCATTATGTGATCGGCAAAGAAATGATCATAATTGATAGGAGATGGTTGCAATGCACTAACATACTTACAAAGTCATGTTAGGAGCATACCATATGGAAGTACCATATTGGAAGCTTTGAATACCTCGGCCATTCTACTTACCATGTAATAGGTGAGATTAAATGGCTTTTGGTGGATAAGACAATAGATCATTTGCACAAGACATGCATTTGGATGATCCTTGTTACCAACTAGGCTAATGACGTTTTCCCTAAGGATTTCTTCCCATTTTCTAAACATGGGATGCATTTCGAAAAGTTCCATTTGAAAAGGATCAAGGTGAATTAGCTTTTTATTTCGGTTGAAACGAGATTGGTCGGTCTTAACCTTGAAGATAGTATCTCGAATGGTTGTGGGATCATCAAGAGGAGTATTGTAGATAGGTTTAGAATCAAGTGCAAAGTTTTGAGCATTAATTTCCCAATCTTGAGAATACATACAAATTCCTTCACAAGGAATGCGAAGAATTTGAGAAAATGTGTTGAGAGGTAGAATGAAGTTTTGTTTATTGATGATGAAGGCGATTGAAATGCCATCATCGGTATTTCGAATGATCCTAATGCTTTTATAGAATTCAAAGATGAAGACCGGGCAAATTTGTTCATCAATGTCAAGAAGACAATCAAAGTTGATTGCCGAGAAAACTTGACGAGTGTCGGTATCTTCAAGGAAACATTCCTTGACTACACGACCTTCGTGAATAAGTCATTTTTCAAGTCTTTTGAAGACTTTGCGATCAGTTTTTGATAGCCCTTCTTTCCGATAGTAATGGGTGAGGTAATGGACGGTATCATGGTGGTCTTGTTGAGTGGCTTTAGGCATGGTTGGTCCTAGAAACACAAATATTCCAATTAGGTAAAATTAGTTGACATGGGTTTATGGTTTTGATTTGTATTAACAATGTTGTGAACACAATGTAATCCTAATTGTGTTAAAGGCCCTTTTTAATGATTAATTTTGAAAACCCTAATTGAATTAAGGGAAAATTAGTCAAATAGACCGCGCGCCCTGAGGCTTATCACTTTCCGGACCACGCTTTTTTGCCATATGAAAATGGACCAGTTGCCCAGCGATTTTCTTGTAGCCAACCATGTAGTGCCACGTGTCCAACAAAGGTACGACAGAAGTACGTATTTGGAGAGTATATGTCATGTATTGTAAGGTATTGTTTTTTGGGCAACCAAAATGTATTTTCAGGCAACTATATGTTATTGGGCAACTTGTATTTATACACGAGGAGAATATGGTCATTTTACACTGGTTGTATTATAAAACTAATAATAATAACTCAAGACGTAGTCACACAACATCACGCGCGCACACACACAATCAAACATCTGCTTCTACAATTTGTAACAGCTTCTACAATTAAACGTCTTCTTCTACATCACACGCACACACTCACAAACCACATCTTATTCACAGAACCCTCTAAACCCTAATTAATTTTACTGTATAATTCCATATGACAAAATTAAAGTTGTACAATTGTAAAATCGCAGTTCGTTCTACATTGAAGTTGCTGCCAGATATTAAACTATGTTTGTCAAAGAATGAAAACCGCGAAACGTTGTTCAAGCAAACAGTTTTGGTCCATGGTTGGATATAAAGTCGTGCGATAATGACTGCCTTCTGATGCATTATGTTTTGCAACACCAGGTATATGTTTCTAACATCTCCTCTGATTCCCCTCCACTAAAATTCCAAATCGAGGATTATTCGTTAAGGTTTGGCCGGAAAGAATTTTTTCTGATAACAGGGTTTCGATTTGGCAAAGTTTCAAAACTGATTAAACGATCTAGCGCATTTTTCGATCGTGTATTTCCTGAAAAAAAAGATTAATGGTATAACAAATGTACATGCAATTGATCTTTTGGCCCTTGTTAATAACGGAAATAAGGATGGGAAAAGGTGCTTATCTCTTTCTGATGAGGATGCTGTTAGGGTGTGTCTGCTGGTAGCTGCAGACCTGGTGTTTATGGGAAAAGAAGACAGGAATTGCATCCATAAACACTTATTGAGCTTGGTTGACGATTTTGAAGCCTGGAATGCATTTCCTTGGGGTGAATATATGTGGCATAAATTTTATCAAATGATCACATATTGTTCATATACACAAAAAAGATCATTTGTTAAAATTGAAAAAGAACCCAAAGTTCAGTGCCACATACAATCTATACGGGTTCGCTTGGGCTTTCAAGGTTAGAATTCTTAGTAGTTTGTACTAATGTATGAACGTCTAGCTTTGATAACATATTTCTTTACAAAACAAAGTTATGAAAAGCTTTTGATTCAATTTTGTTGTGCTATTACTTTTCCAATTCAAAAGTACCTAAAATTAATGTTGTTGTTTTATTGTTATGAAATGCTGGTATTTTGTTCTGTATACAAGTAATATAAAAGTTACCCGTAATTTAGATTACAACAATGTTATAACACATTTTAGTTTGTGATTTATTTTTAAAACAGTAACCAATAAAGGTATTGTTTCATCCTAAACAGGTGACCTTTAGTTTGGTAAACCTTGAAACATTTACAAAAACGATAGCTGCATAAGTACACGTTTTAAAGATGACAGTTGTGGTTATTACATATTTGGATTCTGGAGACTTACCCTAAAAGCTCACTTTGGTGGGTGAAAGACAATAAGGTCATTCCACGTGGTCTTGCTTGGTCAGGACTTTCAAAGTTTCGGAAAGCGGACTGTTGTAACCTCTTTGGACCGGTATGCATCACACCTTCTGATGCGTGCCAAACAGTCAAGCTAAATCACACAAGCCCGCCACTTGTGAATGGCGGACCGTAACCAGCTTAAAACTGCTTAAGCACGAAATCAATGAAGATCAGAGGAGTATAGGGTCTCCCAGGGTCGTTATGTCCCAAATGCGAAGCAGCAATGGATCACCAAACGTATAGTGATCGAGAGATTTGAACGGAAAAGGAGATTGCGAATTATTATAACTAAGGAGAAGGACATAAACTACAAGGGCTTAAATGCAAAATAAAGGAAATTAAAAAGATAAAATCTATTAAATAAACGCTATCACTATTTTTAAAATGATGAACGTTTAAAACTAAAAACTAAAAACTTACGTTTAAAATAAAATTACGTAAACGTACAAAATAAAAAGTGAAATCTAAGAAACAAAAGTCTTAAAAATATGAAAAATACATTTTTACAATCCTAATGATAAAAGAAAATATTTAGAAAAAGAAAATTATTTTTATAACTAATTATCTAATTAAAAACTATTTTTAACTATTAAATAATTACCTAAAATACAAGAAAATAGGAAATTAGGCTAGAAAAATAATATTAAGACTTAGAAAAATCTAAAACATCAAAACAGAATTTTCAAAACTATTTTTGAATTTTTCTGATTATTTTTCTATTTTCTATGAATTTTAAACTATTAAAAACTAATTAAATTACTAAAAATTACAAAATGAACTATGAAAAATCTGGAAAATTACTTTTTTTACTTTTTATATTTATCTAAACCTAAGAAAAATGAAAACTTATTTTTTTGAACCTTTTCTTAATTTTTTGTATTAAAAGCTAATTAAAAATGCTTAAAAACTAGTTAAAATCAAGAAAAATAGCAAAACAGCTTATAAAAATCTGAAAATTTCAGGAAAACTCTAAAATAATGTTAAGAAGCTAGGAAAATTGGAAAAACAGTAGGCTATGTGGAAGAAAATGAAACTGATGAATCAAGTGCTTATTGAAATAAGCACTTGATAAGCAAATGAGCAAAATAAGCTACCACACTGGAACAGAAGCTACAATATACTAAATTAACCAATTTGCAACTAAAAACAATAAGCTTCAAACACTGGATTACAGGATTGATCAAACTTGATAATTTTGATTAAAGTCCTAAAACAGTTTTGGGCACCTACTTTAAGCACAAGAAAAAGCACTCAAATAAGCCAGAGATCAAAGACCAAGTATTAAGACCTAAACTAGACCTAAGTAGCTACTTATAACCAAAAGACCAGACCTGGTGTAGCTCTAATGAACTCTGTGCACCCCTGGACAAATCTGAGAAAAACTCAGAGTCTGCAAAGGTTGTGAACAGGGCAACTAGGACCACATTGAGAAGCTCATTTGAAGCTTATAAAAATTTGACAAAATTCAGTAAAAATGGTGATAAGATTTTAGACCAGTTGAAGTTTCTAAAATGCCAAATCTCAATGAAATTGGCTCAAAGATGAGATCATGATAATTCCTTGCAGTTGGCCAAAAATCAGGTTTTTCCACTCTTTGACTTTTGATAGCAGTTAAGTACTTTGACTAAAATGAACTTTGAATCAAATTTTAGGACTGATAATGATATATTAAGACCAAACAAAGCTAATGTAATCTATTTCTATGAAACTTAAACACAAATCCAGATTTTGATAACCAAAATCACAACAGATTAGCCAATGAGACAGATTGAAACTTATTTTGACTTTATGAGCTAGCAGGCAAAAACTAAGGCTGAAATCAATGTATAATGACTAAACAACTATGAACTAACAGATTCCAACTCATGCATACACCTCTGAGACAGCTTATATCGCAATGCCAAACACTCTTTAATACACTGATTTGCAAATTAAAATGAGATAGCAACTGAATAAGCTTGCACAAATGATCAAACCAGGTTTACTTGTCCTAAACACGATTAACTAACGTGTTTTAACAACTTTAGACTACTAAAACTAATTATGCTAAGAAACAATGAAAATTGCTTACTAATGTCCCTAGCCACAATGGCTTGCCAATCAGTGAAACCAGAACCCTAACCTATCAACTCCAACCCATTGCTTCCAATTCCACCCATTTCAAATTCTGAATCAACCCATATCATCCCTGCATCATTTTTGCTCTTATGTTGACTTTTGTTGACTAAATTCCAAAGTTGCATGAAATGTAAATGTAAGCTTATACAAAGCTTTAGCCAGCTTATTGAAGCTTGTTTGAGCTTAAAACCAAGCTGCTAACAGATGTAACATAGGACTTTGAGAATGAGAAATTCAACAGTGAGATAAAATATGGAAATGGAACTTAGGCTTGAATTGATACTGAAATTAAGTTGCAATACACTTGGGTAACTTTGTTTGATACAAATTGAGTGGAAAATACAGTTAAGAACTAATTAAGACATACTAATTTAAGAAACGACATACATAATTGAAAAACTAAAACTAACTCTCCTTCTTGCTTCCTCTTGGCTCTTTTTATGCTCCAAAGTCTCTCTCTCACTTATCTAAGTGGATCCCAAGCAATCTCAACCATTGATTGGCTAGAGCTCATCCTAGCCATTTATCATGTTTTGGCGCCAAATTCTGCTTTTGATATTAGAGACAGGAAAGAGATGTAATTAATGTGGTGGGATGGGTAGGTGAGGTGGGGGGAGACAATGGGTGAAGTAGGGTGGCTATGGGAGGTTTGAGGAGGGGGTTTGCAGACATAATGGTCGGGGATGACAGGGAACTAGGGGGGCGGGTTTTGATTATTTAAATGTTGGGTTGTCGGGTTGGGTTAAAGGACCGGGTAAGGGATTTGGGCCAGGGGTTTAGTTTTGGGCTTGGGGCATAAATTAGGGTCCGGTTTGGTTTGTTTAGGATTAATAAACACAAGGACCATATTTGCAACTTCTCAAAACCAAAGGACCAGTTCTGTAACTTATGAAGAGTAGTCAAAGGATTGGTTTTGCCAAATTTAATAATCCAAGGGTTAATTTTTGACACTTTTGAAATTTCCAAGGACTAATTTTGAACATTTTTGGATTTTCAGGGGCTAAACTGTAATTTTCTCAAAACTTTTAGATTTTCCACCAAAGGACTAAATATGACAATTTGTGATTACAAAAGGACCTTTGGTGACTTTTCTTTTGAAATTTGGGCTTAGGGACTATTTTTGACAATTTTATAAACTTGGGGACTAAACGCAATTTTGCAAATTTGGTACATTTTTCATCTGATTTTGATATTTTTGCATTTAAAACACATAAAACACTGATTTGTGATATTTTCATCATTTTGATGTATTTTTGAGTGTTTTCAGATGATTTTGCAGTTTATTTTGTACAAAACTGATGAGTATTTAGACACTCATCAATCCCCCACACTGAGATATTGCTAGTCCCTAGCAATGATTTGAGAAAACATAATGGATTTGAAACTCTTTACCAAAAGCCATTACTTCTGGAGTAGCCAAATGTTTCAGTTCAAGTAAGAACCATGGTACACCGATAACCATGTGATTTTGAGCAAACCACCAGCTTTCAACGGATTTGATTTTGTCTTTACCAGAAGCCGTACCCTTCTGGACTAGCCAACTCTTAGATAAATTATCAATATTATCTTTGGTGAGTCGATTACCAATTATGGATTTTCCACTGCCTTTACCACAAGCCATAATCTTGCGGGCTAGCCAACTCTTCACTTTTTAGGATATGGTGAGTTGAGAACCATACAATTTTGGGCAAATTGCAAGCCATATAAACGGATTTGAGAAATCTTTACCAAGAGCCGTTTGCTCTTGGATTAGCCAATCCTTTTGTTTATTAGACAAGGCGGACTGATAACCAATTGAGTAAGTGTAAAACACTTACTCCAAAAAATTTTTGGCCAAAAACGGGGAATTGGTATAATTATATGATAAAATTCGTGAGAATTCCCCCCCACACTTAGAATTGAATATTGCCCTCAATATTCAAAGTACCGGCGGTTATGCCGAAACATAGAACGTAAAAGGGAAATACTACGGCCATTATTTAGAAAGAAGATTTTTTTTTTTTTAACATGTGGGGCATCACCCCCACACTTAGGTGGTAGAAAGGGGTAAGAAGTCAGAAATATGGGTGAAAACCCATATGGTGTGTGCTACTGTTTTTGATTTCCGAGTCGCTAGCTTGACTCGACCCCGAATTCATTGGTTCATGGGGAAGCAAAGTGGAAGAAACAATCTCCATCGGACTTTCATTCAAGATGTTTGGACAAACATTTGAAGCACGTGAAAGTTCCACACCGATGAGATATACATAGAACCGGCTCAAAAATGATAAATGAAAATGCCGGGATCAAAGATAATGTCTTCATTCCCGAAGGAGTGAAGAACAGGAGAAGTGACAGAATATATGAAGAAAAGGAAGAAAATCATGATAGAAATCATGACTAACTCTTCATTCTCAATAGGAGAATTCATAGTCTCATGAATCTCATCAGTTAAGCTCAATTGGTCTAGACATATCTCGGGTGTGTCTAGATCAAAGTAGAAGTTATCATACTCCGGCGGAGATATGATATGAGTGAGTTCATCTGAGAACTCCATGAAGGTGAATGATTCATGATCGAGGAGAGAATTATGAGAATGAAAAGTGGTACTGCCACTAATCTTCTCTCCCATATTATCAAAACAGGAGGCTTTCATTTCCGGAATAGAATCATCGGAAAGAATGTCACTATCCTTAATGGGGATAGGAGATGAAATAGGTTTCTCTTTGAAAGCCTCGATTTTAGAAATGAGAAGACTGACATTCAATAATGTTGCACGAAGTGCTTCATCTTTGATTTCAGTGTCAGTAACTTCATCATTCTCTTCTTCTAAGCTAACAAGCTCAGAAGGTAAATCTTCCGCATAAGTGATGTCTCCACAAGATAACGAATCATCATCATCGGACTCGGAGAACATCTCAACATGATCATTTTGGAAGACAAGAGGAGGAGGGATATCACACACATGATCAAGAATTCCCTGTGACTCTCTTGGGATTGGGACAAGGTCCTCAACACTAGACTTTATCAATTCGTCCGATTCCTTTTCAGGAACAGTGTCAAGATGCTCGTCCCCCATAATAAGAGAGTGAGTGTGAATCTCGGGTGTGATAGCAGTTGTTTGAGATGGAATCTCAACTGCTGGAATATCAACTGACTGAGGGGGTTGAGAAATATTACTTTTAAAAGGATAAAAACCCTCCTCGTCATCGTCATAAAGTGCTGCCTTGAGAAATTGGGAACGCCTTAGAGCTGCTTGCTCTAGGATAAATAATTCTTCCCTTGATTGGCGGGCCTCTCGCTCTTCGGCTAGCAATTCTCCAATGGTTTTCTCACCACTCACTTGATTCTTAAGGTTTTGAATTATATCATCAAGTTTTTTCATTGTGGTTTCCAAATCTTGGGAATTTTCTTTAGGCAACGGTTCAGGTGGAGTTTGAACCAGTATGGTGCTTGTGGAGGTTGGAAATTATCAAAACCGGAAGTATAGCAATTTTGATTCCATGGTTGACATTGAAAATTATCGTGAGGACCTCCACAATTCTCACAACAGAAAACTGATGTGGCGTGAGTCGTATGTCTGGAGTCATAATTGTTATCGGGAACCTGCCCATAGACAGCGTGTTTCCCGATTGACAATCAGAACGTAGTGTGAACCACCACAGGTACTCACAACGAAAAACTGTTGAGTCGGACTGGTGAATCATATGGACTTTGGTTATAACCAAAGTTCTGAGCATCACTGGAAAATTGTTCATAGACAAACGTGTTTCCGGATTGACACTCAAATCCTTGGTGAGGACCTCCACAAAATTCACAGCAGTAATGTTGGTTATATGAAGATAAGTCGGGCTGTGGTGGGTAATTGGAAAAATTTGAGGAGTCGTTAAATGAGTTCGGATTAGGATCATAATCAAATGAATTCCTCGATCCACAAAATAAACAACTCCCGTTATGAATATCATTACCACATTGTACACACGTACACCAACGACAGGGTGAACCAAAAGAGGCTCACCACAACCGACACAAGGAATAAACGATTGCATTTGAGAGTTATGAAGAGGAATCGGTTTATTCAAAGAATCAATAAAACCAACATGGTGATCCGGATGACTATCAAGTCTCGAAGAACATTCAAAAATCGAGGTGGGACAAGTGGTGTGCTCTGAGAGCTAGCAATTTCCACCACTTTCGTTATGGTCTCCGGTTCTTGAATGGGTTCATCGGGTTGTGGCGGATGGTCGGAAAAACTTGGAGAATCATCGAGAGAGTTATCAGATAATTCGCACCAATAACAATATTTGCTTGCACCCATCCTTCCACATCGCTTGCATAAACAATCCGGATTCTGACAATCGAGCTGATCCTCTTCCATACGGCTTTTGCAGTGGAAACAACGAGGATAACCGATCGTCGCCATGAGAATTAAACATTTAGAGGGTTAAAGAAATAGAATTAAACGGTTTTGAGGTTAAAGAAGAGTAGAATCAAATGGTACGAGGGGGTAAGAGAAATAGAATCATACGGATAAGAGGAATGAGAAGAGTATTTTTGGATTTTTGGATAAGAAAATATAAACATATACAGATGGATGGTATGAACAAAGAGTGAATATCCAAATCACTAATCTGCTAGACGTGAGATAATCGCCAGCTCCCGGCAATGGCGGCCAAAAATTTGATGCGCGCCAAACAGTCAAGCTAAATCACACAAGCCCGCCACTTGTGAATGGCGGACCGTAACCAGCTTAAAACTGATTAAGCACGAAATCAATGAAGATCAGAGGAGTATAGGGTCTCCCCGGGTCGTTATGTCCCAGCGAGCTGTGCAATGGATCACCAAACGTATAGTGATCGAGAGATTTGAACGGAAAAGGAGATTGCGAATTATTATAACTAAGGAGAAGGACATAAACTACAAGGGCTTAAATGCAAAATAAAGGAAATTAAAAAGATAAAATCTATTAAATAAACGCTATCACTATTTTTAAAATGATGAACGTTTAAAACTTAAAACTAAAAACTTACGTTTAAAATAAAATTACGTAAACGTACAAAATAAAAAGTGAAATCTAAGAAACAAAAGTCTTAAAAATATGAAAATACATTTTACAATCCTAATGATAAAAGAAAATTTTGAGAAAAAGAAAATTATTTTTATAACTAATTATCTAATTAAAAACTATTTTTAACTATTAAATAATTACCTAAAATACAAGAAAATAGGAAATTAGGCTAGAAAAATAATATTAAGACTTAGAAAAATCTAAAACATCAAAACAGAATTTTCAAAACTATTTTTGAATTTTTTTGATTATTTTTCTATTTTCTATGAATTTTAAACTATTAAAAACTAATTAAATTACTAAAAATTACAAAATGAACTATGAAAAATCTGGAAAATTACTTTTTTTACTTTTTATATTTATCTAAACCTAAGAAAAATGAAAACTTATTTTTTTGAACCTTTTCTTAATTTTTTGTATTAAAAGCTAATTAAAAATGCTTAAAAACTAGTTAAAATCAAGAAAAATAGCAAAACAGCTTATAAAAATCTGAAAATTTCAGGAAAACTCTAAAATAATGTTAAGAAGCTAGGAAAAATGGAAAAACAGTAGGCTATGTGGAAGAAAATGATACTGATGAATCAAGTGCTTATTGAAATAAGCACTTGATAAGCAAATGAGCAAAATAAGCTACCACACTGGAACAGAAGCTACAATATACTAAATTAACCAATTTGCAACTAAAAACAATAAGCTTCAAACACTGGATTACAGGATTGATCAAACTTGATAATTTTGATTAAAGTCCTAAAACAGTTTTGGGCACCTACTTTAAGCACAAGAAAAAGCACTCAAATAAGCCAGAGATCAAAGACCAAGTATTAAGACCTAAACTAGACCTAAGTAGCTACTTATAACCAAAAGACCAGACCTGGTGTAGCTCTAATGAACTCTGTGCACCCTTGGGCAAATCTGAGAAAAACTCAGAGTCTGCAAAGGTTGTGGACAGGGCAACTAGGACCACATTGAGAAGCTTATTTGAAGCTTATAAAAATTTGACAAAATTCAGTAAAAATGGTGATAAGATTTTAGACCAGTTGAAGTTTCTAAAATGCCAAATCTCAATGAAATTGGCTCAAAGATGAGATCATGATAATTCCTTGCAGTTGGCCAAAAATCAGGTTTTTCCACTCTTTGACTTTTGATAGCAGTTAAGTACTTTGACTAAAATGAACTTTGAATCAAATTTTAGGACTGATAATGATATATTAAGACCAAACAAAGCTAATGTAATCTATTTCTATGAAACTTAAACACAAATCCAGATTTTGATAACCAAAATCACAACAGATTAGCCAATGAGACAGATTGAAACTTATTTTGACTTTATGAGCTAGCAGGCAAAAACTAAGGCTGAAATCAATGTATAATGACTAAACAACTATGAACTAACAGATTCCAACTCATGCATACACCTCTGAGACAGTTATATCAGCAATGCCAAACACTCTTTAATACACTGATTTGCAAATTAAAATGAGATAGCAACTGAATAAGCTTGCACAAATGATCAAACCAGGTTTACTTGTCCTAAACACAGATTAACTAACAGGTTTTAACAACTTTAGACTACTAAAACTAATTATGCTAAGAAACAATGAAAATTGCTTACTAATGTCCCTAGCCACAATGGCTTGCCAATCAGTGAAACCAGAACCCTAACCTATCAACTCCAACCCATTGCTTCCAATTCCACCCATTTCAAATTCTGAATCAACCCATATCATCCCTGCATCATTTTTGCTCTTATGTTGACTTTTGTTGACTAAATTCCAAAGTTGCATGAAATGTAAATGTAAGCTTATACAAAGCTTTAGCCAGCTTATTGAAGCTTGTTTGAGCTTAAAACCAAGCTGCTAACAGATGTAACATAGGACTTTGAGAATGAGAAATTCAACAGTGAGATAAAATATGGAAATGGAACTTAGGCTTGAATTGATACTGAAATTAAGTTGTAATACACTTGGGTAACTTTGTTTGATACAAATTGAGTGGAAAATACAGTTAAGAACTAATTAAGACATACTAATTTAAGAAACGACATACATAATTGAAAAACTAAAACTAACTCTCCTTCTTGCTTCCTCTTGGCTCTTTTTATGCTCCAAAGTCTCTCTCTCACTTATCTGAGTGGATCCCAGCAGCAATCTCAACCATTGATTGGCTAGAGCTCATCCTAGCCATTTATCATGTTTTGGCGCCAAATTCTGCTTTTGATATTAGAGACAGGAAAGAGATGTAATTAATGTGGTGGGATGGGTAGGTGAGGTGGGGGGAGACAATGGGTGAAGTAGGGTGGCTATGGGAGGTTTGAGGAGGGGGGTTGCAGACATAATGGTCGGGGATGACAGGGAACTAGGGGGCGGGTTTTGATTATTTAAATGTTGGGTTGTCGGGTTGGTTAAAGGACCGGTAAGGGATTTGGGCGGGGTTTAGTTTTGGGCTTTAGGGCATAAATTAGGTCCGGTTTGGTTTGTTTAGGATTAATAAACACAAGGACCATATTTGCAACTTCTCAAAACCAAAGGACCAGTTCTGTAACTTATGAAGAGTAGTCAAAGGATTGGTTTTGCCAACTTTAATAATCCAAGGGTTAATTTTTGACACTTTTGAAATTTCCAAGGACTAATTTTGAACATTTTTGGATTTTCAGGGGCTAAACTGTAATTTTCTCAAAACTTTTAGATTTTCCACCAAAGGACTAAATATGACAATTTGTGATTACAAAAGGACCTTTGGTGACTTTTCTTTTGAAATTTGGGCTTAGGGACTATTTTTGACAATTTTATAAACTTGGGGGACTAAAACTGTAATTTTTGCAAATTTGATATGTTTTTCATCTGATTTTGATATTTTTGCATTTAAAACACATAAAACACTGATTTGTGATATTTTCATCATTTTGATGTATTTTTGAGTGTTTTCAGATGATTTTGCAGTTTATTTTGTACAAAACTGATGAGTATTTAGACACTCATCACCTTCTTACATTGCTGACCCCACTAACTTGTACCTGAATTTCTTCACAGTATATCAGTAATTTTAAATTTTTTTGTTGTTAGGATTCAACTCCCATTACTGAACTTTCTGCAACACAAGCTGAAATGAAGCAACCGTGGTGTATTGCCAGCGCCCAATTTATAGATGGTTTGTCTGTTCCAGAGACAGACGATAGCGACAAGACTGCATAGCATTCGAATGCATTCGCGGACGATTTCAATTTAAACTTGTGCATGGACGCTTTCAATTTAAATGTTGCACAAACGGGAACTACTCATTCGACATGGGGTCTATTTCGTGAGTTACTGGATTTGGAAAAAAAAGATTTGATGATAGAAAACGGCATTCATTCGGTTAGAAACACACCGTTTGTACTTGCTGTGTTTAGGAGTGTGAAAAGCAGACTTTCAAAAGTACAGCAACTATTGGGTCTTAATAATGATGTTGTTGTTGATCCAGAACAATTTAAAAGTTGTGCCACCACAAACGACTCTGACCTTACTCCCGATGATCCGAAGGTTTGTATTTACTTTTCAGTTTACCTCCAATGTTTATACCAAACTCAAATAATCGTTCGTGTCTACACTTATATCAAACATTGGTCGTACAGGCCACGCGTCGTGTCATATTGTAGGCCCTAACGGGGATAAGAATGTCCATGCGGACCATGCAACGGACATTGACAATGATGATGGGCTTAAAGAAACGCAACCATGTAACCTTGGTATTCTTGTTGAGGCTTGTGCCATGACCAAAAAAATGTCCTGTTATGGAATATGGAGGTGAAAGTAGTACTCAACTTCAACCAGTTGCACCTAACGAGGAAAATAAAATAACCGGTGACCCCATTATTGTACGTTATATTTCACTTACAGTTTAAATATCAGCTATAGCATACGTCCCTACTTAAGTATATATATTTAAAATTCGGCAGGAAACGGATTGTGGTAATGATTGGTCGTCTTACATAAACGATTAAAACGTTTCGGGTGATAATTTTGTAGATGCAATGGATTGTGATAATGAACAACAAGATGTGGTTCAGAAACAATTGCCTTGCTGTAACACCCCCAAATTTGGTTTAGTGGAAGCATACGTGTTATTTGGGAGAGTTACGGGATTGGTGAATCATAACACAAGTAATAAAGAACGGAATACATACCCCGTTTTATTTCATAAAAATATTTTAAAACTTTATCTTACAACATTGATTTGATAAATGGGCACATCCCATAATTTTAGTGGTCCCAATGTAAAACATCGTTTTTGTGTAAAAACACTTCTTTAGAAATTACTACGACCATTTATCCGCCTCTTGCCTTGCATCCATGTCCAAAACTAAGCACTTGAGAAAATATTCTATAAAGGTCAGCTAAAAGCTGGTGAGTTCATAGGTTTGAGTTAAAATAGTAGGTTTGGACCATAAGTAAGTCATATAATCATTACAACGAATATAATGATATATGGATGAATGTCTATTACGTTAGCTCTAAGTTCATGCAACCGATACTACGACAGTTCCTGTATGCTAAAAGATGTCATACAATATAGGGGCCCATAGCGAGTGTTTTGTCCCTCAACACTCGGTTTCGACATGGTATACGTTTCGCCTTGGCCTAAGCATGGCCAACCGAACAGAGGAGTCACCCTCAATAGATCCATTTATAACATTCGCGTTTCCCAATGGGGAATTGACGGTTCATGAAAAAGGGCACTCTCTAGGGACATAAGGGCTTAGGCTAAACCATGTAATAGTAATCATGTAATAGTTTAGGTCCATAAAAGGTTTTGCATATTTCTCACCCCAAAATGTATAAAACAGTTTATCAAGTAAAAGAGGGGCTATGAAAACTCACCTTAGCAAGAGTGCAATCCAAATGTGGGATCTAGTGAATGTTGTGATGCGGCACCGACACGCGACCTAGATAAGGAGGGCAATGTTATAGTTCATTGTTTTAAGTATTACTTACTTAAAATGGTTCAATATAATTGCATTATTACCAAACGTAAGTTTGTAAAATTGTTAATATTGTTTTACTAGTAAGTATACAAAGTGTATATACTTTTCATATAGACATTAATTATGGTTTTAAAATCCAAAGTTTGATATGAAAAATAATTTTAATATTCCACTAGTAAGTATATAAATGTGTATATACTTATTTAGGTTGACACAAAATGGTATTGTCAAAATTATATATATATATGATTGGTTTATTTTCTAATTGTATTTATAAAATATTCAAGTTACATTTGGAGACTTTCAAATTTAATATATGGTAAATGACATAGTGGCCTTTAGTTATTCATCAAAACTTGTTCTTATTATATACAGCTCTAAACGGGAAGTTTACTTGACATACATTTGTTTACACATTGATGCTAAATTTTGACGTAAGCATTATTAAGTGAATCATGTTTTTACACATTGATTGTTCATGCCAAGCTTTTGTATATTGTTCGTTAAGTTACAACTAGTGTACATTATTGACGTTAAGACAATACGTAACAAAGTGAAAAGAAAGAATTGACGGAGACGGGTTTCAGTGTTTGTTGTCCGATAAATTTCCCCGGGTATCACCTCATTTGACCCTTCTAATAGTTGCTTCATAAAAGACCATGGGCTGCGGCCCATTTAAAATGTCAATATGGTAACAAGTGTTGGGCCTGGCCCGGTGTGGTTGTTGTAACGAGAAAGAAAGAAAAAGGGAATAGGCCCAAAGTTTATTGCTACTTCTTGAATTTGATAACAGAAGTTTTAGAAGAAAATTTTCCTTCCAGGTTCTTATTTCAAAAGTTCACATATTTGTCTTTCATGTTTAACGTGAGTACTATAGCTCGAGTCGTTTGTTTCGAACAAGATTGGCTAATATCAAAAACTAGGAAGATGTGAGAAAATGAGTGATGAGGCCATGCATTAGTTGAGTACTACTTCAACTTGGTCTCATTCTCGTCAACCATTATGGACTTCGACACAACATAGGCTACTCGAAAATATTTTAACAATCGAGCACAATTGACTTGAGTTTCTCCCTAGGCGTACATAGAGGCTTAGACACATGGTTCACCTCTAAGATTTGAGTCACAAGACAGTGAGATACTAGCATGTTTCTCATGTTTAAGCAAAGTAAAAATCAAGGTTCGACACTCTTCCAACACCTAAGTTATTTTAATTTCGGTCTCACTAAATCAACCAACAACACTTAGTTTTCGAACCAACTTACAATGACAAGGTGATGACTCTTTTAGCTTGAGATGTATATCTATATGAAACAACGACAAGACATGGAATGACGAATACTCCGAGTACCCAAGTGGGTTCTCGGTCGAAGCAAAACCCATCATGCTTACAAAGGATGGTGTGATTAACTCGTTTAAATGTATAGGCGAAGTCCGACACTAGCTACCAAAGTTTATATAAAAATTTGAGCACTTAGAAAAACATGTCGAAACTAATATTAGTTTCCTGGATTCAAAAATTAGCATTCCTAGTGGACTTTTATAACACTTGACTTTCTAGTTTTTCTTGTTTCTACCACTTGATAGGACAAGGCTAACAAAACAATGTCAAAACTCAACTTCTAGTTTTCCTTGGTTCTTGCTCTTCGACAGAAAACTCAACACAACACTTAAGTGACATCTTATTTTCGACAACCATCATTTAAACAAGTAAGGTTTAGAGTAAAACTTAGCATAGCAACCAAGAAAATTTTGTTAATGCATAAAATATAGCACAATTTCCTCTTCATGTTTATCGACAAGATGTTTAAACATATAAACCAAATGAATGACCAACTTCAAAACTTGACATGGTAACCAAGAAAAATTAAAAATCGACATGACCAAACTAGTATAACAATTCTATTGATAAATTTTTCCAAGCTTAATATCATAAAACAACATAAACATTACAACAAGAAGGGTAAATAACCTCAACTCGAGAGTGATGGGTGAGGAACGAAAATTGCTTCTTGGATTCGAACCAAACAAGGCTTGAATTAGCTCCAACACACTTCCAATTGCAAAACCCCCAAATCAATTTTTGAAAACCCTAAGTTTCACAAACCCTAGTTTTTGGTAAAATTGATAAGGAAACTGAGTTTGGGGCGTTTGCATCTCTACTAGAGATAAAGGAGTATATTGAGAAGGAGCTTGGCTATCTTTCTTTCCTTATGTCTTGTTTTGAAGCCGAATTTGGTTAGCTTCCAAAACTAAGAATATCTTGGACTTTTGGCTTTAGCTAGATTGGTGTGAAGATATGATTCCCTTAGATGACTTGGCCTTGATTCTCCTTGGATTCGTACGAGTTGTAGCAAGAGCATCAAGGAGAGATTTGAGAAGCAAAAACTTTCATGGATTTGGTAAGAGAGAAGAGGATATGAGGGATTAAACATGTTGGGTTATCCTCTTTGGGAGATTCGATCTACTAGGGAGGTACAAGTCTAGAGGTTGAAGATGGGATTTGATATTTTTCTTTTTCCTGGTTCTTGGGTTTGGTTTTGTCGTGAATGGGAAGAGAAGACAAAAGGTGGATATCTCAAAATTTTAATAAATGTTTTCTTTTATGTAATTTGTGTTTGTATTTATATGTATTATACTTATAGTATAAGTTGTCAAAGTGTATGTGTATACATTATACTTATGTATAAATTGTATTTGAGTCTTATAAGAGTTATTGCTCAAGTGAAAGTGTGTTAAATACTTTGTGTCCCGCGATATTAAATTGTGACCGAAGTATCATGGTTTGGTAACTTTTATAATGTAGTATCTTATTGTTACGAGTCTGCAATATTTTTATCTTGGTAATATCCCATATCATGGACATTTGTCATTTGTTTTATCAGCCTTTATCATAGTGTCGGTACGCGTGCAGTGTCGGTCACTGGGGAAAACGAGATAACCTCTCGTCTTACAATTTAAATCATAAGACAAAAATGAATTATTCATAAAATGATATGAATGAAAACGTGGTGAAATTATCTACTGTATGCGAGTTATCTACTCAAATGATCAGGCAAAGCTTATGCATGCTTAAAGACTTATGCTTAGTAATAATAAATTACTAATTATCAGTTAAAGACTCGGCTAATGGCAAGTGTTTATCCCAGCCATTTCCAAAGTCTATCACACATGCTCTTAGCATATCCTCTAGTGTTTGAATTGTTCTTTCGCTTTGCCCATCTGTCTGAGGATGGTAAGCGGTGCTCATGTCGAGGTTAGATCCTAAAGCATCCTGAAGCGATTTCCAGAAATTCGAGTTGAATCGGCTATCTCTGTCTGAGATGATGAAGATTGGTACGCCATGACGTGCGATGATTTCCTTCAGGTATAGTTGTGCAAGTTTGTCCATTCCGTCACTTTCTTTCATTGGTAGAAAATGTGCTGACTTGGTGAGACGGTCAACTATTACCCAAATGGTGTCATAGCCTCTAGAGGTTTTAGGTAGCTTAGTGATAAAGTCCATTGTTATACGTTCCCATTTCCATTCGGGAATTTTGGGTTGTACTAGTAGACCTGAGGGTCTCTGATGTTCAGCTTTAACCTTTGAACAGGTTAAACACCGGCTGACATATGTTGCAATGTCGGCTTTCATGTTTGGCCACCAGTACAATTTCTTCAGATCAAGATACATTTTGTCGGATCCTGGGTGGATGGAGTATTTAGACTTGTTGGATTCGTGCATAATGATATCGCGAATTCCTCCGTAGAGTGGTATCCAACTTCGCTCTTTGAAACACAAAATTCCATCCGACCTTTTCACGAATCCATTATCGCTTTCTGGCATTCCGTAAAGGTTCTCATTCGGACGATTTTCTTCCTTGAGTGCTTCAAATTGAGCCTCAAGAATCTTGGATGGAAGAGGTGAACTAATTGTCATACCCAAGGATCTGACTCTAAGAGGTTTTGGTCGCTCTTTTCTACTCAGAGCATCAGCAACTACATTTGCTTTACCTGGATGGTAACGAATCTCGCAGTCGTAATCACTGAGTAATTCCAGCCATCGGCGTTGTCTCATGTTTAGTTCTTTCTGATCTAAAATGTGTTGTAGACTTTTGTGATAGGTGTATACGACACACTTCGTGCCATATAAATAATGTCTCCAAATTCTGAGTGCGAACACAACTGATCCTAACTCCAAATTGTGCGTCGTGTAGTTTTTCTCATGAGTTTTCAACTGGCGGGAGGCGTATGCTATCACCTTCTCTCTTTGCATTAACACCGCTCCTAGCCCCTTATGTGAAGCGTCGCAATAAACAACAAAGTCTTCACTACCTTCAGGTAAGGCCAGAATAGGTGCACTACACAACTTTTCTTTAAGGAGTTGAAAAGCTTTTACTTCTTTTTCTCCCCAGTTAAACTTGGTGTTTTTCTGGGTTAGCTTGGTTAAAGATTTGGCAATCTTTGAGAAACCTTCAATGAATCTTCTGTAGTATCCAGCGAGTCCTAAGAATTGGCGTATTTCAGTAGGAGTTGTGGGTGTCTCCCAATCCTTTATTGACTCGATCTTAGCGGGATCTACATGAATACCCTGGCTGTCAATCACATGACCTAGGAATTGCACAGTCGATATCCAAAACTCACACTTCGAGAACTTTGCATACAGTTCTTCCTTCTTCAGCAATTCCAAGATCAATCTAAGATGCTCCTCGTGTTCTTTCACACTCTTGGAATAAATTAGGATATCGTCAATGAATACGATCAAAAATTTATCCAGGTAGGGTTTACATACTCGGTTCATGAGGTCCATGAACACAGCTGGTGCCTTGGTTAACCCAAAAGGCATGACTTGAAACTCATAATGTCCATAACGAGTTCTGAAGGCAGTTTTGGGAATATCTTCTTCCCGAACTCTTAGTTGATGGTATCCGGACCTTAAGTCGATTTTTGAATAAACACTTGAACCTTGAAGTTGATTGAATAAGTCATCGATCCTCGGGAGTGGGTAACGGTTCTTAATGGTTAGTTTATTCAACTCGCGATAGTCAATGCACATCCTAAAAGTTCCGTCTTTCTTCTTGACGAATAGGACTGGTGCTCCCCAGGGTGATGAGCTCGGTCTAATGAACCCTTTTTCTGCAAGTTCCGACAACTGATTTGATAACTCACGGAGTTCCGTTGGAGCTAATCGATAAGGTGCTCTTGCCACTGGTGCGGCACCGGGCACTAAATCGATCTGAAATTCAACCTGTCGGGTTGGCGGGAGTCCTGGCAAGTCTTCAGGAAAGACTTCAGGAAATTCTCTCACTATTGGTACGTCTTCGGATGTTTTTCTTCCTTTTCTTTTCGTCTTTTCGGTGATTTATGCTAGGAAGATGTGGCATCCTTCCTCGATACACCTCAACACCTTGGTACAGGAAATGACATGCAGTCTTGAAGCGTTTCTTCTGTCGCTTCTGTCTCCTTCTATTGTTAGGACTTCATCTCCATAGGGTAATTGGACAAGCTTCTCGTCACAGATGATGGCAGCATGGTATTTTGATAACCAATCCATCCCGATGATGACGTCGAAACTACCCAATGCTACTGGTATTAAATCGATATTGAATGGGTGGTTTAACAGATTCAGGGTGCAACCTCTTATGATGATATCTACCCTTTCTACATTACCGTTAGCTAGTTCCACATTGTATGCATTGTCTAATGCAGTTGGGGCAATATCGAGTAGTGGACTAAATGCATTAGAAACAAAAATCCTATCGCCTCCCGTATCAAACAATATGGATGCATAACGGTTATTTATAAGGAACGTACCCGTCACAACATTCGGGTCTTCCTGAGCTTCCACTTTGGTCACAGCATAAACTCTTCCACAAGCTCCTTCGCCATTTCCCTGATTACTCGGCTGTCCAACATTTTCCTGATTCCTGCCATTTCCATGGCTTCCTGGAGTTCCTCGGTTTCCTTGATTTCCTCCATTGCCTTGGTTCACGGCCTTTCGGCATTCATTCTTATAATGCCCCTTTTCACCACAACCAAAGCAAGTTATAGCAGCTTTTGGGTCCTAAAATGGGCTTTTGAACCGTCGCCAATGACTTGGACCTAGTTTCGGTCAAATGTCCGATTTTCGGCGATTCAGACACTTGACTATACACTGTCCCTTGTGATGCAGTGTGCATCGGTTACACAGTGGTGCAGTCCCTGCGTACGGTTTCCTTTCTTCAATCCCAGCTGCATATGCTCTAGCAACATTTTGCCTTTTGTTTTGGTTGTTGCTGTTGTTTCCATTGTTGTTGCTACGATACCCATTGTTGTTGTATCTTCGGGAGTGGTCATCCCATTTCCTCTTATTGTCAACCACTTTGTCCATGGAATCCTCAATCACTTGGTCCATGAGTTTGTTGGCTATTTCAATGGTTTCGTGAAGATCAGCAGCCTTAGAAGTGGTGACATTGCCCTTGATAGATTGGGGCAGTCCTCCGATGTACCTTTCCAACAATCGGGTCTCAGTTTGAACCATTTCAGGGCACAACAAGGCTAGTTCTTGAAAACGCTGGTTATAAGTAGCCATATTGGTGCCTTGAACTTTGAGGTTCCAAAACTCATGCTCGAGTTTCTTGATCTCATTACGAGGACAGATTACTTTCAGTACCATCTCCTTGAAGCTCTCCCATGGCATAGGCAACATCTATACTAGCAGATTTCAGAAAATTGTTCCACCAGTCAAAGCAGCATCGAGTGAAAGTGAATGATGCGTACTTAACCTTAGACTCTTCTTCACAATTGCATTCGAACACGTCTGAGCTTCTCGATCCATCTAGTCGAGACCAACATCTCCCCGGTTCCACTAAAGCCTCGGTCATGGTCTTACGAAAATCTGGTAGGTACAAGTGCGGCTGTGGGTGGGTGGTCTTGAAGTTCCAAAGCATTAGTAGGCGAGTGGTTTGCGCGGCAAAGCGGCTTCACTCGCTCATTGACTAGTTGATCTATCATGGCTTGATTCATGGTAGGTTGGATTGGAGTAGCTCTAACAAGAGTAGTGGCTTCGGCGGTCAGCGATCACGTGTGACTCTGTTTGGAATAGCGTTTGCAGCTTGGTTGCGGTAACTTTCATGGAATAGGAGCATTGGGAGCTCCACCATGGTTGTACGGTTTGATCTTCGTTTTGGCGGCATTTACTGCATAAGAAAGGTAATGAGATATAGAACCTTTTAAACAAGGTAAGTGCCAAGTAATTGTGTAAATATCACAGATAGATCATATGAGCAATCTATAAAAGAAAAGACAATTGGATAGGAAAATAAGTTTGACATAGATAAAACTTCGGTTACAAGGTTCCTAAAGTACGTGATGAGATACTAGATGGAATCCAACTGAAATACAACGGAAATACAATGGAAGTACAAGAGTAATAGCTAACACTAACTGTTATAAATCCAGTTTAGTGTGATACATCACGAAATCATATCTAAAGATGTCCATGCTCGGTGCGTAGTCGCTCAATGGTAGCAATCAACTCTCTCTGCGTATCCTCCAAACTCGTGATACGTCTCATCAGAGATGCTAACATGGACTCTAAACTAGTAGTCCTCTGCCATCCTTCTCTGGCAGTATCTCTAGCAATCCACTGGACGCGCTCTAGCTCCTCTAGTTGTCCGTTCATCTGGGCTTGACCTCTGCCCAAGGCTCGTGCTCTGCTGTCTAACTCTCTGACGTCCTCGACCTGAGCCTCAAATCTGAAACCCAGTCGAATCCTCTCGTGTCTCTCGAGCTCCATGCTCTCAAACAACACATTAGTGACTCGGTTTAAACCCTCAACACGCTACTCGCAAGCCTGCAAGCGTGCTGGATCTACTATCTCTAGCTGATCAGTATGGACTCCTAGCAGAGTCTCATGAGAGTCCAACTGTATGAATATCCTCTCAGTGAGGGTTAGATCACCATCTGGAGATCTGATAGATCGGCCTTGCCTCAACTGCAGCTTCCTCAATGGTCTCAAGGCTCTAGTGGCCGAGCAAGGCGCTCCATGTGATGATGGTATGAATGAAGGTGATGACGAAGACTGTGCTTCCGGGCTCGCAATATGTGGTACTGACCACACACAACCAATATCTCTCCAAGCAACCTCATTACTTTCCTCCTCGGCTGATGGAGAAAGCGCCCTATCCTAACCCAAATGGTGCATCAATGTCCATGTCATGCTCAATCTCTGAGCCATCCCGGAGCTCTGTCCTAACTCCCCGATACTCTGGGACAATCTCCGACCACAGTGTACTCATATTTGCTGCTATGCTAACATGCCCAGGAACACTCTCAATCGGCATAGGCTCGGGTAGCTCCTCCTCGGATCCTCTTCGGATCTTCTTCCGGGTCTTCCTCCGTAGGAATCAGGTAGATCTCCTGAGTCTCTAAGGAGGTGGTGACTCAGTGGATGATGGTGTCGTGACTCTGAATCGAGTTAAAGGACCCATGTAGCGGCGGGTCATCCGAGAGGCTAGTGCAGGCATGAATGAATACCGCTCTCTATATCCGGTACTCTCACGATCATAACGAGGCTTTAAGCTTCGGCGTCAACAAAGCTGATGGAGTGGTGGTAAGAGTCGAATGCAGATGGTAGGTGCAATATCTGGCGCTGAGTTGCTTAGAGTGGCATATGTCGGAATCTGTGGCCGTGTACAGTGATGGACGGTAGGTGAGTGAGCAAGCGGGATGTCCTCCGAACATCGTGAGGGAAGGCTTTTGATGAAGGCATGGTGCGTGACAGATAGTGCATATGTGTAAGTATGTGGAAAAATATACTCATGATGAATATGAAGTAGTGCATAAGTAAATAGGAAATAAAATATACAATCCTATTTAAATGAATTCTAAGTAAAATGGCAAGTAAGGCAAGCGGCAATGCGGTCGTAGTAGTGTTTTTTGTAAAAGTAGTTATAGTTTAGGATTTATATGTACCTAGTTCTCTATAACCTTGGCTCGATGCTGAATCTATAACACCCCAAATTTGGTTTAGCGGAAGCTTTATACGTGTTATTTGGGAGCTTACGGATTGGTGAATCATAACATAAGTAATAAAGAACGGAATACATACTCCGTTTAATTTCATAAAAATATTTTAAAACATTATCTTACAACATTGATTTGATAAATGGGCACATCCCATAATTTTAGTGGTCCCAATGTAAAACATCGTTTTTGTGTAAAAAACACTTCTTTAGAAATTACTACGACCATTTATCCGCCTCTTGCCTTGCATCCATGTCCACAACTAAGCACTTGAGAAAATATGCTATAAAGGTCATTAAAGTGAGTTTATAGGTTTAAGTTAAAATAGTAGGTTTGGACCATAAGTAAGTCATATAATCATTACAACGAATATAATGATATATGGATGAATGTCTATTACGTTAGCTCTAAGTTCATGCAACCGATACTACATGGTTTCTGTATGCTAAAAGATGTCATACAATATAGGGGCCCATAGCAAGTGTTTTGTCCCTCAACACTCGGTTCCGACATGGTATATGTTTCGCCTTGGCCTAAGCATGGCCAACCGAACGGAGGAGTCACCCTCAATAGATCCATTTATAACATTCGCGTTTCCCAATGGGGAATTGACGGTTCAGGAAAAAGGGCATTCTCTAGGGACATAAGGGCTTAGGCTAAACCAAGTAATAGTAATCATGTAATAGTTTAGGTCCATAAAAGGTTTTGCATATTTCTCACCCCAAAATGTATAAAACAGTTTATCAAGTAAAAAAGGGGCTATGAAAACTCACCTTAGCAAAAGCGCAATCTAAATGTGGGATCTAGTGAATGTTGTGATGCATTTTGACACGCTTGAACCTAGATAAGGAGGGAAATGTTTTAGTTCATTGTTTTAAGTATTACTTACTTAAAATGGTTCAATATAATTGCATTATTACCAAACGTAAGTTTGTAAAATTGTTAATATTGTTTTACAAGTAAGTATACAAAGTGTATATACTTTTCATATTGACATTAATTATGGTTTTAAAATCCAAAGTTTGATATAAAAATTAATTTTAATATTCCACTAGTAAGTATATAAATGTGTATATACTTATTTAGGTTGACACAAAATGGTATTGTCAAAATTATATATATATATATGATTGGTTTATTTTCTAATTGTATTTAGAAAATATTCAAGTTACATTTGGAGACTTTCAAATTTAATATATGGTAAATGACGTAGTGGCCTTTAGTTATTCATCAAAACTTGTTCTTATTATATATAGCTCTAAACGGGAAGTTTACTTGACATACATTTGTTTACACATTGATGCTAAATTTTGACGTAAGCATTATTAAGTGAATCATGTTTTTACACATTGATTGTTCATGCCAAGCTTTTGTATATTGTTCGTTAAGTTACAACTAGTGTACATTATTGACGTTAAGACGATACGTAATGAAGTGAAAAGAAAGAATTGACGGAGACGGGTTTCAGTGTTTGTTGTCCGATAAATTTCCTCGGGTATCACCTCATTTGACCCTTCTAACAGTTGCTTCATAAAATACCATGGGCGCGACCCATTTAAAATGTCAATATGGTTACAAGTGTTGGGCCGGCCCTGTGGTTGTTGTAACGAGAAAGAAAGAAAAAGTATAGGCCCAAAGTTTATTACTACTTCTTGAATTTGATAACGAAGTTTTAGAAGAAATTTTCCTTCCAGGTTCTTATTTCAAAAGTTCACATATTTGTCTTTCATGTTTAACGTGAGTACTATAGCTCGAGTCGTTTGTTTCGAACAAGATTGGCTAATATCAAAAACTAGGAAGATGTGAGCAAATGAGTGATGAGGCCATGCATTAGTTGAGTACTACTTCAACTTGGTCTCATTCTCGTCAACCATTATGGACTTCGACACAACATAGGCTACTCAAAAATATTTTAACCACCGAGCACAATTGACTTGAGTTTCTCCCTAGGCGTACATAGAGGCTTAGACACATGGTTCACCTCTAAGATTTGAGTCACAAGACAATGAGATACTAGCATGTTTCTCATGTTTAAGCAAAGTAAAAATCAAGGTTCGACACTCTTCCAACACCTAAGTTATTTTAATTTCGGTCTCACTAAATCAACCAACAACACTTAGTTTTCGAACCAACTTACAATGACAAGGTGATGACTCTTTTAGCTTGAGATGTATATCTATGTGAAACAATGACAAGACATGGAATGACGAATACTCCGAGTACCCAAGTGGGTTCTCGGTCGAAGCAAAACCCATCATGCTTACAAAGGATGGTGTGATTAACTCGTTTAAATGTATAGCAAGTCGGACACTAGCTACTAAAGTTTATATAAAAATTTGAGCACTTAGACAAACATGTCGAAACTAATATTAGTTTCCTGGATTCAAAACTTAGCATTCCTAGTGGACTTTTATAACACTTGACTTTCTAGTTTTTCTTGTTTCTACCACTTGACAGGACAAGGCTAACAAAACAATGTCAAAACTCAACTTCTAGTTTTCCTTGGTTCTTGCTCTTCGACAGAAAACTCAACACAACACTTAAGTGACATCTTATTTTCGACAACCATCATTTAAACAAGTAAGGTTTAGAGTAAAACTTAGCATAGCAACCAAGAAAATTTTGTTAATGCATCAAATATAGCACAATTTCCTCTTCATGTTTCTCGAAAAGATGTTTAAACATATAAACCAAATGAATGACCAACTTCAAAACTTGACATGGTAACCAAGAAAAATTAAAAATCGACATGACCAAACTAGTATAACAATTCTATTGATAAATTTTTCCAAGCTTAATATCATAAAACAACATAAACATTACAACAAGAAGGGTAAATAACCTCAACTCGAGAGTGATGGGTGAGGAACGAAAATTGCTTCTTGGATTCGAACCAAACAAGGCTTGAATTAGCTCCAACACACTTCCAATTGCAAAACCCCCAAATCAATTTTTGAAAACCTTAAGTTTCACAAACCCTAGTTTTTGGTAAAATTGATAAGGAAACTGAGTTTGGGGCGTTTGCATCTCTACTAGAGATAAAGGAGTATATTGAGAAGGAGCTTGGCTATCTTTCTTTCCTTATGTCTTGTTTTGAAGCCGAATTTGGTTAGCTTCCAAAACTAAGAATATCTTGGACTTTTGGCTTTAGCTAGATTGGTGTGAAGATATGATTCCCTTAGATGACTTGGCCTTGATTCTCCTTGGATTCGTACGAGTTGTAGCAAGAGCATCAAGGAGAGATTTGAGAAGCAAAAACTTTCATGGATTTGGTAAGAGAGAAGAGGATATGAGGGATTAAACATGTTGGGTTATCCTCTTTGGGAGATTCGATCTACTAGGGAGGTACAAGTCTAGAGGTTGAAGATGGGATTTGATATTTTTCTTTTTTCACGGTTCTTGGGTTTGGTTTTGTCGTGAATGGGAAGAGAAGACAAAAGGTGGATATCTCAAAATTTTAATAAATGTTTTCTTTTATGTAATTTGTGTTTGTATTTATATGTATTATACTTATAGTATAAGTTGTCAAAGTGTATGTATATACATTATACTTATGTATAAATTGTATTTGAGTCTTGTAAGAGTTATTGCTCAAGTGAAAGTGTGTTAAATACTTTGTGTCCCATGATATTAAATTGTGACCGAGTATCATTGTTTAATATCTTTTATAACGTAGTATCTTATTGTTCGAGTGCAATATTTTTATCTTGGTAATATCCCATATCACGGACATTTGTCATTTGTTTTTATCACCCTTATCATAGTTTCGGTATGCGGCGTGCGGTCTAATGCAGTCCTTTAGGGAAAACGAGATAACCTCTCGTCTTACAATTTGAATCATAAGACAAAAATGAATTATTCATAAACTGATATGAATGAAAAAGTGGTGAAATTATCTACTGTATGCGAGTTATCTACTCAAATGATCAGGCAAAGCTTATGCATGCTTAAAGACTTATGCTTAGTAATAATAAATTACTAATTATCAGTTAAATTTTAGTGAAAATTTACCATGTGTCACACTTGCCAACCTGAACCCGTTAACAATATTGTTTGTGTGCAGACAGAAGTAGGAACACCCACCAACAAAGCTCATGACGTATCTACATTATCAGTAAAACATCGCCGATAAATAAAATACTTTAATTTTCCGTTTTGTAACATACCATATTCTCAAATCTCAGTTTAAAGACAACAACCTGCCATATGTAAATGTGGTTGCCCAAAATGACACACCTATTTTGGGACTTGTTTCCTCCCAAGATAATGTCAACAAAATCATCGATAAAAAATTGTGTGTTCCGTCTTTAGATTTAATAGATTGTGATGATCAACAAGGGGATGTGGTTGAAAAAGATTAGTTTGTTGGCCTTGAATCCAGTAACAATGATGTTGATGTGGTTAGCCTAGAAGATACACCAACAAAGAAAGACGCTGGCTTGAAGCCACGAATCTCGGGTTAAAGCCAACAAAGTGTCATTTGCAAATGTGGTAGGTCCTAATGACAAACCTCTGTTGGAATATCTTTTCTCCGATATGAATACGAAAAAAAGAAAGAGAGTGAAACGAGCGACAACCTCGGTAAAAGAAGGTGCATTGTACAAAATTACGTGAAGTTTCTTGAGTCGTCAATTCGGCAAATGGGGATCAAAAACATCGGCTCTCCTTGCGGCCGTCTTACAAGATCGCAGGGTGTCATTACGAGGCTATTATCGAGCTGCGTTTTGGATGTATAGCACCTTATTAAATTGTAATCTAAGCAGATATTTATGTTTTTCGCTTATTTTTCAACTTTTTAGGAAACATCTGGAAACCCAGGCGTGTCGGTTAGTCGCTTCTATTGGCCCACAATTGAACCGTTTGTAGAGGTAGGTTCTGTTTGTTAATCCATTAACAACATTATCATTGGGTGTATGTTATTGAATATATTTTTTTTAGGAACTTTTACGACACCCAAATGCAACAAGAAGAAGTTCTTACATTCGATTACCTTCGCAAGTATTTGAAGCTTAAAGAACCATTACTTTATAGGTTTCCTTGGGGCTCCGGTGCGGTTATTGCTTATAGGAATTTTTGGGTAGCCTTGGCATGTGTTGAAGATTGCCGGCCGGGTGGCTTAATGAGTTAGTGAGTACACCTGATGCCTAGCTGGTCTACTACACTTGTTTATTATTTCGTTTTGTTATATGAACCCGAATGTTTACAGTTTTTGATTTGCTTTATATGTCCGGCACTTGGATGCATGGGTTGAATTGATGTGTTGTTGTTTAGCGGTGATGCAGATTGGGCTTTGGCAGGGGTGTACTTCGCAATCAAATCCTAGAACGTACCACTTATTTAGATGGCACAACATACCATGGCTTGGCGAGATGTTGTAAGGTCATTTTGGCGAGTCTTATCGTACATATACCACTCTGATTATAAGCGACTTATACTATTGTATTTGTTTTATATATCGGTGTATTTTTCCCATGAATGAAAATAAAAACACACACTCTGTGAGCTCCCATATCCATACTGGGTTGTTTACATTTATGAATCTCTTGGGTCATCCGGGGCGTGAGCGGTGGTTGCGAGGTTCCCAGAGAAAGTTACAAACACAACTTAAATCGTACCTAACAAATTTGAAGTCTTGAATAGTAAGGGCATATCACCGGGGGATTATAAAATCACATACAAGTGTCCAAAAGTACTAGAACAATCGGACTTGTATGGTATTGCGGAGTATGGGTGTGCATTATTTTGTCAGGTGCTCGTAACGATACTCTGAGTAGAGCGACTCTCTTCAAACAACTTTAGCTTACCGTGAACGATTCTTGAATATACGGAAGCACAAGGTTGAATACATAAATTGATAGCGGTCTTTCAAGGTACGATCCTTAATGTCCTTTTGACCCATAATTATTGTCTAATGTTGACTTGTGAAGTATTTTTCTTTCAAGCATTATACTGTAGGTATTTTTACTTCTACTCCCTCCGTCCCAAATTAATTGTCCTCATTTGACTTTTTAATGTCTTAGTTTCTCAACTTTGATCTTATATATTTTTGTTTGTGTTATATAATAATTGATGCAAAATATACGAATGGATTGGCTATATAATGGTTTTTCATTGGTGTAATTTTCATCAATTATTACTATAAAAAATATAGAATCAAGTTGAGAAATTAAGACTTTAAAAGTCAAATGAACAATAGACGGGAGGAGTTTTATAAAGAATTATTCGATTATTATTATAGTTTTTTTAACTCAACGACATTTCTTTAGTTAATACCCGTGCACATATACAAAAAGGCCTATGCTTTGCAAACCACTTCTATATGGGTTATGTATACTTTATTAATTTTTGGTATATAGTAGAATTTAATATTTGGTTGCCCTATAGTACATGACGGTACATGTCCTTAAATGTCGTCTGTTCCCAATCTCTTTCTTCAATACAAATCTTTCTTAATTTGTTTAACAAAATCTTTCTTTCTTCTTTTGGTCTATTCACTTCATATCTTTATCCCAATCTTTCTGCTTTTGTTTAACAAAATGTCCGACCATATCCCACTGGATGTTCAACTAGATATCATTCGCAGACTACCTCCTAAGTCTATACTCAGCTCGTTAGTGTTTGCAAGTTATGGAAGGCTAGTATAGATTGTGGATTCTTCATATTTAATTACGGTATTCGTCGTAACGATGAGTGTTTTTTTTACGCTAACATTTGATCAGGGTCACAAAGGTTTTATGTTAGCTTTTGATGAACAGCTGACCGCTACGGTACTTCAAACAGATTTAATGCTTTCATCTATGATTGCAGTTGGCAATTCTAATGGTCTTTCGTGTTTTGTTTATGGCTCTAATCTAATGTCTGTTATTTGGAACCCGGCAATCAAAAAATCACTTGCAGTACATGTCCCGTTTTACACGTATCAAATTGAATGTAAAAAGATTTGTTTTGGTTTTGCCATCCGTTCGGACACTCTTGACCCGACGATCGTGAAGGTCTCCTATCCTGTTTTCCAAAGTGGTTTTTGGTATGTGTCTGTGTTTTCTTTCAACTCGTTAAGGTGGGCATGCCTTGTAAATTTCCACCCCCCTCGTGAAACTATCAAATTGAAACGTCAAAGTTAGTCAGTTGTAGGTCATTTTATCTATTGGACTGGGAGTGAAAAGTTAACTAATGAGGACGTTGTTACATACAAGATTTATATGTTGATTTCGTTTGATTTGGTAACCAACCAATTTAAAGTTATAGACCTACCGCAGATTTTAAAAAATGAACTCCCAGTTCCATTCAATGTTTTCGATCTTGGAACCTCTCTAGTGATTTATGGTATGATCATTGATGAAGATATGCCATTGTTTTGTGGATGGTTGTTGGACGTGAATGGTTTTGCCATAAGATCATTTAGAAGCCTCTTTGCCATCCCCACCCTATTATCTGTTCGTTTGCTTGGGTTTACAAAGGATCAGGCTCCAATAGTGGAAGCATACACTGCCAACCATTTGGGTCACTCGCTATTCATGTACAACAAAGAACTTGAATTATTTGTCAGCATGGGAATTTTAGGAGATACGGGATCTTTCTACATCGCCCCATACAAAGAATCTCTTCTTTTGTTAAATCATACAGACCGTCTTTGTCTATAGTATGTTTTATTTATAACTTACCATTCTATTCATGTTCCTTTTAAACTTTATCACTTGATTTGGTTAACGATATATGAATGCCATTTTCAACATGAGTTTGTTCGACTGAGAGTTACGGATCAGGCTAAATGGGAATGAAGGTTTGTGGTTTTTAGTACGTTGTGCTGTGGGAAGGAAGCATTGGAACATTTTAGATTTTTCGGTCATGAATGTTATCAATCAAGTGGTTATATAATATGTAACAATTAAAGTTGTAACCATGTAGTAATCGTAATATGTAGTTGGTTTATGCTGTATCAAACGTTGTATGTCAACGTATTTACTATTTCATCTGTTCTGTTATCCCATTATCCATGTTTATTTAATCTGGGCAACAAGCAGTTGTTACCCAAAATAAATTTGGCAACTAACTTTTGTACTTAGGGCAATTTGTTTTCCCTACGGACTACTTTTATAAACCTGACTCCTTCTAGGCGTACATTTCGTATTCTACAAGCTACTAATAACTACCAACTAGGGACAATGCACACTTCCAAAAAACATGTTTAACATTCAACACTAGTACAAATTAACTAGCAGTTGTAAGCTAATTTACTACAAGCAGTGGTAAACGACTAGCAGTTGTTAGTATACAACCAATTCATTTATTAACTCGAGATATTTAATTTAAATATCGAGCATAAAGCGGTGTAGCATTTTTTTTTCACGTTTACATATGTGCATAAAGCTCAAAATAATCCACTCAAACAAATGTAACTCAACACATCGATAACTGATGCGTTATGTGCTTCGTCCAAGTGAAGATGTTGATGTTTTTAGAATAAGTGGTCGTCTTTAAAATTGTTTCGTCCATTGACATAAAAATCCGTTTTTGATCCCAGTTTAGCGAAGGATCTACTATAGAAGCTGACTAAATGAACACATCCTATTAAACAGTATGCGGAATCTAGTGCTTCACCTTAAGAAGAATAACAATTAACGAACAGTTATTCTCACTAAACACCTCGATATGTTGTTAATACGAATACTCACGAATAGTATTGGGGTTTTCAACCTTCAAGTGTATCGACTCTAGATATCACCAAAACTTATATCTAACTCAAACCTAGGACCTCCTTTAATAGGCTAAGGAGTCCTTTACAAAATATAGTAAGTACTGTACATGATAACTATGCTTACCATACTTATCTAATACAAAACATCATACCGAAGACATTCTAGAATATTACATATTCATCCCACACAATCATACTAGCAGTGACAAGTACATTAGCATTAGTGGTAGCGACTTATACTACCACCTGGTTTGTCTATTCTTTGACACTCTTTTTTCGGCTTTCCGGTCCGGGTCTTTTGCCTTTATCCTTTTCTTGAAGGAGTTTCGGTGGCTTGCTTCCTCGTGGCCCCGGCGTATTCAACCCATGGGATTCCCTTGCAGAATTAGATAGGCCTTTCAACTTCAATGGGCCTTTCAGGGGTTTTTCCGTCTAAATCGCCCATCTGCGATGCGGTCACGAGGGAAGGGATTTTGGTAATGTAGCTTTCCACCTTAGCGACTTTATTTTATCCAAGCTCCACTTAGCTGGTCATTTTTTCCTTAGACCAGATCTATCCCACTTGAATGGGGCTGGGGCTGCACCAACAGAGGAAGAAGGCATAGTTTTCATCCTCTGTTGTTTGAGTTTCTTAGGGAAGTTTCTTGTTAGTTAGGGGCTGGTTTCATTGTATTTGTTGCCCTAACTTCCTTTTGTCGCCCTTCCCTACGGGACCCATCTGCCGAACACATATTATCACTCCCATGACCCAATTCCCATGATTTATTTCCTTCTTCCCTCTCGAGCGCCGAGGTTCGAAGGAAATGCCTGCACTTTCAAGATCCCATATTGCTAATGAGAGTCTAATAGGTTTAAACTCCTACCTTTGGTATGCATATGGTCCTGGCAGACTACCACAACTTGAATGGACATGGGTTTTGGGTAAAGGTGTCTTTGTGAATGGTCGCGGAGATGGGTTATTAGTCGTCATTTTAGAACAACTAATTGTTATTAGTGGTCATTTTAGAACATGTTTCAGTTGTCAATGAGCTTCGACCCAGGCTTTGCGCTTTGGGTAAGGTTTAGGCTATGTATGGGCTTTTTGGAAACGGCCGTCGTGGGCAACGAGCAGTTTATTGTTGCGTCCGTATGTATTCTTTTTGTACTGTGTACCATCGTGTTCTTTTTATGAATAACATCTTCAACTTCTCTTCGGTGTTTCTAAAACTTTCGGTTGCGATTTGCAGGTGGAAATCTTTTTGTAGGCTGAAGGAATGGTTCCTTTTTGCTTTTTCGGACTTTCCCTTGATTTACCTCGCGTATTTATAGCGAGGATTTTTCACTGTTAGTTACGCAGCGTTATCATTAATTTTTCATTAAGTGTTTTGTGGGTAGGCCGTTCTTGCCTAACCTCTGACTAGACCCTAGGCTCTTCTGCTCTATTTGACATAAAATTACTTGGGAAGGAACGTGAATCTTTACATGCAGATTTTCTCTCCTTTTTGCTATTTGAATATAAATGATTACGTAAACACAAACAAATATGATTTTTGTGTGGAAACTAGCGGTGTCTTTTGCGACACTAGCCTTGGTTATCGGCGTTAGCGGTGGTTAGATCGAGCGTTAGCGTGGTTGGGGATTTACATTATGAACATACTTAAGAACTTAATCAAACCACTGTAGCCTCCTTTCGCGGCGTGATTGTAACTCTTAATCGAGTTTGTATCCCCAATTAAATCCAAATTAATTTGTACTAAAAACTAACTTTTAACACTTGTAGCGGTTGTTACTAATTTTTGGCGCATATATCCCTAACTGTCTGTTCAAATTATGTCTTCTTTTTTAATTTTGTATTTATTTAAATTTTTTTAATGATATAATAAGGGTTATTATTCTAACACATAAATAAGCATGTAACTCAACACGTCATCATCTTCTATTATCGAGACACAAAAATTCTTACTACCATTATTAGAATCGTCTCATTGCCATGCATTCCCCAAACAAGTACCCACCCACACTATGACTTTTTTTTAACTAAATAAAATTTCACATTCATATTACTACTTTATTAGTAAGTTTTTTATTTTTGTAACGTGACTTACTATCTCGCACACAGTTGAATAACTATGCAAAAAAATATATACTAGTAACATTCCACAAATATATACTAGTAACATAAAAGGGATCACATCCATAGGTTAACATGACATACACAGACTATACAAAGATGAGATAAGTGACTCCAAAATGTAACAACTATCCCTAATAAACAAAAGCAGCACATCTCCCATGTAATTAATCCAAAGCACATCAAATCTCCATTGACTCCAAATTTTCAATTAAACCATTCAGCTCTTTAACATGGTCATGTTTTCTAATCCAAGAAAACAGAAGTTTGGAACTCTCAGCCAGATCCTCATTTTGCATCCTTAACAGGTGATTAATAGTTGGCAACCAACAATCAAACGACCATAAAAGCTCCACTTCCGCTATCATTTGTTGTCTACGGTTGACCACGGCCCCTAATTTCAACTGGCATTCCTCCTATGATCTGCTTCATCACGTAAAGCAACTTCAATTCACCTCTGTATGCCTTGATCGTAATATCTTTGAACAACTTTGAGCCACCAACCATTGGTAATTCATCACATAAAACCATGCCGGTGAGATATCATTATGTTTGCTTTTCTAAGACTATCACTAATAGAGATACGAAAAACTGTTTTTGTTACATAGCGTCATATATAGACACGAAATTTCAGACAAACTAGTTATGACAATTGTCCATTTTCCAATGGAAAGTGGATCACAACCCTAAATAAGTACCCACGCACACTTTGTTTTTTATAGTATCTTCCTATTTTTTCAAATACTTTTTTATGAGTTTGCTAGTGCATAGCTAGGAAATGGTACTTTGGGAAACTAAATTGTGTACTCATAGCAACTAGTTTACGTAGTAGTACTTTTAGTCAAGTGGTGATGTATGCAATAAGGGGCTCGGGGTTTGACGTATTTAATTTACATCTTTCTATTTTTTAAACTATTTTTATGACGAATTTGCTAGTGCATAGCTAACAAATGGTACTTTGGGCAACTAAATAGTGTACTCATGGCAACTAGTATACGTAGTAGTACTTTTAGTCAAGTGGTGATGTATGCAACAAGGGGCGGGGTTTGGTGGATTTAATTTACATCTTTCTGTTCATTTAAACTATTTTTATGACGAGTTTGCTAGTGCATAGGTAGCAAATGGTACTTTGGGCAACTAAATAGTGTACTCACGGCAACTACAATAAAAAGAAAAAAAAATAAAAATTAAAAATTAAAAAAACAATAAAAAGTTACATATTGCAAGTAAGTAAGCATAGAATATGAATAAGTGTCCATAAAAAAATTAACGAAAATCCGGCAATTCTTATGTTTCCAGTTTTATCTTATCTTATTTTATTTTATTATTTTTTGCAATTTATTTTATTATTTTTTTCCTCCTGGTTTCATATACATACACGTAATTTTTTTGACGTGGTTTCGTTTTTAATCGTAGCAAACTGAAATATGTGTAATAATAAAAAGGGAGAAAATGAAAAGGCGTGTATGTGAAAAGTTGGTCATTTAATGCTACTTCTTGTGGAAGACAAAAATGCTAGGGACTGTCCACTCAAAGGACCTTGTCAGTTTTGTACCTTACGACACAACACTAATTATGTTATCACTTAAACTAAACCTTCTATTTAAAACACACACATAGCAATCAAAGGGGGGAAAATAAAACATACAAAACAAAAGCGAAAAAGGATGACTACACCTATGCCATTCTGTGAAAGAACTTGCTGTTGTTGCAGGGATCTAGTTTTGTTAGAGATATGATGATTGTTGTTTTGAAGGGATGTGAGTGTTGTCATGGTGTATGAAGCAGAGTTGATGAAGAAGGCTCAAGAAATCAGGGCACGTGTGGCTGAAAGGGATTTTTATTGGAGGTTGGAGCTTTTATACCAATTTGAATCTTGTGTGGAAAGTATTTCAGAATTAACCAAGCTGCAAACCGAAGATCTGACAGAAGCCGGCGATATTGGTCAATGTAATGAAGAAGCAGAAAGCGAGCCCAGGAGCTTCGTCATTCATAGACAATTGGCGAAAGGCATGGTGTCTTGATTCGGTTCATTGTTTTCTTGGCGGTGACGATGTCTTGTTTATGTTGGTATTTGTATTTCTAGTCAAGTATCTTGTGTTGAATTTTAGTTTGCATTCATTTGTGAAATGTGGGTCGAGGCTTTGGCAAATGGATGTAAAATATTTGAATAAATAAAAGCCATGGTTTCTATTAAATAATTATATTATGGTCACCTTTAATTGTGCCTGCATCTCATGATCTATTCTGAAAGAATACCTCCTCCATTGTTTCAAGAATAAATGTTTGGCGGCTGTCATTGTGGACTGTTTACTGGTTAATGCAAGTAAATCTCATTATTAAAATATGCATATGGGAATGTAACTTTTCTAACAAACAAAGTGTATCAAGTAAACGACACAAAAAAACATCATGTTGTTGGTTTTAAGACATGTCATATAAAACATAAACCCTAATAACAATTAGAATGAACCACTAGACTTAAAAGGGGTATATGACCATACCTATAAAACATAAACCCTAATAACAATTTAAATAACTTTGAATAAAATAAAAAATGGGATTTACTAATAGAATATAAAATATAAAGGTGCACAGTTATTTATATTCATGTATAAATATATGAACGAATAAGGTAACAAAGTACATACGGGGAGAGTACAACAAACTGCACGATTTGTTTCTAAAATAGAGCGAAAAGGACAACGATATTTTTTATTTGGATTCTTATTTGAAAAGTGACCTAGTGTATAACAAGGAATGTGGGGATGTTGATTGTTGGGACCATAAGGATCACTGATGTGTGGTTGGTACCATAAAAGGGTAAGTAGGTATGTGGGGTAAAAAAGGTTTAAGTGTTTGTCATTCTAGGTGCCTCATGTATCTTTACGTCACACTAACGACTAAAAGCTGCTAGTTAAAGTTAGAACTGCTAGTCTTTGAAGACAATTTATCATATAAACGTGTTGTCACTACATGTTGTCGAGCATCCGCAATGGGAGCTTGAGCAAAGACTTGACACTATTACAAAAAGCTATTTGAATGACTTGTTGCATTGAAAGCAAAGCTTGATTGAATACTTTTAGCAAAATGACTTGTAGTTTTACAAGTGTTTTGAAGACAGTGCAAACCAAGTTTTAGTTGTTAAATTTTCACTTTACTCCTTTCATGAACATATTTAAATATATAACTTATTCATGAAAAGCTTTTGGAAAGCTTTTAATGCATTTGAGTTGTTTTAATAAATATAGCTTTTTGCTTGACAAAATTTATTGAAATGGTGAGGTGGCAAAAATGAAAAGTCATTATAGCTTTTTGCATTGCTCATGCTCAAGGTTTCAGAATTAAGACTTAAAATGCTATTACATGTTACTGTACTGCTCTGGTGAAGACCAAATAATATAAACATGTTGTTTTTACTACATGTTTTCTAAGAGTAACTCTGGTATCACAATGTTGGTTGACCTTTAATTTGACTACTCACAAGGTAATTGAATAGTTTAGAAAGAGTGTGTGTTACTCTTCAATTAAATTCTCCAACCAACTAGTATGGCACACCATTCAAGTGTAATAAATGAAGAGAAAAATCTGAGATGGTTATGCTAGTAGACGTTCTTATATAAACCGTGAATGCTATTTTTTTCGTTATAACATTGAAACGGGTTGAGAAAATGGTATGCATTAGGTGCAGGATGGAAAGAGAAACAAGTATGATTGACCTTAGATGCAAGGCGTGCACCGAATAGAGAAATCATGTGGTATTGTTGTCCAATGAATTTTTCTGAGAATCGACCACAATACTCTTTGTGGGGTTCTTTGCATGTAGACTTGGTGGTGTACATGTTAGCGAGGAAAAAACAACTGCAGTTCAGTAGAGGTGATGGTGTGATGGGGCTACATGTTGCGGCATCTTGTATAGGCGTTGGTTCGGTGAGTATCGAGGAGGTGGAAGTGAGACTACATCAACGGCTGGTAAATTCATGATTCTATGTGTCAGAAACCGGTGACATTAGTGATGAAGAAACCCAACCACTTGCAAGTCGAATAACAAGTGAACCACCTTAAAATGACCGACCAATTCAACAAGCTGCAATTGATACACCTAGGGAATGACATGCTCGTCATTGAACAAATGAGCCACCACCTATTCTCGTTATGTTGTATTTCATAATATATGTAGACTAAATTGTATAATGTATTTGTTATGTTATGCCAAATGCAATCCGCGTATTTAGTTAGCAAATAATGGGAAAAATCCAAACACTTGATAGACAAGATGCAAAAGCGTATAATCAAGTCAGCAAAAGCTATCAAATACAATTTTTTAGTGTTTTTTTTTATTTTTTTTATTATTTTTTTAGGTCAAAGTGGGTAAATACAAACAAAATTTGGATAAAGTACTAAACCGGAAGAGATAGTTACCATGCATTGGCCAAAACATAGTTGAACACGTGAACACCACCAAAAATGCTTAATATTGAAAGGCAAAAAAACTTATCTGACCCCAATAAAATGAAGTTGCCCTATAGGGTTGCTAGCCTAAACCAGAGATGCCCCATCAAGGTTGCCATGATATACATCATACTATAAAGCATTCATGAACAGCGATTATTATGTAGCAGCAATCGAGCGTACATCAAAAACAGGTGCATAATACGATAACCCCAAAGCAGATGGTTACACAAAAACATCGCATGTTAATTTTATGTAATTGTTGAACATTTTATTTTTAGTAATCATAAAGCACCAACAAAAAATGTTTAACAATTACATGACGTTGCCTTACAAAAAGGCTAACCAGACAAACTATTTTGAGTTTTAAGTTATGTTAACACACCTGGTTTCGCGTTATCGCAGCATGAGCATCTTGCATAAAATACCTACACTCCAACATTACGTTCCGTAAAACCAATTTGCTTTTAATCCCGCGCACTTCCTCGTGGCGGTCTCTTGTTAGAGCCTTTAAATGCCTCGACATCTTGAACTTAGTAAACCCAATCTTGGTGTTTGAAAGCAGTGCCTCCTTGCATAAGGTTTTCTAGAGACCTTATGACCGACATGTCCTACTTGGAAGAATTAGAAGCCCCAACATCCATTGATGTAGACCAAGAAATACCCATAGTACCATTCATCGTCAATGAACCCAATGTTAGCATGAACAATTTAAGCTAGCCATAAAATCCATGAATAGATTCTTTCCTTGACATTGATTCCTTGACTTCTACTTTGGAGCGGGCTTCTTAGGAAAGCCTCCTTTCTTCCTCCTCCCATGCAGACAATATAGGAGGTAGAATTAAGTAGCAAGCTCCACAAGTTTATCATGTATTGCTATTCTTGCACGCGTTGGCTCATCAAGAAGATCCAAAATTAGGTTATCATAATAGAAACAAGATAAGTTACCAGGTGCATGTGCAATGTACAAGCCGATCAACCCACATTCCTCAGCAAGTTCATACATCCTTTTAATATCATTGTATAGCATTCAAAATTGTTAAACCAGTTGAAAGAGCAAAATAGTGGCCTACATAAATACAAAGCCCATTATCTCATCTAACTTGTGGGCCAAAAAGTCAAGAATTTGATTAAAGTTCATCCTTGTGGACTTACTCAACGTATACACAAGAGGTTGTATCATAAGTTAATTTAGGCAACGAATGACTCACCATCGTAGTGAATCTCAACTACAAGATTCTCACTACATAAGCGTGTATATTCATAATAAAGGTAAATAAACGTATAAAATGAGATTAGAAGTATGGACAAACACCTAGTAGGGTAAGTGACAATCACGAAGGTAATGGCAGCCATACCTTGGCTTGAAATCAAATAAGGTAACTGAGGCTTAGCGGCATTTTTTGATGAAAGAGAGGGTTGGGAGATTGGCATTATGACTTGTGCTATGTGATCTAGGTGAAGATTTGATATATATTAGGAAAGGTTGTATTATTATTTTTCTATTAATAATGTACTTATTAATAGTATGAAAACTATGATCCGTTTATTTTAATATGGAAATAGTAATTGGGAAATCTTTGGTTAATTTGTTATAATTTTTTATGTGAAGTGTGTTTGTGTAATGATATGGAAATAAATGAATTTACAAACCTATATGTGGACCTTTTATTTTTCTTGGAATGGGCGGCTAAATGTCATGATTAAATGGACGTCAAATAAAGAATAAATGAAGTGGAGTGGAGTTTTAAAAAGAAAGATTATCTGTACTGTACAACAAATTTAGATGTAAAATGTGTAAATACTTTTAAACGTGTCTCCCATTGTTTTTTAATGAATTTACATTACACAAGTTTCTTTGCATGCAGGTATTGTATCATTATTGGTTTACGTATGCATGTTATAAGTGTCTTTAGTGTAGTAAATAGTTGTTATGATAATTGTCTAGTCATTAATGGCTTATGTGTGAATGAATATATCAATAGATCATTTGCATGATAAAACAATGAAAGTGTTGTTGGAGATAAGTATAAAACTATTAGTACAAACGATAAAATCTATGTTTAAAAAAGAACATCTTCATGATATGCTAAGCCAGCGACATCGGTAAGGGATCATCAACACAGTAAACCATGTGCCATCGATATAAAATATACAAACCCACACACAATCACCAAAATCCCCTTGCAGGGCATTTCGGCTAACCTAAATGAAATCTTATAGTCATTCGGATGTATTCCAGTCTTATAAAAAATGTTTGCTTGCTCTAGAACAACTGGTAGTTTGTCCTGTAGAATAACAGAAACTGTTAATGTAGGATATTGGATTTCACATACACATCAAACCATAACACAAAGTAGGCGTATAAGTGGAATTCTAGAGAGAGAAAGTTAGAGGTTTAGCGAACTTTAGTGAGAGAAAGAAAATTCTTATTATGAGCTCCAACTCTCTACCTTGGAAGGTAGAGAGTATTTATAGTCTTACAATAAGCGCCACTGTAGGCGTGGATCAGGGCATACGATTGGGTAAAGACCCGTCCGTCCTCCACGGTGTTACTAAAATAAATACTACTTAACATAAAAGTACTATGACTACGAGCTTTCTAGCGATTACATATACTTGAGGTGACCGACTCTTTAATACCTGGAATTTCTAATTCCTAACAATCTCCAAGGAAGCACCTCAAACATATACTAAAATGACATTGAATATCAGATATTACATTAACAATTGATCTTGCATTCTTGATGTAGTACTTTGCTCGAAGCTTCGTAGTCATTGATTCCACTCATTGCATGTTTGGTTAATCCAAGTGGAGGTCTTTTCCTGATCCACGTGATAATAATGTTGAGCCAGCTTTTGAGATCATCAGCTAATAGAAAATCTCAGATACATCCATTGTGGTGTTGGTATTATGTGATGTTGTGACTTCGGACGACATGCTCACATTACGGATCATGATATCTTCTCATCCAGTAGCGGAAGCTTCGTTGATTCATGATATTGGCGGTAAGCGAAGCATGGAGTTAGAATATCAGAGTCATTGATGCACCAATCATGATTTCTTTTGATATGAATGTGTTGTGTGAGCATGCGGCTATGGATTGACCGCTCCATTACGATCATTACCTGCAAGCGTCGGGTGTACCGCATAAGGCATTAGCAATAAAAGCGCCTGAAAGTGTCTTTGATCACTTTCGATGAATTGAGGTACACGGCCCACGGTTCCTCGTTGATCAATACAAGTCTTGCACTTTTGTGATCGAGGTATAATTCGAAGAATTTCCTTGGGGGTTTTTATTTGCTCTAGCTATTCTCAAACGGAGCGTCTCAAAGAAGACAACGGAGTGAGTGACCAACAATTTAAGTCACGATTGATGAAAAGATATTTGAAAAACAATGATGTATTGCTCAATAGAAATTATTTTTGCAATATAACGAAGGTTTTAATGAAAATCAATTATCAATCATAAAACACCTTTTGATTTGAAAAATTAGTACGGTCGATTGCGTACTAATGAAAAGAGTTTTAAAGCACAAAGACCGGTTTTCAAAGGTATCGTCAATCCATAACTTTGAACGGATTGATTCAAAAGATTGAATCGCCCATTGTTTTTACGTTCGAGTTGTCACATGGTTGATCTATATAATAGATCTCACATGCCACCTACAAGGAGCTTGTTAGATGTTGGCTCCAGAAGGCTTTCCATCTTCATTGTGAATATGTAAACACATCACTTTCGGATGTTACGGCAATACCACAAGGATATCATTAGGACTCAGGATATAACTTCTCTTTCCACATTGTGTGAAACAGAGAGTCTTCATTGAAATTGTCCTAATGAGATTTATTGATGATCTCGTGGCTCTAGACTCAATTTGTGCATTTTGGATCCTATATCGGAGACTAGGGAGAGGGTCTCCTTCTTCAATATCAACAATCTCTAAGAGAAAGTCGATAGATAATGTAGGTTCCCGGTGAGAATGAAACAAGCCCTTTTAAGAGGAACTTGAGTAGCTTGGGAAGTTTAGTGCGGTCGTCCTTTGGGTCCATGACGTCTTGTCTTCAATACGGAGTTACCTAAGTAACCACCGGTAGCATATGATTGAACCGGTTTGCGCCCTAAGGTTGAATTATTTGAGGGCTATTTCTTTTCACCCCTTTTCACATTCAATTCTTTTTCATTCTTCAACCCCGATTGCTTACGAGACTTCATAGCTAGAACCTTGTTGGGTTTATTCCATTACTAGCTCTGTCTCAGTCCGCACTCTTCCCATATCTCACTTTTCTCCTTTTTCAATATACCTAAGGACTCTACACTATCTAGTGGATTGTCCTTGGGTAGATCCCTCCGACTCTGGCGGATCATGGGAACGAATACCTAACCTTATCATCCTTATATCACCGTACATAAAGTAAAGTTGGTGGGTCTATTTGGTATTGTTCATCTGCCATAGGAACCAACTGAAAACCATTTGAAAATCAATCCAGATACTTGTGATATATTATCAAAGCATTTTGTACTTGAATTGTTTTGATATTTTTAGAAGAAGAACTCTCCTTCAACATGTGAATCAAGTATTTGAAATAGTTTTCCACCGCGAGGCAAGAGAAAGTGCTTCTTTGATTACCATTTTCTAAAAATATCAACATCACTTCCTAATGAATCAAGTAGATAAAGCATTTTGGGGAAGGATGAGGTTTTCATGATTTTGCTCCCCTCAATATGTGCCTCGAGATTTGAAAAGAGTTTTGCACATACTAGAGGAACACGCATTGAGATAAGTGATCACGTTTCAAATCATAGGTTTAAGATAGATGCTCCCCCCTCAACATGTGCATGGAAAATTTGAAATCGTTTGTCACATGTGGGAAGGAGCGCTTGTACATCCTTATAAAACCATTTACCGAATTATCAGTTTAAATCCAATTTAAATCACACATTCTCCCCTATCACAATTATCAAATCATTTGAGATTTGTGATCTCTTATAGATTTAAATTGATTTTGAAAGCTTTTGAGGAGAATTGTGACTTGATTATGAAAGCGTTTTTAAGCGATAAGGATCGATTTTGAGATTTTAATCTCCATTGGTTAAACATGCATGATTATCTTTTGAAAACAATTGAATGCCAAATAACTTTTTAATTTAATTGAAATCATTCTCCCCCTCAATCAATGACATAGGTTGTTGATTGAGAGATAGATATTTTGACAAATAAATCCGGATGATTATCAAAATAGAGTCAGAGTTATTTTTCATAGTAGTTAGTTTTATTGAGATAAATGTTTTAGAATCGAGCATGGAATTTTGAAAATATGATACGTATGGCTCTGTTCTTTCTTTGACAAGCGGGTTCTTGCACGACATGACAATAAACCATTTTTTTATAAAATTGAGCAACATCTAAAGTCCCGTGTCATTCTTTGAATGACAAACACAAAGAGTAGATATTATCGAATCAAGAAAAACACATGACAAATTGACAATATTTTTTGAAGATTTTTCAGATTTTTATGGATTTTGAAAGTTTTATAATTTTGTATTTTGTTTTTGAATAAATATTTACAAGAGATAGATGAGCATAGACCTTTACTCCTCGTCTTCTTCACGAAGGCGTTTGAGTGTTTACAGGTTGAAGGCTTTTCATGCCAAGTCGTGGAAGTATGAACTCAAAACGTTCTCTTGGAAGAGCTTTGGTGAAGATGTACGCTAAGCGATATTGGACCTCACAAAATAGAGTTCCACCACACCCTTTTCAACTTGTTCCACGATGAAATGATGTCGAATTTCGATATGCTTAGCTCTTGAGTGTTGAACGTTGTTGCATGATAGAGCAATAGCACTTTTATTATCCGCGATCTGAGAGGATTTTGTTAAATACAAAGTCATAGTCGGTTAATTGAGATCTCATCCAAAGGATTTGAGCACAACAAGATGACATGGCTATAATGTATTCAGCCTCTATAAAGGAAATAGAAGTACTCATTTGCTTCTTTGAAGACCAACTCACAAGCTTATCACCCAAAAGCTGAGCACCTCGGACGTACTTGACGAGTATCTTGACATCCCGCATGATCGTGCATCTGCACGCTAAACATTAGTGACATACCGGTGTCCTTGGTACCAAAGTCCCATATTGATGGTTCCTTGGAATACCGAAGACCCGTTTAACGCGCTTCAAGGTGCTTTTTTTAGTAGGCTTAGCGGTATCTAGCACACATGCAAGCAGCGAACAAGATGTATGCGGTCTACTAGCGGTGAGGTACATCAGGGATCCAATCATACTACGATATTTTGTTTGGTCAATCATGATCCATGAGTGGTCCTCATCTAGTTTGGTTCGATCAATCATGGGGTGTCAACGAGGTCACTTGAATCAATTCCAAATTTCTTTAAGATCTCAGTAGCATATTTAGATTGATTTATGAAAATGCCTCAGGGACTTTGTGAAATTTGTAATCCCAAGAAAAATGACATTTGTCCCATCATTGACATTTGAAATTTTGAACTCATTTCATTTGAAAACGGTCACACTCATTGGGGTCAGTCGAGGCAAAAATGATATCATCAACATAAATTTGAACATGAATTAAATGTTTGCACGACTTTTTGGTGAACAATGTTGGATCAACTGCTCATTCTTTCTTGAATCGGTAGATAGAAGAACCTTTGATAGTGTATCATACCATGCCCTTGGAGCTTGCTTTAAACCATACAGAGCCTTCTTCAAAGCGATAAGCGTGGGTAGGATGTTCTGGATTCACAAATCCCAGGGTTGGTGACATAGGCGACTTCTTTAAGATCTCCGTTCGGAATCGTCTTCATCCATTTGATGAACTACCATGTTCTTACTTGCGGCATTAGCCAAAAAGATTCTAATTGCCTCGATTCGAGCAAGCGAGACAAAAGATTCTTCAAATTCAATACCCTCCTCTTGGCGGTATCCTTTAGCAACTAATCGAGCCTTGTTCTTCAACACATCACCATGCTCATCAAGTTTCACTTTGAAGATCCATTTTAGAGCAATAATCATAGCACAATCTGGGCGGTACTAACTCCCATAAATTAAGTCGATCAAACTCATGAATTTCTTCTTGCATGGCATTGAACCAGCTATCTTCATTCATGGCGGTTTTGACATCTTTTGGTTCGATCTTAGAGAGTCCGGAGTTGAAGAAGCACCACAAGGCATCGGTTGCAAGTTGTTTCGTGTTGATCTTTGGGCGAAGGATTTCCAATGATGTTGTCTAATGGATGATCGTGAGTCCATTTTTGAGGTGTTCATGTGGTAGTTGTTGAGGGGCTGAAGTAGCGAGTCGATGTCTCTGAAGAAGATGTTTACGATGAAGATTGAGGAGCAAATATGTTATCAAACGGAGCATCTTCAGGAGTAGCAAAGGGATTAACTTCATCATTGATGCGAAAAACAGTTCCATGATGTACATTTGAAGAATGATGATTTGTTGATGAGGCGGAAGGATCGGCGGCTTCTTGACTTAATGATATTGAGGCGAGGGATTGACTTCATTCACGGGAATATGAAGTCTTTGTTGTAGGAATCGACACCTCATTAGTACTTGGATCATAAAGTTCATCAAACATAGGATCAAACAATTTCTTTAAATCATCTTGAGATGGAGGTACATATGGAGTTTCTTGAGAAGAGTTTGGAACAAGGGATGAACCAATGGGACTATTTTGAAGTCTCGGGTTAGGCTGGATTGTCGAGAGCCATTTGACCGTCTGACTCATCAAGCGTAGCGTGAATTGTTTCCATGATATTTCGGGTTCTTTTGTTGTAGATTCGTTATCCCTTTTTGTTTGGTGCATACCCTACAAATATTCCAATGTCTTGCCTTTAGCAGCTCTAAGTTTGCCTAAGTCTTGACCCTCATTAGTTGGATAACACAATGCACCAAACACAGAAGGAAAGAGAGATTAGGTTTTACATTTGTGGACAAGTTCATATGGAGTTTTCCATGAGCGGTGTGAATCGAGGAACGATTTTATGTGTAGCATCGTGGCAATAGCTTATTGAGAGAAACATTGGAACCTTTGAGTAAATCGGCATTGTTCTAAACTTCTACAAGAGTTCGATTTAGTCTTTCAACTACGTTACGTTGAGGAGTTAGTGGAACACTTCTTTGATGGCTGATTCCAATGCTTTCATAAAATTCACTAAGTTGTTTGTTAACAAACTTCGGTTCCATTAATGCATCCGGATAATTACGGTTTTGTTAAGTCGAACTGCCCATTTTGTTTGATGAGTTTGATGATGATATCAGGAGTTTCATCCTTTGTCCTTAAGAACTTGACCCAGTGAATCTAGGTAATCATCAACCACAACTAAAACATATTTCTTCCCAAAGATATTTTACACTCTCATTGGTCCACATAAATCCATATGAATTGTATGAAGAACTTACGTGAAGCCGAGTTAGTAGGTTTGGATTTATGGGCATACTTCTTGCTTTTTCCCAATTGACATCCTGAACAAAGATGATCCTTTTCATACTTTAGTCGAGGTAAACCTACAACTAAGTCCTACGGAGATCATTGATGGTGCCGAAGTTCAAGTGATTGAGACGACGATGCCATAACCATGATTTTTTCTTTGAAGCCTTTGACAACAAGCAGGTTGGAGAAGACTTCATCATATCATCGATAGAGATGGTGTAAAGATTTGAACCACGAGTTCCTCTTAAAATTTCCTTACCATCAAGTTCTCTAACAAAACAAGTATGTTTTCTGAAGGCTACTTCTAGATCGGAATCACGAAATTGACCAGCCAGAGAAGTGATTATGACCAAGACCTTAAACATAGTATACTCTAGAGATAACACTATCACCAACAACATAATCACCATAACCCATAATTGCACCAAATGATCATTACGAATCTAGCTGTCCCGATGAATTTGCTCACGAAGTTCATGAGCGCGACAGGTCTCTAGTCATATGCTTGGAGCGGCTGAGTCCGGTACCACGAGCGATTTGAACGATCTGCGGTTGAACCTGAGACAAGAATGGATAACTGGATAATGGGATCCCCATGCAAGAATGGGTTCCACTTGGTTAACTTGATGGTGGAACACCCACGCCGAAATAGAAACATCCATATGAAGTAGAAGCAATGGAATCATTGGGAATAGATGCAATCTTGGTGTACGTATTTGACCTATTCAAAGTATGTTCACTTCTTAAGGGAATAGTTCTACCGGTAGGCATCCATTTTCTAGTGGGCATAATCTTAGCGGTTTGAAAGCAAAAGTGATTATTCTTATGGCCAAAAGGTATCAATAATAACCTATCTTTATAAAAGTTCTCTCTGTGGGTTTCCACATTTTTCTAACAATCTTCGTTTTGCCTTTTTGCCTTCTTTGCACGATTATTAGCGTTAACAATTTTAAGCTGGGCATTTGCGGCATTAGAATACAAAGCATTCACACCACATTCATGATTAGCAGAATTCAAGCGGAACATCATTACAAGGTTTGCAAATAGTATCGAATTGAATTAATTACTGATGCGCCTAAGGCTAATACTAGAATCAACACGATTCGTTTTATTCAGCTTAAAGATCCTAGGTTGGTCTTCTACTCTCTTCCAATGCACATTTTTAGCTTGCAAGGTCCTATCATTCCTTGTATTGTCTTGAGACTTTGACACTTTCGCTTTAATGTCATTGATTACTCTAATAGGGAATTATGGGAACATTAGTTGGTTGATCTACTTTTGCATTCACGAACTAGGCGTGCAAGGATCTGTATTACTAGATGACATTTATTGATGTATACTTTCTTAAAGCTGGGCCTAGAATGGTTTGAAGGCTCGGCACTAGGCATAGAACAAGGCATCACAGGCTTTTCCTTTTTACCTAAGGTTAAGGATTTGGGACATGTTGCAATTACACATTCTAGCCACTCTTGAGATCGTTTGGCCTGGAGGCAAGCAAACCTAATTTCACTATCAAGAGGTTTGTTAATGAAATCCTCTTCGACAATCTCACGGAGAGATTCTAGACTATCCTTAAGGTGAGCACATTAGTCATGAAAAGCATGTTCATTATTCCTAAGATGAGGAGGAATATATTTAAGCATCCGCAGTGTATTTGCAATCTATGGGTGACTTTGAGACAACATTCTTATTGAAAACAAGTGGTAGTTTCCCATTTCCACGACTTCCGATTCTCAATTTCCTTTTGTAAAGACGTTATTTTTCGTTGTTTTGGTCACGGGTGACTTTTATTGAATCATATAACTCTTTAAAATGTCGTTTAACTTTTCATTTTCTTCTAGAAAACTCGTTTTCCTTTTGTAAGGCATTAACTAAGTTTTGAAGATGAAAAGTTTGAGAATTCCGAGAATCTAAAGGAGGAGCATTTGGGAGCTTTTGTCATATTGTTCTTTTGACCCTTTAATTGAGAGATTTGGGCTTTCAACTTTCGATCGTGTTTAAATGAGCTTGAATCGTTCATCACGTTTGTTAATTTGAAAAACGCATCAAACTTCTGGAGCATCCGAGGATGTCTTGATATTTGAAGTTTTGACATTTTCTTTAAGATGTTGATATTTTAGTTGTAAATTAAAATGCTCAACTTCTAGTTTAGAAAAATGTTTAACCAAATTGTCGTGATCATCGAGTTCAATTTTCTCGTTAATTTAGAATTAGTTTTTCAAGCTCAATGACACGATCATGGGAGACTTTCAAGAACAAGCAGAATAATTCATGAAATTAAGAAGCATTAATAGAACAAGTTGTAGCAGTGAAAAACACATCTTGAGCAATACATTCAGAAATCATATTCTCATTGAGTGTATGCAAGTTCTTCCTTTCAATGTCATTATATTTTAATGCTCGCTCATAGTCACTAACCTCAACTATCATAGCATCAAATTCCTTTTCCATTTCTTTAATGTCGGAATTCATTCCCTTTTTAAGACTCTCAAAGTGATCTTTTAGTTGTTTAAAGAAAGGCATGACTTAAGTTAAATAACATTCTTTAGTTTGCTCAAAACCTCTTTCTCCTTTAGTTATACCGATTGGTGTGATCCTTTTCTTGAAAGTTTTCTCAAAATCAACAAATAGTTGAAAGATAACATATTGACTGATTAAGGTCTTGCTTTTAGTGGCAATTGTTCTAGGAACTAGATGCATTGGTGTATTTGGAGGATACACATCGCTCTAGGCATTTTCAAAGGGGGGTTGGTTTCAACAATATTTTGACTTTACCTTATCTAAATCCATTTTCCAGAACACTTGTTTTGGGAGTTAACAATGTCACGAGGCTTAAACTTGTTTAAGGAATCCAATTCTCCTTTTTGTAATCATGGGGTGTGATGATTACTTTCTTTTCTTTACATTTTGGATCATCTAGTTTCTTGTTTAACTTTTCCTAGTGATTTCATCGATTTCTTATCTTCCTCTGCTTATTACTCAGTAACTAGGTTTCTGTCTAGGTTTAAGGATTTCCTTTTATCATAAAGAACCTTAAGAGCATTTCTAGCCTTTTTAATGACCTCTGGATTTGGTTCCTCAACAAGGGGAATCCTATGCTTATCGCTTAGGACTCTATGCTTAGTGATCATGTGAGCAGTCTGAATGGTGTTTCCTTATGCGTGCAACTTATTTTCAAGCTTGTTTTCAAGGTTTTAGATTAGAAAAATCATTCTAAAGTTTTGATTCCTTAGCACTGAATTCTTGCTTAAGCATTTTAACATTTTCTTGAAGTTCTTGTTTTTGCTTAGGCGGTTTTGAAAGTTTTTCTTATAAGGAGTTTAACTCTTGTTTTAATACTTCTTCTCTAAACCTACTTTTTCTAATAGTTATACGCATTTGGTCATCCATTTCACGCTCACGGGTGGTCAACTCAAATTTTGCCGTTGTTCATAAATAGCAACCACGTTCTTTATAGGCATTGATTCAGAGATAACAACATCATCGGGGGCACATGCGGTGTATTCATCAAAAACATAGTCATTGTTCTTGCAGGAAGATGCATCACTTTATACAATTTCACTTTCACTTTGTTTCACATATTGATCATATGGGACAACATTGATATTACCATGTTTTCAATATTTGATTCAATAGTTTGATTGATTGTACTTTGTCATGCATCTTTTGTACATCTGGCATCATCATTATAGTTTTAATACCTCTGAGATGAGTTTGTCTTTGGATGGGACAGCTTGTGGTGAAGAAGAGACCTTGGGAGAAACCATTGGAGAAATGCTAGCCATAAAAATTGTGTGTGGAGTAGGTCCATCATCCACATCAGTGTATGCATCTGTCGGCTGACTTGAAAGGCGATTCGATGATTGTGACCTATCTCTGAATTAGGCTCATCACATGCATCATAGGTCTTGGCATTGCCCTCGAAGAAACAATAACTCCTCTTCATCCAAAGCGGCACTTGCCATTATCCACGAGCTTGTACAAGCGGCATCTTATCTCTGAAGTAATAGATTCGTGGACGTTTAGGAGATGTGCAGTTCCTTGCAATGTGTCCCTCACCACCACAATTATAGCATTTGATCGGCTTAGTTTGACCTTGATTTCCATTTCTTCCTCGATTCGGATTACCAACATAACCTCTACCGACTCCACCTCTTCCTTATATCATCTTGTCTTTCTGAGGCTGGTTTGCACATTTTCCATCTCACGACGGTAGCTTGATTGTGTGGGTTAGAAGTCGTGCGAGGTTGTTGTTGGTTTGTGGGAGAATTCATGTTTTGACTAATCGGGAGAGCAGTTGATTAATGAAGTTACCCACGTGTGCATCGGCATCAGCTTGTTTGAACTTTGGATAGGGAATGAGTTTGTGAGTTCCATCACCCATGGGTATAACTTGTGAAGCTTTAGTGGTAATCCAATGTTTGAGTAGAGGCGGTTGAATCATTTGATGAGCTTGTCTCTACTGGATTTGTTTTGAATTGTTCAAGAATCCTCTTTTCAAACATGGCATGTCTCTCATTCGGAAGAAGGAAGGCATAGAATTTGCTCATAGTTAGTATTCTTCAATCCTTTAGTGAGCTTCACGGAAGTAACAAATTTGTGCCATTCGGGATTCATGTTGTTTACAAATTTTGAGTTAATTTGAATGTTAGGCATAGTCATTCGATGTTCCTCATGTCATTCACCGACTTATGAAATCTCACATAGTACTCATAGACACTCTCATCCGGTTTCATCTTGAAGTGCTCAAATTCATCATACAGTTTGTGATTCTCGGTCTTCAACATAGTTAGCTTCGAGACGAGAAGAAGCATCTTGACATTATCCCATCTGACTTTGCCTTGGTGTTGTGATTGATAAGCTTGTAGATGCCCTTTGGTAGACCTTGCAGTATAATGTTGGAAGCCACGGATATCACGCATGAATCTCTTTTCTCCTTATCGTCAAGCTCATCATACATCTTTGGTCTATCCATTCTGTAAATCAAAGTTCCATCTTCAGCATTATCAAGTATATCTCTAGTAGTTTCAATTCGGTAAGGTCCTTCATCAATGGATTTGAGAATGTTAACCCCATTTTCTTTTCCAAGATAGTACAATCTGATTCGTTGAGCCCAAGAGTCATAGTGGGATTACATCAAGCATGGGTGGGCGATATGCGAACAATGCTTGAACATCCTCGACAGCTGATGGAGATGATTGTAGAAACGTTGGTAGACATGATGACAAGTTAAACGAGATTTTATAACTCTATGATTAAATCGGGAAATAGATTCTTTCCGCGGATTTTCTTTGAATCAAGAAAAACGTATTTAAAGAAATCACTCAAATTAAGCTAGGAAAATTGTAAACCAAGTCACTAAAGTTCCAAAATTTTTATGTAACAACTTGACTAAACAATCAAATTAAGCTAACAAAATTTTGGCACAATTACTAAGCACCAAGTAAGCTAAATATTCAAATTAAACTATTAGCAACTCGCTGGAGTACCAACTTCGCTAACACCAGAGTAAGCTAACAATATAAAGAAGAGTACAAGTAAATTGCTACCACCAAATTAAGCTACCGTTAGTGGAGATTCCACTTACTTGTCTTTGTTAATGGAAACTTGTCTCACTTGGAACAAAATTAAGCTAGGCCCAAATTATAAACTTGTTAATACAAATATCGTCATTAAGCGTTATTTATATTTTTGATCTTTGCCTAAGTTTTGTTAACGACAAAAGTAAATTTAATTTATAAAAGCTTAAAGCTTGTCAAGTTTATTAGATATTAAAACAAGCTTTCTTAAACAATATATTCATCATTCAAGCATTTACATTTATGATTAGTAACATCTTGATATGACTCTAATCATTATGTATGATAATAGTTTGTAGAATGTGTTAGGTTCTTAAAACCAAACACTACTTAAGCATTGGCATATTTCTATTAATAGTAATACAACATTTGACATCATGTATTACATCATGGAAATCATTGGAAGATTCCATTAGATATTTTGTGAAGATTTGTACTCTTCATATCTTGCACAATCTTACTTAGATAGAGTTGACTTTAGACAAGATTTGATATCTTGGTGTCCAATTTGGCGGTACCAATTTGGTACAGGCGGAACCCTTTTAGGGTCCGCGGTCCGTCAGGCGCTCCTGTCCAATTTTGCTATAAATAGCAATGCCAAGCCAAGTAGTTTCTCATCCCTTTCTAACATACTCACATACATATCTTCTCTCTAACCTTTCTAACTCGGTTTCATATCATATTAGTGATCTCTTTTGTAGCAAAGAAGATCAAGTCATATTCAAGCTTCAACGAAGTTGGAAGTCTTTTTATTTAGTGTTGTATGATCTAGTGTTGATTCATACTTCATTGTTGTATCAAACCATCATAATCTTGTGAGTGTGAGTGGTTAGTATTTTAGTCCTCAAAATACATTGTGTGTGGGAGTAGTTGTACCCTTGGAAAGAACTCGACATCTAGCTTAGTGTCGAAATAGTGTAAGCGAAGTGTAAAGGTTTTCTCCGCCAATGAAAGGAGCTTGTTGACTAGTGAAGTTAAACTCTCGAGTGTGAGACTCGGAGAGTGGAGTAGGGCAAGGAAAAAGAGTCCTTGTAGGCCGAACCACTATAAACAACTTGTTGTGGTTTGATCATTTCTTTCCTTATTTACTCATTACATATTGCTTGCATATTTCATTAACATACTCAAGATCAATATCAATTGATCTTTCAATAAGTTTCAAAACAAAGTTTTTAATTGGTAAACTATTCAACCCCCTTCTAGTTTTCTACAATTGGTACCAGAGCCTCGTTGCTCAATAATTTCTAAAATAACTTGTATTTTATAAACTTGAAACGATCCATGGATTAGAAAACTTTAAAGAATGTCAATCTATGCAAAGACCACCACTCTTTGAAACCAATGGATTTATCTATTGGAAAAACCGTTTTGAAACATATGTAAAATCAAAAGATATAGATCTTTGGTTTATTATTGTTAAAGGAGATTTTAGTTCTACAACAAAGGATATTTCAGTTGATGAACAAAAGAAATTAGTTGCTAAAAATAATGAAGCTAAAATGATGCTTTATAATGCTTTACCTAGAAAAGAATATGAAAGAATTTTTATGTGTGAAACCGCTAAAGATATTTGGGAATCTTTAATTGTTACACATCAAGGTAATTCACAAGTCAAGGATAACAAAATTGATCTTCTTGTTCAACAATATGAACAATTTGTTACCCCTGAAGATGAAACCATTGATTGTGGCTTTGCTCGCTTTAACACTATCATTACATCACTTAAAGCACTTGATGAATCTTTTCGTAGTAAGAACTTTGTCGGGAAATTTCTTAGAGCACTCCATCCCAAATGGAGAGCTAAAGTGAGCGCTATTGAAGAATCAAAAGATCTCTCAATAATGTCACTAGACGAGCTAATTGGCAACCTCAAAGTTCACGAAATGGTAATGGAGAAAGATTCGGAGATCATCAAAGGAAGAAAGGAGAAGATCAAATCCGTTGCTCTTAAGGCAAAGTCGGAATCAAGCGATGATGGTGAATCTTGTTCCGATAGTGAAGATGAGGAGTATGCTATGGCTGTTAGAGATTTCAAGAAGTTCTTTAGAAGAGAGAAAGTTTGTAAGACAACCTCGAGAAGAAAAGCCATTCGAAAAGATGGGATGATAAGAAGATAAAAGGTGAAAGAAAGTGTTTTAGATGTGGTGATGCAAGTCATCTCATAGGAGAATGTCCCAAGCCACCTAAAAACAAAACTCAACGAGCTTTTGTAAGTGGTGCTTGGAGTGATAGTGAAGACGATGAAAAATCAAGCAAGGAAGAGATCGCTCTAATGGCACATGAGTCAAATGAGGTACTTTCCGACTCTTCTTATTCCTCTAGAGATGATGACACCTTGCAAAAACAATATAATCAATTGTGTGAGCTAAGTCTAAAAATCATAACTAAAAATAAATTTCTAAAAACAAAAAAGGAGTTTTTGGAAAATGAGTATATGAGTTAAAGCGAAACGTCTTGAAAAGGAAAAGCAAATGATGATGATTGTAAATCATGTCAAGAGCTTAATCTTGAAATAGAAAAACTAAAGCTCACACAAGAGGTTTTAATAGAAAATAATTCTAAGTTTAAAAGGTTTAACAAAAACATCGCTCTTGCCGATGAAATAGTTAAAATTCATAAAACACCGGGAGACATGAATGGGCTAGGTTTTAATGAAGTATTAATTCCAAAGAGTCAAAACAAAGCGGCCGAAAAGAAGAACATTCATCAAAGCTGCTGCGATGCAGCCGGACGGACGGAACCAAAATAAGGGTTCCGTCCGTTATCAAAATGGTACCTTGGTACCGGTGAAACGAGAATGTTCGCAATACAGACCGTACTGAATTTGTTAAAATAACAAAGAAAACCAATGATAATGTTAAACTAAAACCAGCCATTATATCGGGAGTAGGACTTGTTAAAAATGAATTTAGATCAAAAACTACTCAACAACGATATAAAACTTCTTTTGCCAAGCGCCCCTTTCCTAAGAGCAACCACAACGTTCAACCTAACTACCAACACAGCGGTTGGAATCAAAACTTTCCTAGACCATATCAAACTCCAGATTACATGTCATGGAACCCTTACCCATCATTTCCATACATGAATCAAATAAATGGTATGTTTAACCCAAACGGACCCATGAGATATTGGGGACCAAATGTTTGAGTTATTTGCTTCTTAGGTATGTTTGAAAGTTGGATTGGAACCTGATGAATGGATAAAAGATAGTGGATGCTCACGACACATGACGGGCAACAAAGTCTCTTCTCATCATACCAAGAGTATGACGGAGGTAATGTCACTTTCGGTAGCAATCTCAAAAGCAAAATCATTGGCAAAGATACGATTGCTCATAACTCTCTAACTATTGAAAATGTTGCTCATGTGGATAGGTTAGGATTTAATCTACTTAGTATTAGCCAACTATGTGATAAAAAGTATAGAGTACTATTTGATGAAAATGGTAGTAAAATACTAAAAGATGGTATCACTATAGCTAAAGGAGTTAGGAAAAATAACATATCCGTCATGAAAATAGATAAAACATATAATGACAAACTTTGCCTAACAACATTAGACGATAGCTCATCTCTTTGGCATAGGCGCTTAGTCCGCTTAATATGAGACTTATACATAACCTATCTTCAAAAGAGTTGGTTAGGAATTTACCAAAACTAAAATATGACCAACACTTTTGCGGCGCTTGCAAAATTGGTAAACAAACACATAGTAGTCACAAATCTAAAAATATGGTATCCACATCTAAGTGTCTAGAATTATTGCATATGGACTTGTTTGGACCATCCGCTATAAGAAGCTATGGAGGCAACTTATACACTTTGGTCATAGTAGATGATTACTCAAGGTTTACTTGGACATTATTTTTGAAAACCAAAAATGAAGCTTTTGATAAATTTGAAATACTTAGCAAGAAAATTCAAAATCTTCTAGGTGTCAAAATTGTGTCGATCCGAGCGGATCATGGTCGTGAATTTGACAACGAAACTCAATTTGGAAACTTTTGTGATACAAATGGTATAACACATAACTTTTCGGCTCCACGAACACCTCAATCAAATGGAGTAGTAGAACGTAAAAATAGAACAATTCAAGAAATGAGTAGAACAATGCTTAATGAACAAAACATTCCTCAAAAGTTTTGGTGTAACGCCGTTGACACTTCTACATATATTTTAAATAGAGTCCTAATACGTCCTTTCTTAAACAAAACACCATATGAACTTTATAAAGGTAAAAAGCCAACATTAGGATATTTTAAAGTCTTTGGTTGTAAATGCTTTATTCTTAATACTAAGGATTATCTCACCAAGTTTGACCCAAAGTCTTATGAAGGTGTATTTCTTGGTTACTCTCAAACTAGTAAAGCTTACATTGTCCTAAATAAAGAAACAATGATAGTCGAGGAATCGTTGAACATAACATTTGAGAAAGTCCACCTCCCTCTCAGACATCACCTTTGGTAGATGATGACTTAGTTGAAAGTCAAATAATTGAAAGTCAAATTAATAATAACAAGGAGGATGAACCATTAAATAAGGAAATTATCAATATAAAAGAATCTAAAAGTCATCCATTAGAAAAGGTCATAGGAAAACTTAATCAAAGAACCTTAAGATCACAAGCTCAAAATCAAAGTAATCATTTTTGTTTTGTATCCACCATTGAACCAAAACCCATAAATGAAGCAATAAAAGATGAATCATGGGTAATTGCCATGCAAGAAGAATTAAACCAATTCGTTAGAAATGATGTTTGGAAACTAGTTCCAAAACCCAAAGATCAAACTATAATTGGAACAAAATGGGTCTTTCGAAACAAAATGGATGAAAATGGTGTAGTATCTAGAAACAAAGCTAGGCTTGTTGCACAAGGTTATAATCAACAAGAAGGAATTGACTATGATGAAACTTATGCACCGGTAGCTAGACTTGAATCTATTAGAATATTACTTGCTTATGCATGTGCTTATGATTTTAAATTATTTCAAATGGATGTTAAAAGTGCTTTCCTTAATGGGTTTATTAACGAAGAAGTGTATGTTGCTCAACCTCCGGTTTTACCGACTTTGAGAAACCACATCATGTCTTCAAACTCAAGAAAGCATTATATGCGATAAACAAGCACCTAAAGCTTGGTAAATGCGACGTCTTAAGACTTTTATTATTGATAACAAATATACTATGGGATTAGTAGATAATACTCTTTTTACTAAGAAAAAGGAATCACAAATTATTATTGTTCAAATATACGTTGATGACATTATATTCGGATCAACTTGTCAAGAATTATGTAATGATTTCTCTAAAATCATGCATGACGAGTTTGAAATGAGTATGATGGGTGAGTTAAACTTCTTTCTAGGACTTCAAATTAAACAACTAGAAGATGGTATTTTCTTTAATCAATCTAAATATATAAAAGACATGCTTAAGAAATTTGGTCTTGAAGATTCCAAACCAACTAAAACACCCATGTCCTCGGACACTAAACTCATCAAGGAAGAAGAAGGTGAATCCGTAGATAACACTAAATATAGAGGAATGATTGGTAGCCTACTCTATCTTACGGCTAGTAGACCCGACATTATGTTTAGTGTTTGTCTATGTGCTCGCTTTCAAGAAAACCCAAAGGCATCACACTTAGAAGCATTAAAAGGGATTTTTAGATATATTAAGGGAACAACGTGTTTAGGATTATGGTATCCCAAAGGAACGGGTATAGAAACCATAGTGTATGCCGACTTGGATCATGCCGGTGATTATGTCGATAGAAAAAGTACAAGTGGTATTTGCACTTTTGTTGGACATTGTCTCACCTCATGGTTTGCAAAGAAGCAAGCGGCTTTAGCCATCTCTACTCTTGAAGCGAATGCGTCTCGGTGGGAAAAGCATGTCAACAAGCTCTTTGGATGAAGCAAGCTCTAGTAGACTACGGAATTCATCTCAACGACATTGTGATACTTTGCGACAACAAAGGCCATCGATCTCGGCAAGAATCCCGTTTAACATGCTCGTACAAAGCACATTGAAATCCGTCATCACTTTCTTCGCGACAATGTTCAAAAGGAAACATTTCAATGAGAAAGTATCCTCGAACAACATTGCCGACATCTTTACTAAACCTCTTAAGCGAGAACCTTTTAATCTTCTTAGACTTGGTTTAGGGTTAATGGAACCAAGCATGTAGGATAAACATAGCCTAAAACATTAGAATAGTCAAACCAAAACAATTTTGTTGTTTGCGCTCTTTTCAGTACGGCAACGACAACACGGACGGAACCAAAATTTGGTGCCGTCACGTGCAATGGTGTAATCTCTGACTAAAAAACTGACTTTATACATAACATCTTCTTCCTCACAACTTACTTTACCAAAACGTGCAAAACTTAAACCAAGCTCATTATTGTCATCTTCCCACTCACTAATCACTTAAGATAACATCATTGTAAGTATCCTAACTACATTTCATCTCTTAATTCTAAGTCTAGGATTCTTATTTATGCACAAAACTATCACAAATCATTACATGGGGTTTTATGTATGCTTCTATACCAAATATGAATTCAATTGGCAAATTGCATAACTAGTCATTCAAATTAGGTACTACATTATCATATTGCATAAACAAAATCATGTTTCCCACTAATTGATAGATAATAAATATAAGGCCTTATTCAAACAACCAAACACCCCATGTCAAAAGTTTTGAAAAGCTTCTCACTTATAGGAAAACATTCTTTCATTGCTAATACAAATAGAAACGTTAAATTTTCATCACTTGCATGCTCTTGAATACTAAAGGTATTGCATAACTAATATGCACTCCTGGGTATATTCAAATATAGCCACATTGAATTAGGAGCATTTGGGTTATCTCATGGTATTTGCCAAACACTCCACTAAAACCATTTTGTGCATAAAATGAGTCGAGATAACCGCAACTCCAAATTGTTTTCATATAGGCACACACTAGAATCAAAAGCGTTGAAATTTATCTTAATTTTTTTAACATGTTAACTCTTGTCCTTAGGAATAACCATGGTAGCCGCAAGATTCTATGATCACAAAGACACTCTTAACTACATTCCCAAACACCACAAAACCAAAGGACTCACCAAGGAACAAATAGAAATATTTAGGGGTCTAGAATCAAGGTATTTCCACAAGGGTAGAACCATTCACTCATCCTTCCTTGAGCATACTAATCTTCGTGAAGAACTAGCCGCCATTCAATTCGATTGTCTTCTTGACATTGATGAACCAATTTGTCCTAGGTTTGTGTTAGAATTCTATGCTAGTGTGACGGGCTTTAGTGATGAAGATGATGAATTTTGTCTTAGCTTTAGAATCAACCAAAATGACTACACCATCACTTTAAGTGAATTTGCTAGAGTACTAGGAATTCCCAACCGAGGAACTTGTGTCTACAAGGATAAGTGGTCACTCACCGCCCTTGATGCAATCAATGACCGCTCTCTTCCCTACATAACCCGTTTAGCAGATAAGGATGTCATCCGTGAACACCTTTTAACCCAAAAGCGGATACAACCCGAGTAACCGAAAGGGAAAAAGGTAGCCGAGATCCATATGGAATGGAGCTCAATGAACTTAAGCTCGAATTTAAGAAATGGGAGGAGTTACTTAGAGCAAACGTCATTAGCACCATAGGAATAGGGATCATAAGCGCTTGTCTTTGTCACATGCTTTACAACTTGTCCACCCGACAACCATTCAACTTAGCCTACTACATAGCTAGGAGAATGATTGATATTCCAACTCAAGGATCCGTTGCTCTTCCATACGGGATGCTTCTCACCCGTCTCTATAGAAACTTCGCTCCAATTCCACCACCCCCAAAAGGAATGCACCTTCACTATGAACTCATCCCTCACATCTTTGTACCTTTGAGTGATGATCGAGTTGCTAAGACTAAAGGCAAGAGAGCTAAACCTCCAACTCCTTCATCATCATCATCAAATAGCTCCGAGGATGGTCTTCCAAGCTCTCATCTTCGACCTCATGAGTATGCATCTCTTCCGAGATTGAGAATGAATCGTGAGAATTCAAGCAAACTCAGGGAATGTTCAAGTGCCTTGGTAGGATGATGAACAAGATTTACAAGAAATTGGACAAATAAGGGTACTTTAAGGAGTGTTTGGAACAATGCTTTATCATTAATGTTTGATACAATTTAGTTGTTTTTATTATGTAGGATGATAATATAACTTAAAACAATGGTGTATGCTAACAAACTCATGAAGGGGGATAGCACAAGTATGCTATCAAATTTTACCCATTTTCACTATATTGTGAAAATCAATAAGCCTGCTCAATCTATGCTCCACTTTGTTTACATATGTGTTATTTACTTTTCCTAACTAGAAATGTTTAGTATAACAGTTTTGAGAAAATTTAGGGTTTCGAAATTTAGGGTTTAGGTTTTAGAAACATTGTCCAAATTCAGCACTCCACGGATCGAGGGCACCATTATCTTGGTACCGTCCTTTATGCAATTGGTACCGCCATATCACATGCTGAGGACGGGCGGCACCCTTTTGGGTTCCGTCGTGTATGATTTTGGTGCGTGGATCCTCAGGTAATTTTCTGAATTTCGACTCTTTCGTGATTCCAAATTATCTTCCATCACTTAAAATCAACCTTAACTAGTTTATATTGTTATTAGAACTAGTATTATTCACTAAGGGATGTAAGAAATCCATTTCCCACCAAAATTCAAAATTTTGAAAAATCCACCCAAGGAGCCCTTTGGCATAAAGGAAGGAACCAAATTTTGGTACCTTCAAATCCGTGGGTAATCTGAATATTAGGAAATTCCACTCACTAGAACACATTAATTGCATATCTTTTCTTCTTCCCTCCATCTTCTTTGTATGGATTGACTTGGGTGATATGACTAGCATTCAACCCACTTCCAAATCATTAGGAACCTCATCTCTTCAATGGTTCAACATCAAATCAAACCTTTTCTCAACAATTTCTTACCTCTATAAATTGAAAGGCTTTACCATGATCATCCTCACACCTTCTTCATTCTCATTACTATCTAGCAAATCAAAACCCAAGTTAAAATGACTAAATCATCACCAAAACCTTGCAAGAAAACCGCTAGAATGAGCGTAAGGCCTTGTTGTTTTGTCAATCTTAGCTCATCATCTGAATCTTCACCACTCACAATCTCATCTCCCATTAGAGATGATACACACCTTACCTTAGCTACACCTACTTCATCACACATTGTGATCACCACTCCACCACCAATAAAACCACCTACTTCACCTCCACCGGCACCCATCCAAACATCCAAAACACCCTCACCACCTTCACCGGTCTCCCACTCTCACTCCTATGGAGTTATTTTCAACTCCACCAACATCACCAAATCCTTTTCTAGAGGACTTGGAAGACTTGCCTCCTAGGCCAAGTCATCCACCACCATTGCCATCCTTTGGCACCATTGAGCGAATCGCTCATGAATCACCTCGGTCATCCATTGACCCAAACGCCCCATTAGGGCCAAGACCTCTCCTTTTCCACCCCATTTACAAGGACATTCATGGTCCTTTATACGGGGATCATCCACTTCCATCATCAATGTCCCCTCATATTGAGGACATTCCGGAGAGCATGTGGGATGACAATCCCCCTAGAGAGGAGATTCAAGCCGAACTTCACAACCTCCACCCATTCAAAGGCATGGTGGATTCTCACTTAAGTGAGACAATGCAAATGCAAAGTGCTTTGCTTGCATCCATCATGACCACTCAAACATCCCCAACACCACCAACACATCCACCATTCCACCACCACAACCTCCGCCAAACTTTCTACCCTCCAATGGTTGCTCTACTTGTGAGCAAGCGGGTCAAACCGTGGAAACGGACGGATTATGGTCCATGACTTCCACGAAGAAATGAGGTTCATCCTCAACCACATTCTTGGGCGTCTCAACGCTCTTTCCCATCCACCATCACTTTAGGATGGTTTTAGAATAGTCTTTCTTTTTTTTTGCTTTTTTTTTTTTTTTTAGGATAATTTTCATTTTCTTGTACTAGAAACACATCATTGTGTTCTCTTTTCATGATCTTTACTCATGAAAAATTTTAACTAATGAATGTTGTTTCTTATATTGTTGGTGTCATTACATAGTGTTTGGAAATGCTTGTGAATGCTCATTATTACTAACAATTTTTTTTGCTTTATTGTCACAATCCATGTATCTTCCCACAAAAGCACCCAATTTAGGGGGAGCTTTGAACAAGGGGGAGATAATAGCTCGGGCTCATTACATTCCGCATAGCCTCTTCTTTTTGTTGAGACAAAAAGGAGAAAAATATAGAACTTGGATTATTTATATTTGACTTTTGAAAAGTCAAGCGCATACTTTGACTTTAGAAAAGTCAAACATGCATCAACTAGTGAATTCTTTGACTTTCATAAAAGTCAAATTTCATACCCATTATCATTTTTCTTCAAAGCCTAAAACTAATATTTTTTTATAACTCTTGTACAAACTTTGTTTCTTTTATAAAAATAAAATTTATATTTTGTCCTCAACAAAAGGGGGAGATTGTTAATACAAATATCGTCATTAAGCGTTATTTATATTTTTGATCTTTGCCTAAGTTTTGTTAACGACAAAAGTAAATTTAATTTATAAAAGCTTAAAGCTTGTCAAGTTTATTAGATATTAAAACAAGCTTTCTTAAACAATATATTCATCATTCAAGCATTTACATTTATGATTAGTAACATCTTGATATGACTCTAATCATTATGTATGATAATAGTTTGTAGAATGTGTTAGGTTCTTAAAACCAAACACTACTAAGCATTTGCATATTTCAATTAATAGTAATACAACATTTGACATCATGTATTACATCATGGAGATCATTGGAAGATTCCATTAGATATTTTGTGAAGATTTGTACTCTTCATATCTTGCACAATCTTACTTAAATAGAGTTGACTTTAGACAAGATTTGATATCTTGGTCAATTTGGCGGTACCAATTTGGTACCGCAGTGAACCCTTTTAGGGGTCGCGATCCGTGAGCATCTGTCCAAATTGGCTATAAATAGCAATGCCAAGCCAAGTAGTTTCTCATCCCTTTCTAACATACTCTCATACATATCTTCTCTCTAACCCTTCTAACTCGGTTTCATATCATATTAGTGATCTCTTTTGTAGCAAAGAAGATCAAGTCATATTCAAGCTTCAACGAGAAGTTGGAAGTCTTGTTTGTTTAGTGTTGTATGATCTAGTGTTGATTCATACTTCATTGTTGTATCAAACCATCATAATCTTGTGAGTGTGAGTGGTTAGTATTTTAGTCCTCAAAATACATTGTGTGTGGAGAGAGTTGTACCCTTGGAAAGAACTTCGACATCTAGCTTAGTGTAGGAAATAGTGTAGCGAAGTGTAAAGGTTTTCTCATGGATTGAAAGGAGCTTGTTGACTAGTGAAGTTAAACTCTGAGTGTGAGACTTCGGGGTGGAGTAGGGCAAGGAAAAAGAGTCCTTGTAGAATGAACCACTATAAACAACTTGTTGTGGTTTGATCATTTCTTTCCTTATTTACTCATTACATATTGCTTGCATATTTCATTAACATACTCAAGATCAATATCAATTGATCTTTCAATAAGTTCAAAACAAAGTTTTAATGGTAAACTATTCAACCCCTTCTAGTTTTCTACC
>OU343224.1:20671760-20735772 GCA_910596185.1 Chrysanthemum makinoi | reverse complement strand
AACAGGCATCGAGCTTTATCTTTCTACATAAGGATTTAGGACATGTTGCTCTTAAGCATTCTAACAGCTCCTGAGATCGTTTGGCCTGAATGCAAGCAAACCTAATTTCACTATCGAGTGGCTTATTTATGAAGTCCTCTTCTACAATATCACGGAGACATTCTAGACTATCCTTAAGGTGAGCGAAATAGTTATGAAACACAAGTTCATTATTTCTAAGATGAGGAGGAATGTATTTAACAGTCACTGTATATTTAGAGTCTCTGCGATGACTTTGATGTAACATTCTCATTAAGGACAAGTGGCATTTTCCCTTTTACCTCTCCCAATTTCAATTTCCTTTTAAAGACGTTATTTTTTCGTTGTTCTTGTCACGAGTGACTTTCATTGAATCATATAACTCTTTAAAGTGTCGTTTAACTTTTTCATTTTCTTCTAGAAAACTCTCATTTTCCTTTTGTAAAGCATTAACCAAGTTTTGAAGATGAAAAGTTTGAGAACACTGAGAATCTAAAGGAGGAGGCATTTGGGAGCCAGTCACATTGTTTTTTTCACCCTTTAATTGTGATATTTGGGCTTTCAATTTTCTGATCGTGTTACAGATGAGCTTGAATCGTTCGTCACGTTTGTTTATTTCAAAAAGTGCATCGAACTCTGGAACATTTGAGAATGTCTTGATGTTTAAGGTTTTGACATTTTCTTTGAGATGTTGATATTTTAGTTGCAGATCAAAATGTTCAACTTCTAGCTTAGAAAAGTGTTTTACCAAATTATCGTGATAATCCTGATCAATTTTCTCATTTAGTTCTGAGGTTTTGTTTTCAAGCTCAATGACACGATCATGGGAAACTTTCAAAGCAATAGTTAATTCATGAAATTGAGAAGCAGTAATAGAATACTTAGTAACAGTATAAAACACATCTTGAGCCACACAACTTAATACTAAGTTCTCATTTAGGATATGCAAATTCTTCCTTTCAATTTCATTAAATTCAAGTTCCCGTTCATAATCATTGACTTCAACAATCATTGCATCAAATTCTTTTTCCATTTCTTTAATATCCGAGTTTATCCCCTTTGAAGACTCTCAAATTGACCTTTTAATTGTTTAAAGAAAGGCATGACCTTAGTTAAATAGCATTCTTTAGTTTGCTCAAAACCCCTTTCCCCTTCAGTTATCCCTTTAGGTGTGATTCTCTTCTTACATGTCTTCTCAAAATCAACGAATAGTTGATAAACAACATACAGGCTGATTAAGGTCTTGCTATTAGTGGAAATAGTTCTAGGAACTAAATGCATTGGCGTATTCGAAGGATACACAAAGAGCTTCAAGCATTTTCCTAAGGGGAGTGTTTGTTTCAACAAGTACATTTGATTTTTGCTTATCCATGTCTTTCTTCCAAAAAATTTGTTCTGGGATTAATTGAGTTTGAGGCTTAAACCTGTTCGTGGAGATCCAATTTTCTTTTGTGTAATCATAGGGTTTTATCGTTATGTTATTCTTTTTACACTTAGGATCTTCTAGTTTCTTATCCATTTTCTTCCTAGAGGCATCTTCTAATTTTCTATCCTCTTCCACGCTTCCAATACATGAAGGTGTTTGCCTAGGCTTAAGGATCTCATTACCATCATATGCAATCTTATGGAAAGCTTTAGGTCTTTTACAATACTCGGGATTTGGTTCCTCTACTAGGGGAATACTATGCTTATCGCTTAAGATTCTATGCTTAGTGATCATGGAAAGCCTAAATGGTGTTCCCTTGTACGCATAACTTATTTTCAAGCTTGTTTTCAAAGTTTTTAGATTAGAAAAGTCATTCAAAAGTTTTGATTCCTTAGCATTAAATTCTTGTTTAAGCACTTAAACATTATCTTGAAGCTCTTGCTTTTGCTTACAGCTTTTAGAAAGCTTTTCTTGTAAGGAGGTTAACTCTTGTTTTAACACTTTTTCCCTAAAATTACTTTTTCTAATAATTGTACGCATTTGGTCATCCATTTCTGCCACGGTAGTTAACTCAAACTTAGCACGCTTTTCATAAATAGCAACTTGTTCTTTATAAGCATTCAGCCTGAGATAAATGAATCATCAGAGCACATGCAAGATATTCATCAAAAACATAGTCATTATTGATCGGTAGATGCATCACTTGGTACAATCTCACTTTCACTTTGTGTCACATATTGATCATAAGGGACAATATTACTATTTCCCTCATTATCAATACCTGATTCATAAGTTTCAAGAGATTGTACTTCGTTATGTATCGTTTGCTCATCCACCTCATCGTATAGTTTTAATACCTTCGAGATGATTGATTCTTTGGATGGACCATCCTGTTGTGGTGATGAGACCTTTGGAGAGACCATTGGTGAAATGCTAGCCATGAAGATTGTCGGCGTGAGGTTCATCATCGACATCGATTCAAATGCATCACAATCAACAACTTGAAAGGCATTGATGATTGTGACCTATTTCCTGAATTGGCGCTCATCAACATCGCATCATAGGTTTTGCATTTCCTCAGAAGAAACAACAACTCTTCTTCATCCAAAACCGCCCACTATCCCGAGCTTGCACCACAGCATCTTGTCCCGAAGTACTCTCAGATTTGAGGCGCTGGAGATGTGCATTTCCTTGCAATGTGTCCATCACCACCACAGTTGTAGCACTTGATTGGCTTTACTTGTCCTTGATTTGTATTCCTTCCATGATTACGATACTACACCTCCACCTACTCCAAAATTACCATAACCTTACTCCAATCATCCCTTGGTTATATTCTGCCTTCCTTGCATTTATTCTCAAGACCACTACCTACCATCTGGATAGTAGCTTGATTGTGTGGATGGATGTCGCTCAGGTTATTGTTGGAAGTGGAGTGGAATTCATATTTTGACTAACCATGAGAGATAGTTGATTGATGAAGTTTTCCATGAGTGTGTATGACTTGAGAAGCTTTGGTGCTAATTCCAACATTGGTGTAAAAAGCTGTTGAATCATTTGACTAACTTGTTTCTCCCTGCTTAGATTTGAACTGTTCAAGAATCCTTCGTTCAAACAAGGCATGTCTCTCATTCGCAGGAAGGCATATGTTGCTCATAGTTGGTGTTCTTCAATCCTTTGGTTAGCTTCACCGAGGTGACAAATTTGTGCCATTCAGGATTCATGTTGTTCACAAACTTTGAGTTCAACTGAATATTTGGCATGGTCATTTTGATATTCCTCATGTCATTCACAAGCTTGTGGAATCTCATGTAATATTCATAGACACTTTCTTCAGGTTTCATCTTAAAATGATCAAATTCATCATACAGTTGTGATTCTCATTTCCTTAGTTAATTCGAACCCGAGAGAAGCATCTTGACATTATCCCAAAATGCCTTGGCTTCGTTGTTGTGATTGATAAGCTAGATATCTTTGGAAGACCCTCAAGTATAATGTTTGAAGCCCCGATATCAGATCGTATCTCTTTTTCTCCTTATCATCGGAGCTCATCATACGCTTTGGTCTGTCCAATCCTAAGATCACTGTTCCATCTGCAGCTATTTCAAGTGTGTCTCTTGTAGTCTCAACTTAAGGTCCTTCATCAATTGACTTGAGAATGTTGACCCCATTTTCCTTTCCCAAACAATACAACCTAATTCGTTGATCCCATGAGTCATAGTCGCCTTGTAAGACATTGTGGGTGGATCTAGTATCTGCAGCATGAACGTCCTCCTACAGAGAGATGATTGTAGGCATGTTGGTAGACATGTTGACAGATGACACAGGATTTTATAACTCAATGATTAAACCGGAAAATAGATTCTTTCACGGGATTTTACTAAATCAAGAGAAAACCGTATTACACACAAAAGTCAACCAAGTCGCTAAGAATCCTTGAACCAAGTCGCTAAGTAATAACAAGACAAGTCGCTAAGTTCCAAATCGCTATGAATTTTGGAGCAAGTAGCTATGCACCAAGTCGCTAAGATGTCAAGTCGCTAAATAGCAACTCGCTATGGTCCAAATCGCTAACACCAAGTCGCTAAGAAACTTAAAGAACAAGTCGCTATCAAAATTGAAAGCAAGTCGCTACCTTACCAAGTCGCTACCCATAGTGGAGAATCCACTAAGTGTACTGTTTGTCGGCTTGTCTCAAAAGGCAAGTCGCTATGACCAAGTCGCTACCAAAGCTCACTACAACTCGCTACCTTTTACTGAAGCAAGTCGCTACCAAGAAATTCACTCCGAGAGCCAAGTCGCTACCAAGAAAAACTTTAAAAACACACTTTTCAATCTAAAACAAGCTCAACCACAGTGATTCAAGCTTACCAAATCAAAACCCAAGCACATACAATGATTCTAAACACAAAAGTACACCCAAAATTTAAACTTTAACACAAGAAATGAACCAAATAAAGCAAAAATTACTAAACTTTTTCAAACTCAAAAACCATCTAAAAACCACTAGAAATCCAAGGATATGTAAGAGATGATCTAACCATGGCTCTTGATACCATTTGTAACATATTGGATTTCACAAGCACATAAATAAACTCAATATGGGGGTATAATTTAGATGGCTTAGAGAGAGAAAGTGGGATATTCTAGAAAGAGAAACTCTTGGAAGGTTAGATTCCACAAAGAACATTCAACCCTCTACCTTGCAAGGTAGAGGGTATTTATAGGTTACAAACTAAACGACCTCCCTCGACGGCTGTGGATCAGGTATACAGTGGGTAAAGACCCGTCCTTCCTCCACGGTGTTGCACTATACTAAATCTAAGCTAATAACTTACTAACAACTGGCATAATAAACGATATGTCTACGAGCTAACTTAAGCTAGATTATACTTGGGGTGACCGATGCTTTACAATAGAATTTCCAATTCCTAACACGTATAATGTTAACACATAACAACTAGGCATGAATATAACATGACAATGCAAATATAAGTGCAACTAAGCACACATAAACTAACTATAATGCATAAAGTCATAAACTAGTTATGGCATAAATCTCGCCAAACATGCAGTACTATGCTCGCGAAATCGAGCTAAGCTAACCAAGTATTGTCACTTGGTTCTATACTTTCATAACATGAATTATAACCATATGGGCTGATAATATAAGTTATCATAGCATATAATCACCCGAGACTTGCAAAAACATCATATCATGTCATAATTATCAAAACACTTCACAAAGCGTTTGTTGATTTTCTGCAGCAAACTACAAATACATCTTTTTGACTCACTTAACTACTGAAACAGATCATGAGGCTATTTTTCCATGAAAGTATACTATTTTCCTTTTCCGAAAAGGTATGTCACGCTCCAAACGGAGCTACAGTCTATCCGGTATGAATTTTTAAAGTTTGGTTTGCTGCACATTTCATGATCAGCCCTTGCTGTACCAAATCACGCTTAGACCAACTTAACTACTAAATGAGAAAAAACTTTATAAATAACAACTGAAGTAGAGACCTTAGGCTTTCCGTAAAGTCTAACCATGATTCAATCCGAGTTTCTATCAATTTTATATAATTTTTCAAAAATGACTAATCATTGCTGAAAATTTCAAAGAACTTGTTTAACATCATAGATCACATAAAGTGGTGTTTGGTTTAACTCAATAATCAAAATAAACACCTCCTAAACATCATAAATTTATCCTTAACATAATCCCATCATAAACCCTAATAATCATATGCATAACCCTTGAATCATAAACTATGAATTCATCACATAATCATGTAAAACACTTACTAATCATAACCTCATAGCTCATAATCATAAATAAACACATCATTCACCACTTACCTTGAATTAGGGAAGAACACATAAGACCTTGATGCTCCTTAATCCTTGATAAGCTTATCTTTAATTCTTGATTAGGCCTTGTTTAGATTTGATGGAACTTACCCTGAACTTAGAATTCTTCATCTTGAAGAAATATGATATCCTACTCTTTTTTTTGTCTATAACGTGTGTATGGAGGGAGTATGATATCTTCCTAAACCGACTTTGCATAAGTAATATAAGTGGATAAGGCCAATGGGCATTTTAGTCATTTCCCACTACTTTGTCACTTGAACACAATTAGTCCCTTGTAGTAGAATGTCTTGCAAACTAAATCAAATCTTGTTTACATATCAAGTCCCAACTTGTTATATTATTAATTCCGTCGATGTGGGGCTTCAATAGTTATTCCACTAAAATACTATATGTAACCAATAGGAATATAGATAAATCCACTATTATTTTCTATAATATCAGGATGTTACACCTCCTTTCATGGACCAGATGCTTGAACATTTAGTTAGGAATGAATTCTATTGTTTTCTTAATGGTTATTCTGGTTATTTCCAAACTCCCATCGATCCCCAAGACCAAGAAAAAATCACCTTCACCCGCTCTTATGGGACATTTACTAACCGTTGGATGCCTTTCGGTCTTTGCAATGCCTTGGCAACTTTACCAAGGTGTATGGTGGCAATCTTTCATGATATGATTGAAAAAACTATGGAAGTTTTCATGGATGATTTTTTGATTTTTGGGGATTCGTTCTCTTCTTGCTTCTCCCATTTAGACATGATGCTTAGAAGGTGTGAAGACACCAATCTTGTCTTAAATTGGGAAAAATGTCACTTTATGCTTAAAGAGGGTATTGTCCTCAACCATAAAATTTCTAAGAATGGTATCGAGGTTGATCGTGCTAAAGTTGATGTTATTGCAAGATTACCTCCTCTCACCATGGTTAAGGGAATTAGGAGTTTCTTAGTGCATGCCGCTTTTGTCGGAGATTTATTCTAGACTTCTCCAAAATAGCCCAACCTATGACCTACTTCTTAGAGAAAGATACTCCTTTTGTATTTTCTAAGGAATGTATGGAGTCATTTGAACATCTTAAAAGAAATTCACCGAGGCTCCTATTCACGTGCCCTCGACCGACTTACCGTTTGAGATTATGTGTGATGCTAGTGACTTTGCGGTAGGAGCAGTCTTGGGAAGAAAAATATTTTCATCCTATACACTATGCGAGTAAGACTTTATCGGATGCTCAGACACATTTCACCACTACGGGAAAAGAGTTATTAGCAGTGGTGTATGCATTTGAGAAATTCCGTTCTTACCTTGTCTAGTCTAAGACAATAGTGTATATGGATCACTCGGCTTTAAGGGTATCTATTTGCTAAACAAGAGGCTAAGCCGAGATTGCTCCGAAGGGTTCTCCACCTCCAAGAATTTATTATCCAGATTCGCAATAAAAAAGGAGCAGAGAATCTTGCGGCTGATCATTTAAGTAGACTCGAAATCCTCATAAAGGGGATCTCAATGAGATGGAAATGAATGATAATTTTCCACACGAGTCCCTGAATATGATTTCCCTTAACAATGAAAATGAACCCCGTGGTTTGCCAATATTGCAAACTACTTAGCGGTAATGCTTATTAAAGGTATGTCATCCCAAAGAAAAATAATTCTTCCAAGATATTAGACATTATTTTTAGGATGATCCCTATTTGTTTAGAATCTGTGCTGATCAAATAATTAGGCAGTGTGTGAACGGGAAAGAAGCTATGAATATTCTAGAAGCTTGTCACCATGGTCCCACCGAAGGACATCATGGACCGAACTACACCGCCAAGAAAGTTTTGATTCTGGCTTCTATTGGCCCACGATTTATTGTGATGCCCATGACATGGTAAAAAATTGTGACTCATGTCAACATCAAGGAAAAATCTCACAGCGGGATGAAATGTCCCAAAATTCTATCCATATTTGCGAGATCTTTGACGTTTGGGGCATCGACTTTATGGGGCCGTTCCTATCTTCAAGAGGGAACAAGTATATACTTGTAGGTGTCGATTATGTGTCCAAATGGGTGGAAGCTAAGGCTTTACCCACGAATGACGCCTGAGTTGTCGTGAAATTTTTGAAGCAATTATTTTCCCGGTTTGGAACCCCACGGGCCATTATTAGTGATCGAGGAACGCATTTTTGCAACGACCAGTTTGAGAGGGTGATGGAAAAATATGGTGTTAACCATAAGCTTTCTACCTCATATCACCCTTAGACTATTGGCCAGGTGGAGGTGTCTAATCGCGGTTTGAAAAGGATTTTAGAGAGGACCGTGGGTGAACATTGTGCAAAATGAGCTGACAAATTAGATGACGCTTAATGGGCTTTCCGTACCGCCTTTAAGACTCCTATTGGTTGTACCCCTTATAAGCTCGTGTACGGTAAATGTAACACCCCCAAAATTGGGTTCAGCGGAAGCATACAAACCTTGGGGTGCTACTATATTGGTATCACAACATAAGGTACAAAGAATGGTTTTTATTCCATTTATTTATATTAACATTCATTATTTGAAAACATTAAGTTTATATTAATGAAAGAAGTGTGGAAATAGGCCCAAAAAATAATTAAATCGGTCCTGATTATTCAGCAGAGTCGCCTATGACCATGCCCATTTCCAAGCGTCTTCCAATAATGAGCTATCGCCTTAAACCTGAGAACAAATTTACATTAGTGAGTTCATAGAGTTTAGTTACAAAAGTAGTAGTGGACCTGACTAAAGCAGATACATAATTAACATTCCAATCAACAATCAATCTGACAATAACACAATTGAGATCTCAACAGGGCCCCAAGCGACTCGAGCCAACACAGTTGTAGCAAGGCCTAGAACACATGCTACCCTGGTCTAGGTCGGATACATATGTCTATTCTTAGCTAGGCATCACATTATAGCTAAGGATTGCTACCCTAGTCTAAGTCAACAACTGCCGCATGTCTAACCTTTCCTAGTCAACACATTAGCAATTCAAAAGAGTAGTGGCAGGTCCAAGAAATAGTTTGGATTCAAATAAACATGTAAAGCATCCAATCACCAAATCAAATATACCAAACAACAGTCACTCTCACATAATGTTCACATATCCAATTATGGTTAGTTAAAATCAGCATGTATTCTCCCCCAAAATAGTTATGAAAACCATTGAAAAGAGCGGCTATGAAACTCACCTTAGCCATAGAAATGCACTATTCACTACCAACACGACTAGCATCTAAAGCTAATCTCCACGGCATCCAGAAGAAGGTACGACGAGTACGATAGGATAGAAACAACGAAACCTAATGCGTATATAATTATCTTAAAATACGGCTCATACGATAAAGAAGTCGATAAAAGGTAAAGTGTCATAGTTTTCATGGATTATTCGTATCATTACGGTAAAAAGTCCATTATCAATATCTCAAAATGTTTAGTTTTACCGTTTCGTGTGGTGGTAAGAAACATAGACGCGACATACAACTCACGCGAAAGAGGAGAAGACGTCGACATAGTCGAGACATACTAACTAGAACTCATGCCAAAAAGGAAAGGACATTGACAAAGCCAAGAAATACCGACAATACTCAAGCTAGACTAGGAGTGACGACAACTATTTATGTAATATAAATAGGTTAATTGATAAGTTTCGTTAATTTCTCATAACCCCAAATGTACATGTTTATAATAAAAGATAAGTCTCCATTTATCACTTAACTAGTAAAGGTTTCATAATCGTTACTCGTACTTAGACGAGTTTATGATAAAGTACTTATTATAAAGTATAGTATATAGTATTTTATAGATGACGCGTTCGTTTATACAACATTCCCAAACAATTACGACTTTCATAAATTGTCTTATCAAAATAACCTTTCCCAACAAGTTTATAGAATTAACTTGTATTTATAAAACACGAGTTACTATCTTTAATCAATAAGAGTTTATAATCTAAATAGAACCATATCCTTTGACAATATATCACTACATATCTTGTTATCAGTTAAAATGTAACAATTGAATATTTAGGCTTATCGCGAATCAAATATATTAAACTCACGTCGAGTCTAATATATTTGTATTCGTTTAAGTTCAAAACATTTAATAAAGTCCAACTTATAACCAATATAACTCGTGTATCAAATGTTACTCTAATTTATAAACTGTAGTTGAATCTTATAACGTATATGTAATATTATATATTAATTATTAACCACATATCTAGTTCTTAATGTTTATCACCCCGTTTTATACACAACTTGTTCATTATTCACTTGAGTCCAATATTAACGATCTAATAAATCTAATGTGTCCAATTAGTATCGATACCCAATCCGATATAAATCAATGTTGACGAGTCACAATCCGTATTTTAAATTCGTTAAGTTCCCGTAATGTCCACTGTTTATTACCGTAATTACTAAAACTCATTAGCCTTTGGCCCATTTATTAAACAAACATATATGTCAAACCGAGAATTAATCAAGTAAAACGACTTATACCGCACATTGAGACCCGACAAAAATTTTCCAAATCAAACGCACCCTAGAGTGACCAAACCAAACGAAACTCAATATAGCAATGGGTCGTACGGGTTTGACCCGATCCAAACGAAACATAAAACATACATATACAACCACCCTAACTGATCCAACCTAAACACAACCATCAATTTTCAGATCGGGTTTTACCCGACCCGTTCGCAAACCGCGTAGTCAAACCAAACAATCACAATCATGGGTCAGTAGACCCGACCCGACCATAAGAGCTGAGTGGACTCGCCATCGAGTCGACTCACTCACTGAGTTGACTCAGTGAGTTCACCTGTTTCCAGGAACACAAATATCACCACTGTTCCAGTCTTAAACCACACTGAATTATTATCAAAATGTTTATATATATGGTATGTGAAAATGAGATAGTGTAGGAGGAGAGGAGTATATATAGTCCCGTGAGGGGCCAAAGTGTTATTAGAGTGAACTTTGGGCGGTAGTGTAAAGTACTATAGGGACCGTAGTTGTAACTTTCTCAATCTTTTGTAATATTAGATTCGAGACTCGTTTAGACTAGGTAAACTACGAATTCATGACACGAGAATTACGCCATCGTTCTCAGAATAATAGTTCCAATAAAATGATTATAAATATGTATCATATCTCAAATTAGAGGGACAGATCACTCTAATTGTCGCGTTTTCCATTTACGGTATCGAGGAAATTATGGGTTGTCACAACCTCACCTCCTTAAAAGGAATCGCGTCCTCGCGATTCAATTCATGTTACGTGTTAAGGTCTAGAAGAGGTGAGTGTGTACGCACGAGGATTCATCTTCACATTCCCTACGTGACTTTAGGATCTTACTGCGAGTGTTTCGACGAACTTCGTCGATAAGGATGCGACTACTAAAGTCACTGATTTCATGGTCTACGATTTTGATAGGTCAACAAGGTTTAGACGCTCAAAGGTTTGGATTTCCTAGAAGGATAAAAACTGCCTCATCGGCGAGTCATTTCTTTTATTACAAATATAAAAGCTGAGTCTTGATGGTAGCCCAAGGCTTTAAGCTACTGGTCTAACTCCAGCAAAGATTTTGAAAAGATCAATATAGCGAGGATTAAGCTTTCATGTTTACCAAATGCTTCACACATTCTCATAGTGAATCTTTAAGCTTAAGCTAGACTACATATGGGGATTCAAGAGATTTACGTTGTATGTGTCTCCTAACGATTTGCGAGCAAGTTGCATATCCATTTTGCCTTCGAACGGTCTCCCTCAGTTCCTCGAATAGGTTCAGAGTTGGTAGGTTGGGTATTTTCATTTCTACCTAAAAAATCGGGATCGGCACTTATGACCATAGAGGGTCTCCTACGGTGCCTTTGAGGTACTAAGGTGATAGGTATGGTTATGGGAGAATTTGGCCAACGGAAGGTGTCTATCCCAACCATTTCCAAACTCGATAGATGTCTACAAGAGAATTTGGCCAATGAAAGGTGTCTATCCCAACCATTTCCAAACTCGATAGGAACGCGACGTGTCTACTAATGCTCGGATAGTTTCTTCACTTCGGCCATCAATCTGGAGATGATACACTGTAAGCATATCCAGATCTGTTCTCTCAGCTCTAGGAAGTGATAGACGAAACGTGGGTGTGTTCTTTAAGGCGATTGCCACGATCTAAAAAGGATAGAATTCAGCACTTCCTGATGCACACGATCTCCTTTACGTATGAAGAAATCTATTTGCTTAACCCGGGCTTCCAGATCGCACAACCTCCTTAAAGAGGATCGGAAGGAGTTGAGGGTTGAGGAAGAAGGATAAGATGTGTGGAAAACTAGAAGGGGGGGTTGAATAGTTTTACCGATTTTAAGTTAGTTTCAAAAACTTTAGATTCAATGTTATGTGAAATCATATGGATGAAGATAAAGTATAGATCTAAGAGTAATGCAAGTAAAGAAAGTAAAGTAAGGGATAGAAATGACACAACCGATTTATAGTGGTTCGCTACAAGGACACCTTCCTTGCCCTACTCCACTTCCCGAGTCACCTACTCAAGAGTTCAAGCACTATGTCAACAAACTCCTTCAACTTGGCGGAGAAGCCTTCACAACGTTGCTTACATCTTTTTCCGGTACAAAGCTAAATACCGAGTCCATAACGCGGAGGACCAAACCAACACGACTATTACACAACAACTATGTGAAATATCAAGTACAAGATCTTTGCTACAGAAATATTGTGGAGGAACAAATCAATCAAGGACCCCTTGCTTGGATGACTTGTAGTAAGTTCGTGATCTTACCTTAGAGAAGGACCTAAATGAGAATCACAATAGAAGAAAGAAGAATAACTCTCTAGATCAAGTGATCTTTTGTTAGAAGAGAGTGAGAGTATATGAGAGAGTTAGTAAGAAGAGGGGTAAAGAGAAATGAAGAAATGTCTCTCTATTTATAGGCAAAATCTTGCCACAGTTCCACGGATCCCTCCCTTAAGGGATCCGTCTAGTGTAATCTCAGGGATCCGTGGGACGCTCCTCTTTGCCCATGGGTTTTTGGTTATGGGTTATGGGTTGGTCCATGGGTATTTCATTAGATACAATGTATCTAATAGATGCAATGCATCTAGTCAAATGGATATGGGTCAATACCATGGGTTATGGATATGCTCCATGGGTTGTGGTTTTACCCATCCTAATAAACTATTACAACAAATGATTTATTACAACAATTTGTATTAAATGACTATATGTAAATGCTTTACAAAAATAACATGTATCCTTATAATTTTACTTATGATAACATTATATTTGTTATCAACAAAACACAAAGAGATCGCTAAATATTAATAAACATTTTAATGGTTTGTTTGTATTAACAATATCCCCCTTTTTGTTGATGACAAAACATAATGTTATGATGATTAAAACTTAAGATTAGATGTATGTTTTGAAAGCCTAAGTTTTACTTCTTCTCCCCTTTTTTGTCGAAACAAAAAGCTAACCCAACGAAGAAATAAAATGTGGAAAAATGGACCACGTGTCGCACTCCCCTTGACGGTAGCTCCCCTAGATTGGGCGTCAAGTGATAAAAATAAAAAAAATCCTACAAACAAAGGGTTAGTAGTAACATGCATAAATAATCTTGTGATTGACGAGAATCAAGATTGGGAGCCAAGATATGTAAACAAAGCCTTGTAATAAAACAACAAATGCCACATACAAGCATGTAAAAGTAAGAACAAGACTTGTTCTTGAAAAATGACTCAAAAGAAAAAATACTAAAGGTAATAAAAATGATTCCTTCCATGCTTGCATAAGGTTATAGATGGAGGTTTTGATGAGTGATGATGTTTATGCGATCAAAAATGAGGTTGAGTATGATTCGCATTTCTTCCCTAATCTCTATTGCAATATCCCTAGTTGATTGGCAATGTTCACAATGTAAGTGATGTGGGTAATGAGTGCGGAGGTTTTTCGGATGACTTTGACTTGTGAGATGAAGTTGTGGTGGAAAAGTTGGAAAATACGGATCAAAGTCCGGAATGTTTGGTAGTGGTGGTGGAAAAGAACCTAGGTGTTCTTGTAACATAATGGGAGCTAAAGGTGATGAGGTTTCAAGGTCTTTGAAAATTGTGTTTGGAGAAGTAGGAGGTGTCAAAAAGGCTAGTTCTTTTTGCTTTGTTTGTTGAGATCTTGTTGGAGTCTTAAGGAGTTCCAAAAGAGTGACCTTAGGTGGGGGTGTGATGGGTGATGAAGTGGGTGTACTTGTCGGTGATGAAGGAGGTGCTATAATGGAAGAATCTTGTGGTGAATGAGTTGTTGGTGATGAACCATTTGATGATGGTTTTGCTAAGCAACAAGGTCGGATGCTAATCCGTGCGGATTTCTTAGATTTTGATTGTGGTATTTTGGAAGGTGGTAGGATAAAGTTTTGGATATCTTGAAAAGGGTTGTTTGCACTAGGTGATTCATCTATGTTAGAAGATCTTTTAAATGACATGATGAAGTGAAGTTGAGATGTGATGAATATGCAAACATTTTGGGAATCCTATTTATAGAAAAATAATGCATTGTAATGAATGTTTGACCCGAAATGTGGATTAAAATCTAATGATTAGATATGAATTTAAGACATGTGATCATGAGAACACAAGCATTAAATAGCATACTCCAAAAAAAATAAAATAAAAGAAATGATGAAACTATTGAAGTTTTCATCTAAAGTGAGAAAAATAGAAGATAAAATTAGCTTATGTCTTACGGATCCCATGGATCCTTCCCTTGAGGGATCCGGCCCAAAGCATTAAGGCTGGATCCGTGGTATGGTGATTCAGTGCACTCAAAATTTTCCTTTTGGAAATAATTGTGCCTAGTGTGTGCCTATATGAAAACCATTTGGAGTTGCGGTTATTTCGACTCCTAAAAAGAAAAGAAAAATAAACTAGAATTGAAAAAGCACACTATTATGTGAGATAACCCGAGTTCTCCTAATTCATTGTTGCTTAAATGAATGTACCCGAAAACACTTATTAGTTATGTATCTTCTTTAGCATTCAAAAGACATGAGATGAAATGAAAACGGGTTTTTATTTTGTATTAATAATGAAAAATCGATTTGTCCTAAGCGTGAGAAATGACTTTTATGAAAGTGATACGGGAAGAGGTATCCTTTTAGAAAACATTTTGAAAAGAGGTTTCTATGTGTGAATAAACCGTTTATTCTTTGAAAGAGAAAAATATGTATGCAATTACGTCTTTGCAAAAGATACTTATCTTGAAGACTAAGAGAAAACTATTTGTTATAAGTAAAACTCATCTTGGGTTTTGAAAATTCCCGTATTGCTTGTGAGTTGTGAGTGAAATAGTGATCCTAGACTCAGAAGGAAGAAGGCTAGTGTTTACATACCTTGTAGAGTTTAAAAGAAAATTACGACGATTGTTCCATGAGACCAATACCAAGACGAAGTAGGTTGAATTGTTCCCGCTTCAACGGTTTGGTGAGGAAGTCGGCTATGTTGTCTTCGGACGCTACCTTCTCAATAGAGATGTTCCCCTTTTGAACATTGTCTCTTAAGGAGTGATGACGAATCTCTATATGCTTTGTGTGAGAATGCAATACCGGATTCTTGCTTAAATTGATGGCACCTTTGTTATCACATAGAATGGCTATGTCACTTAGATGAATGTCGTAGTCAACTAACGCTTGTTTCATCCATAGTGCTTGTTGGCATGCTTTGTCGACGGAGACATATTCGGCTTCGGTTGTTGATATTGCTAATGCCATTTTCTTCTTTGAGAACCAAGATGTTAAACAACATCCCATAAAAGTACATACCCCACTTGTACTTTTTCGGTTAGCATAATCACCTGCATGGTCAGAATCTGCATATACAATTGTTTTTACTCCCATACCCTTAGGATACCATAATTCTAATTGAGTTGTACCCTTAATGTATCTAAATATCCTTTTGACGGCTTCTAGATGTGATGTTTTAGGATCTTCTTGAAACCTAGCACATAGACAAACACTAAACATGATATCCGGCTGACTAGCCGTGAGGTAAAGAAGACTACCAATCATGCCACGATATTTTGTGTTATCAACGGATTCGCCGTCTTCATCTTTTGTGAGTTTAGTGTCGGATGACATTGGTGTCCTAATTGGTTTTGACTCTTCTAAACCAAATTTCTTTAACATCTCCTTAATGTATTTAGATTGATTAAAGAAGATACCATCTTATACTTGTTTGATTTGTAGACCAAGAAAGAAACTAAGTTCTCCCATCATACTCATCTCTAACTCGTCATGTATGATTTTAGAGAAATCATCACACATGTCTTGACAAGTAGATCCGAATATAATATCATCTACATATATTTGAACAATGATTATATGTGACTCTCTTTTCTTAGTAAAAAGTGTGTTATCAACTAACCCCATGGTGTAGTTGTGTTTGATTAAGAATGACTTGAGTCTATCATACCAAGCTTTTGGAGCTTGTTTAAGACCGTAAAGGGCTTTCTTTAGCTTATACACATGTTTAGGTTTTTCAAAATCGATGAAGCCCGGAGGTTGAGCCACATATACTTCTTCATTAATGAAACCATTTAGAAAAGCACTTTTGACATCCATTTGATAAAGTTTAAGATCATTAGCACAAGCATAAGCAAGAAGTATTCTTATAGACTCTAATCTAGCCACGGGGGCATAGGTCTCATCAAAGTCTATTCCTTCTTGTTGATTATACCCTTGGGCAACGAGTCTAGCTTTGTTTCTAGACACTACACTGTTTGCATCTAACTTGTTTTTATATACCCATTTGGTTCCTATTATGGTTTGATTACTAGGTGGGGGGACGAGTGTCCAAACATCGTTAGAAACAATTTGATTTAACTCTTCTTGCATAGCGATTACCCAACTTTCATCTTTTATGGCTTCTTGTGTATTCTTAGGTTCTATGGTTGAGACAAAACAAAACAAGCTACTTTGGTTTTGAACTTGAGATCTTAAGGTTCTTTCGTTTAGCTTTCCTATGACCTTATCTACGGGATGATCTTTGGACTCTTTAATATTTATGATTTCATCATTTAAAGGTTCTTCTTCTTCATTTATCTTTTTCTTAATTACAATAGCTTCACTTTCGACAATCTCATCATCGACAAGAGGTGGAGTAGGTTTGGTTGGACTTTCATCAAATTTTACATTTAATGACTATTCTAACTTCATTGTTTCTTTATTTATTATGACGTAAGCTTTGCTATTAGGAGAGTAACCTAAAAAGATACCTTCAGTTGATTTAGGATCAAATTTTGTAAGGTAAGTAGAAAACATTTGCTACCAAAGACTCTAAAGTGATCTAACGTAGGCTTTTTGCCTCGAAGTAACTCGTATGGAGTTTTACCTAAAATGGTCTAATTAAGACTCTATTAAGAATGTATGTTGAGGTATCAACGGCATTGCACCAAAACTTTTGAGGTATAGATTGCTCATTAAGCATGGTGCGACTCATTTCTTGTAGGGTTCTATTCTTTCTTTCAACTACCCCATTCGATTATGGAGTGCGAGGAGCCGAGAAGTTGTGAGTAATACCATTAGCGTCACAAAAGGCTCCAAACTGCACTTCATTATCGAATCTCTACCATGATCCGTTCTAATAGACACTATAGGACTTCCTAGTTGTCTTTGGATTTTCTTACTTAATATTTCAAAGTAGTTGAACGTTTCAGTTTGTTCTTTAAGAATTTAGTCCATGTGTATCTAGAGTAATCATCTATTATAACCAAAGTGTAGTAGTTGCCTCCATAACTTTGGATAGCGGATGGACCAAATAAATCCATGTGTAGTAACTCTAGACACTTGGTTGTAGACACCATGTTTTTAGCTTTGTGACTAGTATGGACTTGTTTTCCTACGTTACAAGCATCAAAAAAGTGATGTTCATATTTTAATTTAGGTAGATCTCTTACTAGATCTTTGGATGATAGCGATTGAAGAAGTCGCATATTGGCATGACCCAATCTTCGATGCCATAAGGTCGAAGTATCATCCATAGAAGTAAGAAAAAGTTTGTCTTTAGGTTCATTACCAATTTTAATGACATAAACTACATGTTTCCTAATCCCTCTACCTATGGTGATACCGTTTTTTAATATCTTACTACCGGTTTCGTTAAAAAGTACGTTGCACTTTTTATCACATATTTGTCCTATACTTAAGAGATTAAAGTTTAGGTTTTCTACGTGACACACATCGTTAATAGTTAGAGATTTGTTAGAAATTGTACCTTTACCGATTATTTTGCTTTTGCTATTTCCAAACACCACATTTCCTCCATTGAAGGATTCATATGTGGAGAATAAATCTTTATTGCCAGTTATGTGCCTCGTGCACCCGCTATCCTTGATCCACTCATCCGGATCTAGGTCGACCTTTAAGCACACCTCGTCATTTGCCATGAGACAAATTTCTTCATCCTTCTCCTCGCTCATTCCCCACGAACCGCTCACAAATGCCTTTTGATCATCGCGTTTGGGACACTTACTAATAAAGTGGTTTGGGTCCCCACATTTAAAGCAAGCGCGATCATCCCTTGGCTTCTCGTCCTCTTTGCTTTTTCGGAATCCTTTCTTGTCGTCATATGGTTGTTTGACGTATCTTCCCTTCCTTCTAAAGAACTTTTTGAAGTCCCTTACCGCCATGGCATACTCCTCGTCATCACTATCCGAAGAGGAGTCATCTTCATCGCTTGAGACCTTCTTGGCTTTAAGTGCAAGAGATTTGTGCTTCTCTTTCACTTTTGAGGCTTCGGATCTTTAGAAGGACAAGCTCATAGACCTTTAAGTTGCCTATGAGTTCATCAAGGGTGAGAATTGTCAAATCTTTTGATTCTTCTATCGCCGTCACCTTAGATCTCCATTTAGATGGAAGTGCCCTTAGATATTTCCTATCATGGTTACGGCTAGAGAAAGATTCATCAAGTGCTTGTAAAGATGTAATTATAGTTTTAAAGTTAGCAAAAGAGTGATCTATAGTTTCCTCATCCGATACTGAAAATTGTTCATATTGTTGAACAAATAAATATATTTTATTGTTTTTCACTTGTTGATTACCTTGATGAGTTACAACTAAAGAATTCCAAATTTCTTTAGAGGTTTTAAGCATGGAGATTCTTTCGAATTCCTTTTCGGGTAAAGCATTATATAAAACCATTTTAGCTTCACTATTTTTGGAAATCTTTTTCTTAATTTCATCGGTGAGTTTATCATGAGGTATGTTAACTAAAATTCCATTTTCATCTTTTGCAGTGGCTTCAAAATCGCCTTCAACAATGATGTACCAAAGATCAATATCTTTAGACTTCACATACGTTTCGAATCTATTTTTCCAATATATAAAACCATTAGTTTCAAGTAGTGGAGGTCGTTGCATGGATTGCCCTTCCTTGTAATTTTCAGAACCCATAGTGATCGAAAAGTTTTTAAAATACGGTTTACTTTAAAAATTTTATAAACTTAGCTCTAGAAGGGGGTTGAATAGTTTTTCCGATTTTAAGTTAGTTTCTAAAAACTTTAGATTCGCTGTTATGTAAAATTGTATGGATGAAGATAAAGTATAGATCTAAGAGTAATGCAAGTAAAGAAAGTAAAGTAAGAGATAGAAATGACACAACTGATTTATAGTGGTTCGGCTACAAGGACATCTTCCTTGCCCTACTCCACTCCCCAAGTCACCTACTCGAGTGTTCAAGCACTATGTCAACAAACTCCTTCAACTTGGCGGAGAAGCCTTCAAAACGTTGCTTATACCTTTTTCCGGTACAAAGCTAAATACCGAGTCCGTAACACGGAGGACCAAACCAACACGACTATTACACAACAACTATGTGAAATATCAAGTACAAGATCTTTGCTACAGAAATCTTGTGGAGGAACAAATCAATCAAGGACCACTTGCTTGGATGACTTGTAGTAAGTTCGTGATCTCGCCTTAGAGAAGGACCTAAATGAGAATCACAATAGAAGAAAGAAGAAATGGCTCTCTATTTATTGGCAAAATCTTGCCACAGGCCCACGATCCCTCCCCTTGGGATCCGTCTAGTGTAATCTCAGGGATCCGTGGGACGCTCCTCTTTGCCCATGGGTTTTTTGGTTATGGGTAATGGGTTGGTCCATGGGTATTTCATTAGATACAATGTATCTAATAGATGCAATGCATCTAGTCAAATGGATATGGGTCAATACCATGGGTTATTGATATGCTCCATGGGTTGTGGTTTTTACCCATCCTAATAAACTATTACAACAAATGATTTATTACAACAATTTGTATTAAATGACTATATGTAAATGCTTTACAAAAATAACATGTATCCTTATAATTTTACTTATGATAACATTATATTTGTTATCAACAAAACACAAAGAGATCGCTAAATATTAATAAACGTTTTACGGTTTATTTGTATTAACAAGATGTATCTGAACATAATGGATCCTACATAGAGAAAGGCACCAAGGAGATTCCCCTTTCGATTGGAGTTCTATAGTGGGACAGAAAGTAAGGAGCTAGAGTTCGAAAGTGAGGACTAGCTCAAGGGATCGAAGCCACTCTACAAGAGGGAGAGGAATGAGTACTCTCTCACCTCCTTAAAAGAAGATACAGGGGATTCTCTAGTACGCTATAACTATAGGGGAAGAGACGAGCAAGGTCGTCCATACTTTCCTTCTTGCCTGGACAACGGAGGTGTACAGGTTGGGTAGGACTACCAACAACCACTAACGGGATCTACTTCCAAGGTTTCGTCTACGGCGTAGCTTATCGATCAGTAAGAGGACAGAAAGGATAGCAGGTATTTCTCGAAGGACAAGAGAAATATTAGGAGGGTTTTCCTAAGGAACGCGGTTCAGGTTACTCCTTAAGATTTCAAGATTTCCATTGGGCACGGAATCTCTACTGGACGGGAAGTCTAGGAAGTTCAGAGTATGACTCTGTTAGAAAATGTTGATTGCTACTAGCAATCAGTTGGTTGACTTAGCACGATATTTAGGTTAGCGATGGAAAGTAAAACTCCTAAAGAGAGTATTAATTACTAATAGCAATCAATCGATTGACTCATTAGTGCACTTAATACTTAACGCAGAAAGGTACAATATTTGAATCCAAAGTCATAATTCCCAAAAGAAATTCGACTATCAATCGATATCAAATCAAATCCTAATTATGAGCAAACTGTTAATACAAATAATCCGTAAAAACATTTATTTATATTCTACGGTTTTCTAATATTTTGTCGATAACAAACGTAAAATCATTTTAATGAAACAAATAAAATACGTAAATAGTTTGAGCCAATAGTTTACTAACACACTTACATTTTCATACAAAACACTAAACAAGTAATAGTGTTTACATTTTGTAGAACTGCATATGTATAACAACTAGTGTTTACATAATATGGATATGTACTTACATATGCTTAGTATATATTGTAATGGGTAATGTAATGGGTAAAAATCTAAGTAGTTGACCCATTGACTAGATACATAGAATGTAGTTGGGTAAAACTTAAAGTCCATGACCCATAACCATAGAGCTTGATCCATAACCCATGACCCATTACATGACATCATGCATGAAGTCACGTTGGGTATTATCCATGACCTATGGACCTAAAACATGACCCATGATCCAATGTCTAGATACATTGTATCTATTTGGGTACCCATGACCCAAAGTCCATAACCCATGATCCATGACCCATAACCCATAACCCAACTATGGAGGAGCATCCATGGATCCCTAAGATTACACTGGATAGATCCCTCAAGTAAGGGATCTGTGGGATCCGGGGAACAGTAGATGTTTTTGCCTATAAATAGTGAGACATTTCTTCATTGTAACTCACCCCCTTTACACATACTCTCTCTTAGTATTGTAAACTCTCTAACCTCAGATCCAAAGGATCTCTCTATGTAGTTTTGTGTTTGTGTGATTCTCTAGGTTACTCTTAAAGGCGAGATCACTACCTCTTGAAGTCGAGCAAGCTCAAGTCCATGGGTTGCCAAGCTTCGTCATCATCAAGACTAATGAAGTAATCTTGTTGATAGTTCTTTCCTCCCTCCTTAGAAGTGTTGTGTTGAAGGCATAAGTGAGGACTAGCTCATAGGATCGAAGCCACTCTACAAGAGGGAGAGGAATGAGTACTCTCTCACCTCCTTAAAAGAAGATACAGGGATTCTCTAGTACTGCTATAACTATAGGGGAAGAGACGAGCAAGGTCGTCCATACTTTCCTTCTTGCTGGACAACGGGAGGTGTACAGGTTGGGTAGGACTACCAACAACCACTGTAACGGTCGGGATCTACTTCCAAGGTTTCGTCTACGTAGCTTATCGATCAGAGAAGAGGACGAAAGGATAGCGGTATTTCTTGAAGGACGAGAGAAAGATTAGGAGGGTTTCCCGTAGGAACGCGGTTCAAGTTACTCCTTAAGATTTCAATATTTCCGTTGAGCACGAAATCTCTACTGGACGAGAAGTCTAGGAAGTTCAGAGTATGACTCTGTTAGAAAATGTTGATTGCTACTAGCAATCAGTTGGTAGACTTAGCACGATATTTAGGTTAGCGATGGAAAGTACAACTCCTAAAGAGAGTATTAATTACTAATAGCAATCAATCGATTGACTCATTAGTGCACTTAATACTTAACGCAGAAAGGTACAATATTTGAATCCAAAGTCATAATTTCCAAAAGAAATTCGACTACCAATCGATATCAAATCAAATCCTAATTATGAGCAAACTGTTAATACAAATAATCCGTAAAGATGTTTATTTATATTTTACGATTTTCTAATATTTTGTCGATAACAAACGTAAAATCATTTTAATGAAACAAATAAAATACGTAAATAGTTTGAGCCAATAGTTTACTAACACACTTACATTTTCATACAAAACACTAAACAAGTAATAGTGTTTACATTTTGTAGAACTGCATATGTATAACAACTAGTGTTTACATAATATGGATATGTACTTACATATGCTTAGTATATATTGTAATGGGTAATGTAATGGGTAAAAATCTAAGTAGATGACCCATTGAATAGATACATAGAATGTAGTTGGGTAAAACCCAAATTCCATGACCCATACCCATGGAGCTTGATCCATAACCCATGACCAATTGCATGACATCATGCATGAAGTCATGTTGGGTATTATCCATGACCCATGGACCTAAAACATGACCCATGATCCAATGCCTAGATACATTGTATCTATTTGGGTACCCATGACCCAAAGTCCATAACCCATAATCCATGACCCATAACCCATAACCCAACTATGGAGGAGCATCCACGGATCCCTAAGATTACACTGGATAGATCCCTCAAGTAAGGGATCCGTGGGATCTGGGAAACAGAGATGTTTTTGCCTATAAATAGTGAGCCATTTCTTCATTGTAACTCACCCCTTTTACACATACTCTCTCTTAGTATTGTAAACTCTCTAACCTCAGATCCAAAGGATCTCTCTATGTAGTTTGTGTTTGTGTGATTCTCTAGGTTCCTCTTAAAGGCGAGATCACTACCTCTTGAAGTCGAGCAAGCTCAAGTCCATGTGTTGCCAAACTTCGTCATCATCAAGACTATTGAAGTAATCTTGTTGATAGTTCTTTCCTCCCTCCTTAGAAGTGTTGTGTTGAAGGCATAAGTGAGGACTAGCTCATAGGATCGAAGCCACTCTACAAGAGGGAGAGGAATGAGTACTCTCTCATCTCCTTAAAAGAAGATACTGGATTCTCTAGTACTGCTATAACTATAGGGGAAGAGACGCAGCAAGGTCGTCCATACTTTCCTTCTTCTTTGGACAACGGAGGTGTACAGGTTGGGTAGGACTACCAAAACCACTCCAGATAGCAACGGTGCGGGATCTACTTCCAAGGTTTCGTCTACGGCGTAGCTTATCGATCGAAGAGGACATAAAGGATAGCGGTATTTCTCGAAGGACAAGAGAAAGATTAGGAGGGTTGTCTTAAGGAACGCGGTTCAGGTTACTCCTTAAGATTTCAAGATTTCCATTGGGCACGGAATCTCTACCTGGACGGAAGTCTAGGAAGTTGAGTATGACTCGTTAGAAAATGTTGATTGCTACTAGCAATCAGTTAATTGACTTAGCACGATATTTAGGTTAGCGATGGAAAGTACAACTCCTAAAGAGAGTATTAATTACTAATAGCAATCAATCGATTGACTCATTAGTGCACTTAATACTTAACGCAGAAAGGTACAATATTTGAATCCAAAGTCATAATTCCCAAAAGAAATTCGACTATCAATCGATATCAAATCAAATCCTAATTATGAGCAAACTGTTAATACAAATAATCCGTAAAAACATTTATTTATATTCTACGGTTTTCTAATATTTTGTCGATAACAAACGTAAAATCATTTTAATGAAACAAATAAAATACGTAAATAGTTTGAGCCAATAGTTTACTAACACACTTACATTTTCATACAAAACACTAAACAAGTAATAGTGTTTACATTTTGTAGAACTGCATATGTATAACACTAGTGTTTACATAATATGGATATGTACTTACATATGCTTAGTATATATTGTAATGGGTAATGTAATGGGTAAAAATCTAAGTAGTTGACCCATTGACTAGATACATAGAATGTAGTTGGGTAAAACTTAAAGTCCATGACCCATAACCATAGAGCTTGATCCATAACCCATGACCCATTGCATGACATCATGCATGAAGTCACGTTGGGTATTATCCATGACCTATGGACCTAAAACATGACCCATGATCCAATGTCTAGATACATTGTATCTATTTGGGTACCCATGACCCAAAGTCCATAACCCATGATCCATGACCCATAACCCATAACCCAACTATGGAGGAGCATCCATGGATCCCTAAGATTACACCTGGATAGATCCTCAAGTAAGGGATCCGTGGGATCAGGGGAGCAGTGAGATGTTTTTGCCTATAAATAGTGAGCCATTTCTTCATCGTAACTCACCCCTTTTACACATACTCTCTCTTAGTATTGTAAACTCTCTAACCTCAGATCCAAAGGATCTCTATGTAGTTTTGTGTTTGTGTGATTCTCTAGGTTCCTCTTAAAGGCGAGATCACTACCTCTTGAAGTCGAGCAAGCTCAAGTCCATGTGTTGCCAAACTTCGTCATCATCAAGACTATTGAAGTAATCTTGTTGATAGTTCTTTCCTCCCTCCTTAGAAGTGTTGTGTTGAAGGCATAAGTGAGGACTAGCTCATAGGATCGAAGCCACTCTACAAGAGGGAGAGGAATGAGTACTCTCTCATCTCCTTAAAAGAAGATCAGGGATTCTCTGTACTGCTATAACTATAGGGGAAGAGACGAGCAAGGTCGTCCATACTTTCCTTCTGTCTGGACAACGGAGGTGTACAGGTTGGGTAGGACTACCAAAACCACTCAGGTAACGGTGGGATCTACTTCCAAGGTTTCGTCTATGCGTAGCTTATCGATCAAGAAGAGGACAGAAAGGATAGCAGTATTTCTCGGGGACAAGAGAAAGATTAGGAGGGTTGTCTTAAGGAACGCGGTTCAGGTTACTCCTTAAGATTTCAAGATTTCCATTGGGCACGGAATCTCTACTGGACGGGAAGTCTAGGAAGTCGTGAGTATGACTCATTAGAAAATGTTGATTGCTACTAGCAATCAGTTGGTTGACTTAGCACGATATTTAGGTTAGCGATGGAAAGTACAACTCCTAAAGAGAGTATTAATTACCACTAGCAATCAATCGATTGACTCATTAGTGCACTTAATACTTAACGTAGAAGGGTACAACATTTGAATCCAAAATCATAAATTCCAAAAGAAATCCGACTACCAATCGATATCAAATCAAATCCTAATTATGAGCAAACTGTTAATACAAATAATCCAGAAAGATGTTTATTTATATTTTACGATTTTCTAATATTTTGTCGATAACAAACGTAAAATCATTTTAATGAAACAAATAAAATACTTAAATAGTTTGAGCCAATAGTTTACTAACACACTTACATTTTCATACAAAACACTAAACAAGTAATAGTGTTTACATTTTGTAGAATCGCATATGTATAACAACTAGTGTTTACATAATATGGATATGTACTTACATATGCTTAGTATATATTGTAATGGGTAATGTAATGGGTAAAAATCTAAGTAGATGACCCATTGAATAGATACATAGAATGTAGTTGGGTAAAACTCAAAGTCCATGACCCATACCCATGGAGCTTGATCCATAACCCATGACCAATTGCATGACATCATGCATGAAGTCCGTTGGTATTATCCATGACCCATGGACCTAAAACATGACCCATGATCCAATGTCTAGATACATTGTATCTATTTGGGTACCCATGACCCAAAGTCCATAACCCATAATCCATGACCCATAACCCATAACCCAACTATGGAGGAGCATCCACGGATCCCTAAGATTAAACTGGATAAATCCCTCAAGTAAGGGATCCGTGGGATCTGGGGAACAGTAGATGTTTTGTCTATAAATAGTGAGCCATTTCTTCATTGTAACTCACCCCTTTTACACATACTCTCTCTTAGTATTGTAAACTCTCTAACCTCATATCCAAAGGATCTCTCTATGTAGTTTGTGTTTGTGTGATTCTCTAGGTTCCTCTTAAAGGCGAGATCACTACCTCTTGAAGTCGAGCAAGCTCAAGTCCATGGGTTGCCAAGCTTCGTCATCATCAAGACTAATGAAGTAATCTTGTTGATAGTTCTTTCCTCCCTCCTTAGAAGTGTTGTGTTGAAGGCATAAGTGAGGACTAGCTCATGTGGATCAGCCACTCTACAAGAGGGAGAGGAATGAGTACTCTCTCACCTCCTTAAAAGAAGATACAGGGATTCTCTAGTACTGCTATAACTATAGGGAAGAGACGCAGCAAGGTCGTCCATACTTTCCTTCTCTTTGGACAACGGGAGGTGTGCAGTTGGGTAGGACTACCAAAACCACTCGCAATAGCGGTCGGGATCTACTTCCAAGGTTTTATCTACGGGTAGCTTATCGATCAAGAAGAGGACAGAAAGGATAGCGTGTATTTCTCGGGGACAAGAGAAAGATTAGGAGGGTTGTCTTAAGGAAGCCGGTTCGAGTTACTCCTTAAGATTTCAAGATTTCCATTGGGCACGGAATCTCTCACGGGCCGGGAAGTCTAGGAAGTTCGTGAGTATGACTATGTTAGAAAATGTTGATTGCTACTAGCAATCAGTTGGTTGACTTAGCACGATATTTAGGTTAGCGATGGAAAGTACAACTCCTAAAGAGAGTATTAATTACTAATAGCAATCAATCGATTGACTCATTAGTGCACTTAATACTTAACGCAGAAAGGTACAATATTTGAATCCAAAGTCATAATTTCCAAAAGAAATTCGACTACCAACAGATATCAAATCAAATCCTAATTATGAGCAAACTGTTAATACAAATAATCCGTAAAGATGTTTATTTATATTTTACGATTTTCAAATATTTTGTCGATAACAAACGTAAAATCATTTTAATGAAACAAATAAAATACGTAAATTGTTTGAGCCAATAGTTTACTAACACACTTACATTTTCATACAAAACACTAAACAAGTAATAGTGTTTACATTTTGTAGAACTGCATATGTATAACAACTAGTGTTTACATAATATGGATATGTACTTACATATGCTTAGTATATATTGTAATGGGTAATGTAATGGGTAAAAATCTAAGTAGATGACCCATTGAATAGATACATAGAATGTAGTTGGGTAAAACTCAAAGTCCATGACCCATACCCATGGAGCTTGATCCATAACCCATGACCAATTGCATGACATCATGCATGAAGTCACGTTGGGTATTATCCATGACCCATGGACCTAAAACATGACCCATGATCCAATGTCTAGATACATTGTATCTATTTGGGTACCCATGACCCAAAGTCCATAACCCATAATCCATGACCCATAACCCATAACCCAACTATGGAGGAGCATCCACGGATCCCTAAGATTACACTGGATAGATCCCTCAAGTAAGGGATCCGTGGGATCCGGGGAACAATAGATGTTTTTTCCTATAAATAGTGAGTCATTTCTTCATTGTAACTCACCCCTTTTACACATACTCTCTCTTAGTATTGTAAACTCTCTAACCTCATATCCAAAGGATCTCTATGTAGTTTTGTGTTTGTGTGATTCTCTAGGTTCCTCTTAAAGGCGAGATCACTACCTCTTGAAGTCGAGCAAGCTCAAGTCCATGTGTTGCCAAACTTCGTCATCATCAAGACTCACAAGTAATCTTGTTGATAGTTCTTTCCTCCCTCCTTAGAAGTGTTGTGTTGAAGGCATAAGTGAGGACTAGCTCATAGGATCGAAGCCACTCTACAAGAGGGAGAGGAATGAGTACTCTCTCATCTCCTTAAAAGAAGATACGGGATTCTCAGTACGCTATAACTATAGGGGAAGAGACGAGCAAGGTCGTCCATACTTTCCTTCTTGCTGGACAACGGGAGGTGTACAGGTTGGGTAGGACTACCAACAACCACTCGTTAACGTGCGGGATCTACTTCCAAGGTTTCGTCTACGGCGTAGCTTATCTATCAGTATAAGGGCATAAAGGATAGCAGGTATTTCTCGAAGGACAAGAGAAAGATTAGGAGGGTTGTCCTAAGGAACGCGGTTCAGGTTACTCCTTAAGATTTCAAGATTTCCATTGGGCACGGAATCTCTACTGGACGGGAAGTCTAGGAAGTTCAGAGTATGACTCTGTTAGAAAATGTTGATTGCTACTAGCAATCAGTTGGTTGACTTAGCACGATATTTAGGTTAGCGATGGAAAGTACAACTCCTAAAGAGAGTATTAATTACTAATAGCAATCAATCGATTGACTCATTAGTGCACTTAATACTTAACGCATAAAGGTACAATATTTGAATCCAAAGTCATAATTTCCAAAAGAAATTCGACTATCAATCGATATCAAATCAAATCCTAATTATGAGCAAACTGTTAATACAAATAATCCAGAAAACTTTTATTTATATTTTACGATTTTCTAATATTTTGTCGATAACAAACGTAAAATCATTTTAATGAAACAAATAAAATACGTAAATAGTTTGAGCCAATAGTTTACTAACACACTTACATTTTCATACAAAACACTAAACAAGTAATAGTGTTTACATTTTGTAGAACTGCATATGTATAACAACTAGTGTTTACATAATATGGATATGTACTTACATATGCTTAGTATATATTGTAATGGGTAATGTAATGGGTAAAAATCTAAGTAGTTGACCCATTGAATAGATACATAGAATGTAGTTGGGTAAAACTCAAAGTCCATGACCCATACCCATGGAGCTTGATCCATAACCCATGACCCATTGCATGACATCATGCATGAAGTCACGTTGGGTATTATCCATGACCCATGGACCTAAAACATGACCCATGATCCAATGTCTAGATACATTGTATCTATTTGGGTACCCATGACCCAAAGTCCATAACCCATGATCCATGACCCATAACCCATAACCCAACTATGGAGGAGCATCCACGGATCCCTAAGATTACTTGGATAGATCCTCAGTAAGGGATCCATGGGATCAGGGAACAGTAGATGTTTTTGCCTATAAATAGTGAGCCATTTCTTCATCGTAACTCACCCCTTTTACACATACTCTCTCTTAGTATTGTAAACTCTCTAACCTCAGATCCAAAGGATCTCTCTATGTAGTTTTGTGTTTGTGTGATTCTCTAGGTTCCTCTTAAAGGCGAGATCACTACCTCTTGAAGTCGAGCAAGCTCAAGTCCATGTGTTGCCAAACTTAGGTCATCATCAAGACTACTGAAGTAATCTTGTTGATAGTTCTTTCCTCCCTCCTTAGAAGTGTTGTGTTGAAGGCATAAGTGAAAGATGCCAACGGGTTAAGTAGAAGGCATTAGTGAAAGGTGGCAAAGGTCAATTCGAAGGCATTAGTGAAGGGTGCCAAAGGTCCGTGTCAAAGGCATTAGTGAAAGGTGCAAAAGAGTCAAGAGAAAGGCATTAGTGAAAGGTGTCGAAGGGTCGTGTCAAAGGCATTAGTGAAAGGTGCCAAGGGTGTACATTCGTTATGGTGCATCGATGTACAAAATAGATTAGTTTGGGTTAAAGGATATTGATATCCTTTTGATTTTGTAATAAGGAGTGTGTCTCCTTTGGGGTAGTTGTGTAGTGTTGGATAGTAGTTCCTCCTTTGTAATGGAACTCGGTATCTGTACTTGTACCGGATAAAGTGTAGGCGACGTTGTGATAGGTTTGGTTCTACCTTGTGGAAGAACCCGGTGCCTAGCCTTGTACCGGATAAAGAGTGCGGCAGTGAAGGCTTCTCCGCCACAAGGAGCTTTGTGTTGTGTAGTGATTACTAACTCTCGAAAGTAGGTGACTCGGGAGTGGAGTAGGGCAAGGAAGGTGTCCTTGTAGCCGAACCACTATAAGTACCGGTCGTGGTTTTGTGCTTCTTACTCTTTATCTTTGCATTGCTTATTTATGTGCTTATCTATCAACATCCAACACACACATTTAATAGATTGACATAAGTCAATCTAAATAGTTTAAAACAAAGTTTTAATCAGTAAAACTATTCAACCCCCTTATAGTTTTCCACATAGACGTCAACGACTCTAAGTAGGTATACTAAAGAATCTCGCATCGATGGAGTGTAAGGTACAACACCGGTGGGGGACAAATCGTAGGTAATACAACAATACACAAGTATGACGCCAAAGATTATCATTGATAAAACAACGTCGAGAGTTCAATGTTGTTCGAGCAACAACAATGGAATACCTCAATAGAGGATAAGATACAACACCAACTTTCGTAGGTACAACCTTAAGCGAAAGTGTTGACTAAACGTACAATGTCGACAAAACATTATCGATTTAGAAAATGAACAACATCTATTAGATAACATCGTTTAAATCAACATCGAGCGAATAGTAACGTTTCATAACATTGAAAAATAATTGATTCGAGATGAGGCTTGAGGTATAATTTTTGTAACATGATTACCAACGAAGGTGAATGACGATCTAACAAGATTACTAATGAAGCGCGTAATGATAATTCCAACAAGATTACTAACGAAATGAGGTGGAATGATAATTCCAAAAATATTACTAAAGAAGAAGGCAGAATGATAATTCCAACAAGATTACTAACGAATCGAGGCTGAATGACGATTCAAGGCCGAATAACAATCGAGGCCAAACGATGATTTGAAATCAAATGATGAGTCAAAACTCGGAACGAGGTCTAAAATCACAAAATCAAACAATCCAAAAACATAATCATAACCAAATCCCAAAAATAGCCCAAAACAATTCCAAATGCTCCAATAAAATCGAAGAGGCTTATGACAATAAGCATCTCGGATTTAAACGGTGCCAATCGGTCTAACCCGAACTCAAGGCGAACTGACGCATAACGCGCGCCGTAAAACATTATGATTCATGAGGTGTTGCGATGCAAGTGTCGTATGTGAGTGCGAGCTTCCGTGGTATTCAAGGTGTGTGTGTCCACCTAAAACTCATCATTCCTAAAGCCAATATCTAACTCGGACATAATTCTATTATAACTACTCCCAGTATCGCAAAATACACCTCTAAGTCGAGACATAGGTGATCAATCCATGTCCTACCTGTCCCTGGCTGAATATAGGTGATCAGGATCTATATTCACACGAGGTTCAATGAATTTTGATATACCAGACTTAATTATACTAACACCATGTGCTCTACATCCCAAATCATTCCCAAGGCTAGTACTAGTGTGCAAGCTCTAAATCGAGTGATGAGATTACGCAAGAAATTGCTTAACTCGTAAAAGGCATAGTCGTGTGTAAGCATGAGGACATGCTTACTCTGCGTGCATAAGCATAAAGACATGCTTATAGTGTGTGCATAAGCATGATGACATGCTTATAGTGAAATACTAAGATAGGCAGACTTAAATCGTCTACAAGCGATGGACATATTCAACAAGTATCCCATCAAACAGTTCATCAAATAAGCCATAAACATCTCGTCAATTATCTCATCAATCAATTGCCTAATGTGTTCTCAATCATCTACATCATTAAACAAGTCATGAATCGCTATAGGCGCCACGCAAGGTGCGGTCATAGGGTTAAGTTTTTACAAAAGTGGTTATAGTCTAGTGGAAGCATACAAATCTGTAACACCCCCAAAATTGGGTCCAGTGGAAGCATACAAACCTTGGGGTGCTACTATATTGGTATCACAACATAAGGCAAAGAATGGTTTTTATTCCATTCATTTAGATTAAAATTCATTATTTGAAAACATTAAGTTTACATTAATGAAAGTAGTGCGAAATAAGCCCAAAAGATAATTAAAGCGGTCCCGATTATTCATCAGAGTCGCCTATGACCATGTCCTTGCCAAGCGTCTTCCAATAGTGAGCTATCGCTTTAAACCTGAGAACACATGCTAAAAAAGCTAGCTTATGCTGGTGAATTCATAGAGTTTAGTTACAAAAGTAGTAGTGGACCTGATAAAGTTTAATTGCTATGCGTGACTAAGGCAGATACATAATAAACATTCCAATCAACAATCAATCCTACAATAACTCAATCGAGATCTCAGTAAGGCACCAAGTGACTCTAGCCAAAGACCACCGTCATAGTAAAGGCCTAGAACACATGCTACCCGGGTCTAGGTTGGATACGTGATGTCTATTCTTAGCTAGGCATCGTTATAGCAAAGGATTGCTACCCTAGTCTAAGTCAACAACCGTCGCATGTCTAACGCTTTTCCTAGTCAACACATTAGCAATTCAAAAGAGTAGTGGCAGGTCCAAGAAATAGTTTGGATTCACATAAACACGTAAAGCATCCAATCACCAAATCAAATATACCAAAAAATAGTCACTCTCACATAATGTTCACATATCCAATTATGGTTTGTTAAAAGCAAAGATGTATTCTTGATAACATCTAATTAGCCTGATATTTTATATATCAAATTCCCGTGTTTATGGCCTCGTTTGTATTAATATGATACTTAATTCGCTCATATTCGCACGATTTTCATTTCGGGATAAATGAGGTGTTGAAGCAGAAAATATGTGATATAAGGCAAAGAAATATATTCTGAAGACAAGTTACGACGTTAGTGACACTTTTGACTACAGTGACTCACATTACAAGGGCCTGAGTATTCTCGTGAAGATTACACCGTAACTCATTAATAATGTTATGGCATAAATTTGATGCTATGAAGGATACAGCGTAACCTTATCTTAAGGTTACGCCGTAATTATTTTTATCAAGGTTACGGCTAACTTGGCAATTTAGTTACTGTAGAGAGAATTAAGGAATGGATAAGTATCTGACGAAGAATTACAGTAACCCGTGATTTAGTTACGTAATATTACTACATACGAAGTTTGGTTCTCAATTAACATATTTTTATGTTGGTCTCCATCAATGGAATGAAGAAACTCATGAGCCTAAGTTGCAATATTGCTATTTTGAAAAGCTGAAGATGTTAGGCCATAACCCTAAAATTAGTTCCGCCCTAACTAATAGTTACGCAGTAACTATAAAAATAGTTAAGCCCTAACTATAGTTACGAGTAACTCTAAAATAGTTACGCCCTAACTAGTTACTGCGTAATTTACACTTAAGGTTACAGAACCATGTCGCGCCTATAAATACAGACCCTAAATCCATTTTTAAGCATCTCTTCACCCATCTCTTAGGGGTCGATTAGGGCACCACTCCAGGGAAATTTCCAGCAGTTCCAACCCATCTTTGATGGAAGAATTCATTCGCAATCACCATTATTATTAGCTCTACATCAAGTAATTTGTATCAAACATTATGTTTAATTCAAATCATGTTTTATTCATTCTTGTTGGTATGATTTACTATATGTTTGGCTAAGCACCTCTGGTGCTGGCCTAGTTATGATTCCTTAATTGTTTTGTTTGCGTTTACATTGCTTCCGTATAATTATTTCTAAGTGTATGCATGCATAGTTTATTGGTAGCTACCATTGTTTCGGTAGTTTTGAATGGTGGTAGTGGCTAGTTATTTAGGAGATATGACCAAATGACCCTAAGTAAGTAGACTGAGTGGGAAGGGTAAGATATGACCAACTGACGACCCTTTTTGCTTGTGCGATTTGACCAATTGATCACCTACCGTTTGGATGAACTTAAGAAGTTGGGGATGAGTGTCTAAGATGCTAGCCGGACACCGTTATTATGAATCTAGCGTGTAGCTACATAATGACTTAGCTTAGGGGACTAAGAACAATGGACTTATGACGGGTCACCTGATTTCCAAGTGGGACCCTTTGCGATAGGTGAGACGAATCGACCAAATGCTTTCCTAGCGACTTTGACCCCATCTAAAGTAATTGGAAGTAATTAAACGTAAAATAACTTGATAGGATGAGTAACTAGGTTAGCACCCCTCTCTTCTATTGATCACAACTCTTACCTTTATCTGCTTTCTTTCATTTCCTTGTTTTATTAGTTAATTTATCATTTCAATCTTAAAAGCAATTAAAATCGTGACATAGACTGAAGTTAATTTCCGATCCACGTAGCTCTTGGGACGACCTCGGTTTTACCGAATACTACACTACACACGACCGGGTACACTACCCGTTAGTGCATTAGGGTAGACCTTAGGTATAACAAGTAATTATAAATATTAAAACCTGGTTAGTAAAACCTGCATCAATTCTCCCCCAAAATAGTTACGAAAACCTTTGAAAAGAGCGGCTATGAAACTCACCTTGGCCATAGAAATGCACTATTCACTAGTAACACGACTGGCATATAAAACTAATCTCCGCATCCAGAAGAAGGTACGACGAGTATGATAGGATAGAAACAACGCAACCTAATGCGTATATGATTATCTTAAAATACGGCTCATACGATAAAGAAGTCGATAAAAGATAAAGTGTCGTAGTTTTCGTGGATTATTCGTATCATTACTTTAAAAAGTCGATAATCAATATCTCAAAAGGTTTAGTTTTACCGTTTCGTGTGGTGGTAAGAAACATAGGCGCGACGTACAACTCACGCGAAAGGGAAAAGACATCGACAAAGTCAAGACATACTAACTAGAACTAGGGATGGCAATGGGTCGGTTGGTGGGTTACCCGCACTGCGTACCCATTTATAATATCCATACCCAAACCCCCAATATCCGATGGGTACCCGATTATTATTATCCATCGGGTTATCGGTTTTCCCCACTGTATCGGTTATCCTCAATTAAATCATCGTTGTACAAATTTGCGAGTATCAAGTTAAAAAACTCAACCTAAAAACAAACAAAAAGATTCTAATATATAATAAGTTTTTAGAAGTTAAAGGAAACGACTTCAATATTTGTAAAGTTTGAAGATTAAAGCGTTAATGTGTCATGTGTGTGACAGTTAAAGCGTCAAGCGTGAGTATTAATTAAATTGTTTGTAATTACCAAGATATAGGCTATTAAGAAGTAGAGTAGAAAAAACTTTATATAAGGTTAAGAGCTCAAAACTTATTTTGATCTTATATAAATTTATAAAAAAAACGGGTACAAATTCGGGTATACTGATACGGATACAGGTACGGGTAAACGGCGGGTATTATTAGAACCCCGGAAAAAGAATATTTCTACGAACCCAGTATCCAAACCCAAAACCCGCCCCCCGACTCAACCGGTTCGGGTTTCGGTTTTCCCATCGGTTTCGGTGCTTTTGCCATCCCTTACTAGAACTCACGCCGAAAAGGAAAGGACATTGACAAAGTCAAGAAATACCGACAATACTCAAGCTAGTCAAAGAAGACTAGGAATGACGAAAACTATTTATGTAATATAAATAGGTTAATTGATGTGCGTCTTGAAGCGCTCGAGGTCAAAGAAACTTCCTTTTCGTCGAAAGCAGTTTTTCAACACCTTAGGCAGTGAACCTAATCGCTTGTAGTGTAGTATTGGGTAATCCTGTATTGATATCGCTCTCTAGGGGAATAGGAATGCTAGCAAGAAGTGTATTACACTAAGGTGGGGTTGAGGATTATTCTTTTTTTTTTATCTTTTATATGTTTTTTAGAAAGCTAAGGGTAAAATCTCGGGGCAATTGGTTTCGGGATGGTACTTCTACCGATTACTTCTACTATTCTAATTATCTATTACTACGGGTAGCTATGTCTTTTAATGTGTGCTCGTATGATGATTAAAAATGTGTTTACCTAGATACTATTACTCCCTAGTTATCTTTTATTGTTGGTTGAATTGTCACATCCTTATACTTAACGCGTTGTGTTTTCTAAAGTCGTAGAGTGTGCCTATGCCCTAACTCTTTAAGATTACCTATTGGTTTTGCTTACTTAAATCCACAAGTCATTCATAAACTAACTATAAGGTTATCTTTGGGGTTTTAGACTACTTAAATCCGCTAGGTGCTTCATAAACTAACTTTCACAAAGATTACTCAAGCATTTAAACACAACGATAGCCTAGTTGCACTCCTAACCCAATTACAACTAAGATAAAAGACAACCTAACAATAATTAACAACTAGGTTTCATAGATCTAAGCAAACACACAAGAAATTTAGCTAGACATGTTAAACAAGCAAGCATACACACAATAAATGGAAGACATAATGATACTATCGGATTAAAACACTCATCTTGACGTGTAAAATAGGGTTTGGGACCCTAAGATACTGTTCAAGTTGGACTATAAACGTTTAGGATTTTTACTCCAAAAGTCTACCTCCTTAAATGCAGAAAATCGAATTCTATATATAGATTTACACTTGCGACCGGATCGCCATCATTAGGGTTTTTCGCCTTGGCCAAGTTATCGATGGGACGGCCACCTTGAGTAGTGACGCCGTCGGGCTTCAGATGGGACGCGTCGTCTTGGTTCTAGATCCGGGCCGTCCTGAGATGAAAAGTCCGAAAGTGACGCCTTCTTCTTCAAAGCCCGAGACCGTCAAGTGTTATGAGCAAAAATTCCAGAGCCGTGGGTGCATGTATTTATCAAATCAGATAGAGGGGCAAGGTACGCCTTTGTTTAGACGCCGTCAGCGAAGCAGTTTTAGCAGCTTGAGTGGCTTTGATCTTGACTTTGCCATTTTCTTCATGTTTTCACTCCTTTTCATCCAAATGTGCATCATTCCAAAGATTTTGCTTCCAAGAGACCTAACAAGTGAAAAGGAACGAAATTAAGCACTAACGGATTTAAAAGTGGTCGATTAAAGGCTTAAATGACCTCTTAAAAGTGTGGAAAACTGTGCCAAATACTTAAAAATCCGTACAAATGCTATTTCACTCCTATACGTTTTAAATCCTTATCATTAATTGATAAGTTTCGATAATTTCCCGTAACCCCAAACGTATATGTTTATAACAAAGATAAGTTTCCATTTATCACTTAACTAATAAAGGTTTCACAATCGTTACTGTCATTACTTAGACGAAGTTTATGATAAAGTACTTCTATAAAGTATACTATGAAGTATTTTATAGATGGACGTTCGTTTATACAACATTCCCAAACCATTACGACTTTAATAAATTGTCTTATCAAAATAACCTTTCCCAACAAGTTTATAGAATTAGCTTGTATTTATAAAACACGAGTTACTATCATTAATCAATAAGAGTTTATAATCTAAATAAAACCATATCCTTTGACAATATATATCGTTAAGTATCTTGTTATCAATTAAAATGTAGCAATTGAATATTTAGGCTTATCAAATCAAATATATTAAACTCACCGAAGTCTAATATATTTGTATTCGTTTAAGTTCAAAACATTTAATAAAGTCCAACTTATAACCAATATAACTCGTGTATCAAATGTTACTCTAATTTATAAACCGTAGTTGATTCTTATAACGTATAAATAATATTCGATATTAATTATTAACCACATATCTAGTTCTTAATGTTTATCACCCCATTTTATACACAACTTGTTCATTATTCGCTCGAGTCAAATATTAACGATCTATTAAATCTAATGTGTCCAATTAGTATCGATACCCAAATCGATATAAATCAATGTTGACGAGTCACAATCCTTATTTTAAATTTGTTAAGATCCCGTAATGTCCCAATCGTTTAGTACCGTAATTACTAAAACTCAAACAACTAGTATTGAAAGTCGGGTCAGCCTTTGGAAGCGTTCGGTGGTAACCAAAGCGTATCGTTCCAAACCACTTTGGATAAATTCACTTATTTCACACAATTCTTCTGGTCATGCCTTTTCCTCTTTACTTTCTATATTGCCATATGCAATGATGGAGATCGACCTACAATTTCTTTTGGCATTTTCTAGGGCGAGGGCACACACTAGGCGGGCGTGCTTCAACCTAGCCTCTGGCCCGTTTATTAAACCAACATATATGTCAAACCGAGACTTAATCAAGTAAAATGACTTATACCATTACTAATTAGCACACGAGACCGACAACAATTTGCCAAATCTAACGCACCCTAGAGTGACCAAACCAAACAAAACTCAATATAGAAATGGGTCGTACGGGTTTGACCAGATCGAAACGAAACATAAAAACATATACAACCAACTCGACTTGTACCCTAAATCCAACCCAAACATAACCACGGGCGTAGCCCGACCCGACTCGATCCATTTTCAGATCGGGTTTGTTAGGATTTAGAAAATCCATGTAGAAGTGTCGGTTACCCCAACATATGTTTAGCATATTACATTCGTAGACATAACATATCTTAGTTAGATTATTAGTAGTATAAGTAACACCGTGGAAGAAGGACGGTTCTTTACCCACTGTATGCCGATACACGGCCAGAAGGGCGTAGTCATTTGTATAAATAGCCCTCTCCCCACAAGGGAGAGGGTTGGATGTTCACTTACTAATCTAACCTTTCATTTGGATTTTATCTCTCTAGAACATCTCACTTTCTCTCTCTAGAACTTCATTCATACGCCCCATATGTGTTATTAGTTATGTGTTTATGAAAACCAAAATGATCAATTGGTATCAAGAGCCATGGTTTGATCACCCATATTTCATGTTCTTGGATTTCTAGTGGTTTTCATAAGGTTTTGTGTTTGAATGAGTTTAGAGTAGTTTGCATTATTTGGATCATTTCTTGTGTTAAAGTTTGGATTTTGATAGTACTTTTGTGTTTAGAATCATTATAAGTGTTTAGGTTTTGGTTTGGAAGGCTTGAGTAATCGTGGTTGGGTTGTTTTTGGATTGAAAAGTGGTTTTCTTGAAAGTTTCAAACATGCAATTTGTGTCTCGTATAAAATTTCTTCTATGCGATTTGTTCTAAAACCCATGCGACTTGTCTCTCTTGTGAACGCTTATTGAAGCGATTTGTCACAATTTGTATGCGATTTGTCATTTTGAATACGCGATCTGTCTAGCATGCGATTTGTCTATTGAGACAAAATGACAAGAAAGGACAAAGTAGTGGAAGTAGTGGGTGTACTTGTGTACTATGCGATTTGCCAGCTTATGCGATTTGAGTGCTATGCGATTTGTCACCTTATGCGATTTGAGTGTTATGCGATTCGTTTGCTAAGCATTTTTTCAACATAAGCGTTTTGACACTTATGCGACTTGTCTAGGGTGCGATTTGTCTAGGGGTGCGATTTTTCTTGGGTGTGATTTGTTTGGGGTGCGATTTGTCTAGGGTGCGATTTGTCAAAAGGAGGATTGTTTGAAGCGATTTGTACTTAATAGTCTGATATATTATTGAAAATAAGAATTGACATCTGATATTAACACAATGCCCTCACACCCCAAAATACATGTTTTGGCAAAGGAATGGAATACTTGGGGCGGACCGCCATAGCATCACAAAGATTCTGAGTATATTGAACGACCTAAAGTGTCGTTTTGAAAATATCGTTTGATTAAGTAAAATAATCAGAGTTTACAAAGTATAGGTCCCAAATGATAGTCAACATGTACGGAAATAAGTTTGATACAAGCCAAACGATGTTTTTAAAGTGCGTAAATCCCATGTGAGACGCGTCGTCACTACTCGACTCTATGATAAATCCACATGCATGCCATGAAGTGTATGCCTTAGATACTCGAGATAAAACATGATAAAAGTGTCAACACAAAGGTTGAGTAGTTTGTGTTGTCATGAAAAACCTTTAAAGAACGTTCATGCATCAAAGGCATTGCAAATCCACTCAGTTCAAAGTTCCGCCCATACAAAACTTGCAGCTTGTGTGTTTACAACCCATTGCACAAAATATGTAGTTTATGTTCAAGTACACATCACCAAATGAGTTCACATAACAAGACACAACTTAATGTATCAATAGTCAATTGATATAACACATAATAAGTATTGTTTCAAATAGTTCCCAGTCTATTAGTTCATGATTGTACCAAGTCCGCTAGTTCAACATTATACCAAGTCCGCTAGTTCAACATTATACCAAGTCCGCTAGTTCAACATTATACCAAGTCCATTAGACCGTGATCATACCAAGTCAGTTAGCTCAATGGTCTATGATATAGAAACTCTAAGTATGGCAATATTGTTACTTCGTATGACTAAACATTCAGTTCAGATAAACATATAGTTGCAAATAATCATGATTGTCATAAAAGTTGTTGAGCATGTATCTCCCCAAAGAGTTTAATAAAAGTATTAAAAGAGTAAGGGCTATGACTCACCTGATGCAATGATTATGATGACAAAAGTGGATACATTGAAATGAGGTGCAATCTCTATCTGCAACCTAATATGAATGATATGATCTATTATAATGCATGAATATATATCGTCCATGCAAATCCACATGTAATCTATACCACTTGTGGACTTTGAAAATAGAGTTTATCGTCGAAATATATGTTTATGACATCTCGTCATGTTATAAAATACTTTACAAGTACTTACGTTGAAATGATATCCTACGATAGTCATTTAGGGATTTATTAAGAAATTATAGTTTTTAAATTGTAAAACAATATAATTTGACAATTCATGAAAGTGACTAAATGGCCTCGAAAAGCTAGTATTAAAATAGTGAATATCGAGTGTTAGGAAACAAACTCAATGGTTTTGGAAAGCTTGTCACATTATCTAAAAGTCTTAGCATTTAACTTTTGATCATAGAGGTCTCGATTATGGAGAAAAATATAAGAAGTAGGTAGTCGGACTAAAAATATTGTTTAAGGTTAGTTTTAGGCAAAGTTTGAGTGATATATTATTCTTTACAACCGTTTGACAAGCGGTTGAACATTTTGGAAAATAGGCTAGGTAAACTCACTTTTACTAGAAGACATCGTTTTCTCAAAAGTATTCTATTGGTGTGAAATCAACTCCAAACTTGGTCACTACGATAACTATTTTGACTAATAGAAAATATATAAGTGTTTATACTTGTATAAAATAGTTATGATAACTCTATTTAAATCGCGTGTAACTTAGTCGTTATAAGTCCGTTTTCTACGTTTTATATATCCTTAGTTTCGTGTTAAAGCATACTAATATATTTTTGATAAATATGACTCGTTTAGATAATGTTTAAAACTCGTTTTTGCCCCTCAAATAACACTTGACAGCTTTGAATTTTCGAAAAATTAACTTTTCGTCGTTAAACTTGAAAATAGCGTAACTTCTTAGTTATAAATCCGTTTTAACCCGTTCAAGCGACCACGGTTTTGTTTTAAAATCTATTTTCTGAATATCTAGCCCAAAATAGTCCATGACCTGTCGAAATTTCCAGATTTTATAAAAACAATCAGACCTCTATTTCATGTTGTCGAAAATCATTTTTCTAGCGTAATACTTGTTTCAATCACTTCAAATCAACGCCAAATCTATTCTAAACCTACTATACACCTTCTTAGGGTGTCATGGGTTCCTAAATATCATCACCAATGATATGTTTCAAGGGATTAATTATAGGATGATTTATACTAATAATAAGTACCAAAAACAAATAAAAGTGGTATAGATACACATGATACTTGCATGTTTTTCTACTAAAATGATAAAAATAACTCAAAAATGATTATGAAAGATTAGTAAAGATCATGAAAAGCTTACTAGTTATATGATGAGGTTTAAGTAACTAGGTTTCCTAAATACTCCTAGGTTTTATTGCAAAACCTTAAAAGAAGTATACTAGTATTTAAATATCACTTGATCTTTGAAAAATCCAATGTTTTCTTCTTGTTCTTGATCTTGGCCGAATTTTAGAGATGAGATGGAGAAGGTTTCTTTCTTTTTTCACCTTCAATAAGTGTAGCTATGTGTTTAGAAAAGATAATATCTAGTATTTTAGTAAAATATCTAACAAATGATGTATATGTGTACATTTAGCTAAGTAAGATATTTTTACAAAAATGGTGAGTCATGGGAGGAGGTGGCGGCCAGGGGTGTTTTGGGGAGGGTTGAATGAGTTTTGATGACTAAATGGTATATAAGTGTAAGTCTAATGTGTAGTTTTTAAATATAATTAGGTATTTAGTGTAGCGTTTTTAGAAATCGATTTTTGAAACAAATTAAATTATATCAAGTCATAAAAATTATAAAAATACATTTCTATAAATATTGAGTGAATAAATAATTATCGAGTTGAATTCTGAAAAGTAAATATATATACATAACAATTTATATACAAAATAAATTCAAAACATTGGGTAAACTAATAATATAATTTTTATAGTCTTAAAATGAGTATAAAAATATATTAGGATAATTTTGGAAGTGTCGGATCAAATATTCAACATAAATGATTATCGCGATAGCGTTTATTTAATAGGAAAATATCGTAAATGAAAAAAATGCAAACCCATGCATGAACTAATATGATTGTTGGGACATGAAAGTCTTGAAGAATGATAAAATCTTGGAAAAGTCAAAGAGTCAAAGAATGCTAAAGATAAAGTCAAAATCTGGTGATTGAAGTCAAATGTAAAGAACAAAGAATTTTATTTGTTTATAGAAAGTCTTGTAATTCTAGAATATTCATTATTAGATTACTTGTCGTACAAGGATACAAATTGTAAATCGTTTAGGGTTATCCTTGAGCCTATAAAAGGACTCCTAGATTGATATTATCGTGCATTGACATTATTAGAGTTTTAGTGAAGTTCGATATTCTTAGAGTTGTTGAAGTATCATAATAAGCATATTTGGAGTTAATAATAAAAGTTATTCTTCTTAGATTTGTTAAGTAAATTCAGCGTGCTTAATAAAGATTACTCGGTGTTTCTCGAATAACTTAGGATTTATCCGAGGTTATTAAACCCTTAACGAGCTATTTAAGTTAGTTTGGTTAGAGTACATCGATCCAACAAGTGGTATCAGAGCTTGTGTGGAAACTTCGACTAAGAAGAAACCTACTACAACAAAACCTAAAGATGTCGGCGATTCGTTTCACCACCTTCCATCACCTCAATGAGGATTCCTGTCATCAAGAAAGCCGAATATGATCTATGGTGTATGAAGATGAGGCAGTTACATTGCCATTCAGACCATGCTCTATGGAATGTAATTGTTAATGGTAATGAAGAAGTTTCAGAACCTATTGATGTTCCTGGACAACCCAAAGCACCTAAGGCGGTCTTACCGGCGACAACCTTAAGGAATGAAGGCACTCAACATTCTCTTATGCGCCATTCGGATGGTCATCTTCTCAAATTTCATGATGCTAAAGATGCAAAAGCTGACTCAGCTCTAAAGACACAAGATTTGGAGATGAAGCTTCTAAGAAGATGCAGAAATCTGTGAAGCAGCAGGTTTGAAAACTTTCACGGTTGGTGAAAGAGAGTCTTGATCTTTGCATATGATAGGTTTCAAAATCTCCTCAACATGTTGGAGTTATACAAAGTATCAGTTGAAGATGCTAATCTAAAGTTTCTAAGGAGTTTGCCATCTACATGGCATGTGATTGCTACAATGATCAGAGGACAACCAGGTTTGGTTGTTATGGACTTTGATGATTCTCTACAATCATCGAAGGTGTATGAGCATGAGATGAATGGCCAAACCAGTTCCAAATCACACAGTATTGCTTTTCTATCATCACGAAAAAGAGCGATTACTTCCAACAAAGTCTTGCTTCTCTACTCAAAATCTTGTCACCAAATGCTCCACCCACCTTTCCGAGAAAGCCCTACCAACTACTACTATGCACTCAGATGAAGTTGTGTGCTCCTTCTTTGCACGACAAGCTAGTTTTGTCACTTATGAAGAAGATCTAGCACAGATTGAAGAAGATGCACTTGAAGAAATTGATTGATAGGTCACTAGATTTACAACACAAGCAATAGAAAGATAGAAGCGATTGAACAATAAACCAAGCAGAACACACGTTAATGTTAAGCCGTTTATCGTGGGTGTGAGTGAAAGATAATAAATTGAACAACCAACCTTCAAATGAAGGTTTTAGAGTATTTATAGGAGGAAGCTAGGGCAACACTCCTAGTTCCCATCCTCCTTATTGGACATGGGCCTAAGCTCATAAGCTACATAAGCTTAAGGCTAATAACAAACATAAAGGCCATAATTAAGCTAACTATTACATATGAGTAACTAACACTTGATTATGGTTTAGGAGTGATTCCAACAATCTCCCCTCAAGTGTTGGTGATGAAAAACGGTGAAGGCGTTGATGTAATAGTAGCTTTGGCGTCTTGACATTCTTCTTTCTTGTGAGAAGAATTGCCTTGATTTGAACCATCTCCCGGTGTAGAAAGATAGTTTTCTTTGAGCAGTTATGCTTTAGCGTCATCTTTAACTTTGTTCTTTGATCATTGTTCTTTGTGATGAAAGTGATAGCATGTTGTTATCGCATCAAGTCGCTCATGGTGCAGCATTTGCTTGGTCTCCATGTCTTTCTCCACATGCTCACACACTCTTTAACGTTGGATTACGATGCGATAAAGTTCTTTAAGTCTTTAACTTTGTAAATTCTTTGATTTGACGAAGAATCATTATGACTTTTGAGTTGCTTTAAGATAGAACTTCTTTGATGATGTTGTTGGTGTGAAAAGTGGAGAATACGCGACGATCATTGCTCGAGCTTCCATAAGTAAACATTAAAGCGGTTAGTAATAAGCGGATTAGGCACTTACAAGTTTGAACCGGCGTATAGTGTGAAAACACAACTAATTCTTACAAGGCCGTTCTGAATGAGTCCACAAGTGAGATAACGATGTAAAGTACACCTACGATTGAGATGAGTCGTTGAGGTACACGAAGCATCACCTCTGACGTAGACCGTTTGAGACCACTAAGCGCAATCACGGGGAGTTGCGGCGACCTGTGTCGGGTGTTTGATGTTGACCACAGGGAGTTTCCATTCAATCAGCGAGGATCACAAATGTGAACCTCTCATAAATGTTCTCGATTTTAAGATCGTGAAGGACTCGATAATGTACCACCGAAATTCTTATTGTTGAATATCAAGTGATGAAATGTCAAGTGTACCTAAGAGATCTTTGATGAATCTCGTGGCTCTAGACTCAATAGTGCATTTTGGTTTTCTGAGCGGAGACTAGGGAGAGGGTCTCTTCTTAATACCACAATCTCTAAGAGATAGTTTCACGTGGGGTTCTGTGAGAATGAAACAAGCTTACGTTGGGAGAAACTTGAGTGGTTAAGAAGGTTTAGTGCATGCATCTGGGTCCATGGCGACTTTTAGTCTTCAATACCGACTAGTAAATAAGCGATGCATATGAAATGAACGATTAATGCGCCTATTTAGACCTTTTCTTTGCATTTCTTTTTAATTCTTCAACTCCTTCTTTCTTCGATTCTCAATTCTCCTTTTTATAATCATACCTAAGGACTTCTAAATTCTAACTATTTTTGATGTCCTTGGGTAGATCCCTCCGTCTGGCCGGATCATAGAGCGGTTATTCTAACCTTAGTCACCTTATAACTCCATGACTAACTTATGTTTCCATAAAACCATTTACTTGAAAAATCTGCTTCGGTGTTTATGAAAAAACATTTTTGAACCCTTTGTTGAGATGAGATTTTGCATAAATACTCCCCTCCACATGTGCTTAAGATTTAGCGGTTAAATGCGGTAGGAAAAGCCGCACATTTTGAATTGATCAACTCAAGATAGACATTCCCCAGAGACAGTTCACGTGGCATAGTTAAAGAGTTGCATTGTCGGCTTTAGGTGACAACTAGCTCTACTAACTACCTTGAAGGTGTAGAGAATCCTCGAGGTTTGTCAAACCGTCGAGTTCATGTCTACCAAGAGTTTCTCGAATGGTACATTCTACTCAGACAAGTCCTTTGCGAGACACGTTTACATCACTAGCGAACCAGTTTGAAATTATTACCGTCGGGACAAGTCTTTTCGAGTTACTAGCGGTTAAGAGCCGTCAATTCATGGGTTAAAGTCTTTTTACACGAGAGTTCATATAGCAAAACACAACATATTTCTTATAACGTATTTTCTCCCCCTCAAAATGGCATATAAAATGTTATTTTTGAAAAGTTGAAATAAATATGACCATTTCAGTGTTGGGAAAGAATGACCACGTGAACAATTTGTGAACAAAGTTTTAAGTCAAGTACTCCCCTCAACAAGTGATATAAACGGTTGAGGTTTTGAAAATCATAAGGAAAGTACTTGTTCTTTTGAGCAAAACCTTGAAAAGTGAAAGGTTTGATAGGTTTTACTCAAAAGTAAGAAGCTTTCGCTCCTTTTAATAAGGATTGTGGCAGACGTACCACGGGGTCCTTTATTTACAAGTAGGTTGTACCTGCTATAATATGTGCACAAGCCATTGACATAATAGATCATACATCCAAATTTATAATGAAAGCAGCAGTTCAAGGGGTACCAGTGAGAGATGCGCCGGGAATGAATAAGTGGCTTGAAAGCGATGATGTTTCTCTGGGTCGCCACCAACATAGCTTTCAATCTTCGGGCTGATCCCTTCTATACAACCATTCATCAATCATGGTGATGATTCTCTTCACGCCGATCACGAGAATTCCACGCTAGGAGACCCGATCTTTTGGTGTATATCCTTCACCGAAAGCCAATCCATCACCCATCTTCAAAGTGTGATCTCCAAACTTATGAAGATCTCAGCACGCCACCAAGCAATTTCTTTGAAGTTCAACTGCGGTAGCCGACGAATGGTTTCTTGATGAGTGTAAATTGTGAAAGCCGGTTGATGTCGGAAGATCAAGCTGCCGGAGTGGAGTGAAGTTGACACGGGTCGATAAGATTCAGCCTTGCTGGAGATCTTCTACGTTCTTTGATAACTATGCAGATGAAGATGAGCAGACTTGATGAATTCATTGGTGGAGAATTGTCTCATACGACCCTGTACTTTGGCAAGGTACATATCTTCGATGTTGTTGATAGACAAATTCTCAAAGTCAGCTTCAGAGAATGCATAATCCCTTTCGTCTTGTCTTTTGACCATAATATTCTTGAGATAAGAGTAGTCCCATTTGGACGAAAGATCAACGTGTTTGATGGCGATGTTTTAGTCTGAACACCGCATGTTGAGACTTACGTGTACACGCTAACCATAGTAGATTAGATGGTTCGGCAGATGATGAATCCATACATTGCATCTCGATGGTATGCTTCCACTGTTGGAGAACAAGTGATTAGCTCTTTCCTCGATAGCTATGCAGGTTTGAGTATTGGTGCTGGGAATGGAAGTGTCAAGGATGTAGCGTATTTCCTTGAACCATCATGCCAAGTGAAGAAGGAATTCCAAGTCTTTGTTGAAGAAATATCTGAATGGGATCCTAGGCTGATCGGGTTGGCCGATCGTTGGTAGTGGTTTAGACGGTCGGTGTAATATGGAGGATTGTCCCTTGTAAAAGTCGATGCTCGGGTTGAGCCAATCCATGTTATTGGACGTAGCTCGAGCAATGTTATCAAGGTGATATTCGACCTCGATGGCACTTTTTGAGCTATCTTTTAGCAATTGGAATGCTTCATTCTTGATTCGCCTTAACTCAGTTGTCATCTTCTTGACTTGGAATTTTTCTTGCAGTATCTTTGCATGCTACAATGTATTACCGTCTACGGATCTTGACCTTGGCGGGGTAGGGAGTGGAATTAACAAGAGTAGAACCATTCAAATTCCTCGGTGTTATCTTCATCTAGCCGGGGATAGGACGTATTGCTGGGCCGTCTTCTTCTTTTTCTTAGCCTAGATGTGGATTAGTTTCGTACTTTGTTGGGTGGCGGGTTGTTGTTGGAGCTCATGGTATTCTTCATCGTAACCACCCGTATACTCAAAGTGGTCACCGATTTTTTGAGTGCGGGGTGGTAACTTCGAATCACGAGGTTTATGCCAAAGGGGAGGAGATCTTTGTTAGCTGGGAGTCCTTTGTGGTGGGCATTGAGTCTTGAATCGAAGATGATTCACCATACTTCTTTGTCGTTTAGGCTCCTATCCTTATCTTGATCTTTGTCTTCATCATCTCTTGAACGCTTAGGCCTTAAAGCCTCTTCTCTGAATGATGAATTGAGTTGGTATTCTAGCAATGCTTCAAACAGTTTAGCTTCATGGGAGGTGATATCTCAATTTGTTATATAAAAATATCAAATCTGAAATATGCGAGAGAATCGTAATCGATCCTTTAGGAAAAAGATCGACCATGAAACTCGCGAATACTCGATAAGTGATAGGGCAAGTGATTACCGTGTCGTTTCCCAACGAGGAGTGAATGGTCCCGTTTTGAGGTTTGTAATTAAAGTGCTTGAATGGTTGGAATTTGTTTTGGTTACGGTTTCTAAACATTAAAAGCAGAATGTAATTAAGGCAAGGGAACAAAGTAAATAACTAAATTAACTACTACTAAGCATAAGAAATAATAAAACGATGCTAAACTAAGTCCTAAGGGGCTAAAACTAAAAAACGTGAAAACAGGGCTAATCGAGCTTGAGAAAGTGAAAATTATGCAATTTAAGTCCTACGTGCAAAAATCAATTTTCCTACATTCTAAATGACAAAAATAATTTTAGGAAAAAGCAGATTATTTTTTTATTTTATTTATTACTGAATTAAAACTAATTTAAACTAATTAATTAATAAAAAATACTAAACTATTTTAGAAAATTCTAATAAAATTACTAAAACTACTCTGAATACTCTTGATCTTAAGAAAAATAAAAAAGTTGGTACTGCTTTTTAAGTATTAAAAAGAAATAAGCTAAATAGGCTAAACTGCTACTTGTGTTTAAATAATTAGCTAAGGAAAACTTAAACACTCTTGTACAAATGAGTAAGGTCTTTGGGTTTGTTGTGCTTCGTTTTCGAGACTTCAGTTCGAATCTGGATATGTCACTCTTTCCACTTATTTTTCTTTTTGGATCTTTTATGTACTTAAAACTAATAACTTTTTATAAAAATAAAACTTTTAAAAACTAAAAAATAAGCTCTTTAAAAGCTTATATTTGATTTGGAAAAGGAAAAAATCATAAGGACAGGTTTGGATTTAAGGCTATCTAAAGGACTACAAAGCTACCAAAAGCACTATAAGCTACAAACTAGACTAGAACTTAATACACTAAACTTAAAAGCTACTAAGGGAGCATGAATAAGCAATAATAAAAAGGAAATAAACAAAAAAGGTAAAGATTCTTTGTTGGTGGCGAGTCCCAAAGCAGGCCAATGGGGCTTTTGAGTGCTTATTAGTAAGCACTTAACCTACTCAATACCTAAAAAGTAAAGATAGATAAACATGGCACTATGGGGTCCCTAAAATACTAAAGTGAGCAATTGAAATTATAACTTATAAATCATCATGAGAGAGATGGGAATTGTTTGAGTGCGTGATGAGCGAGAAAAAGATGGCACATGGGGCTTTTGAGGGAAAATAAGCAACCTATCCTACACTAACAACTAAAACTTGTTTAAAAATAATTAACTCATACAGTGAAGATCCTAAAGAACTAATGTGCAACCTAAGAAAAGCTTAAATAAGCTTGTAAAAGTGGCAATCCAATAGACAATTGGGGACTGACTAAGATGAATTGAAAAGGACTTTTTGATTTCTAAAAGCTAAAAAAAGGTATGTTTAACTACTGAAAATAACTACAATATTATCAAATTCACTAAACAAAACCATGTAGAAACCCAAAATGGGTCACTTGGAGTTTGACCCATATACGTGCTTATCAAACAACGCCTTAGGCGAGAAAGAACTATGAAACTTGTTTTAAAGGAAAAATTGAAACCTTGAAACTTTAGAAACTGCTTAGTAGTCTTAAACAAAAGCTAAATTGAGGTTAAACGACAAGGCACTTTCTAATAGAACAATAAGTGAACTGATTTTAAGTAAATGAAAGAAAAAATGAAAGCATAAACTAAAATGGAATTTAAAGCGAAATTGCATTAACTAAAATTAAAAGTACAAGAAAATTTAAATGACAATAAAGTAAATTGGTGCTAGACTTTGAAATTTTAGACAAGTTCTACATTATCACTAAAACCCTATTTATACAAAAAATAATCTGTCTTCTTCTCTCTTGGTGTTCTGAGTTGTGTTTCTTGTGTGAGAGTTGAGAGAATGAGCTTTGTGCTTGTTTCCCTTCAATCATCCATCAAATTTATCCTTGGAGCCCAAGGATTCATCTCAACCATACATCACCTACTTGCTGTTGGATTGTGGAGGTGAAGCCAAAGGGAAGCATGTGACTTTGGTTTGTGCGCTTGAGGATGAGAGGGAAATTTGGCGTAAAGTTGAGGTTTCTGGGATTAGTTTTGTTTGTGTTTCTGAGTTTGAGGTGAATTGGGTAAAATTAGGTGAAAACAAATGAAAGGTTTTATGTTGATAAGGTTAAAAGGGTTAGGGGGATGTTAAAGTAATTTATTTATGTTTTGGTTTAGTAAAGTATTTTGCAAATGTATATATTTTTTTCTTTCTTTTTTTTTTTTTTTTTTTTTTAAGGAGAGAAAAATATTTTTAATAAAAATTGGTTTTAATAAAAAACAATTGTTGCAAATAAAAATGGTTGAAAATAAAAATAATTTATTTTATTGAAAAAGCGTTTTAAGGGTAAAAGTGGTAAATTGGGGTGGTGGATGATGTAAAATAATTTTAGGTTTGGGTTTGTTTTCCTCTCACTCCAAATATCGTCCAGGGACTCTGAAAATCTGAGAGAAATTCATCTTACGGTTCGTCTTCAAAACACTTTCTCCATTTTGAGCTCCATTACACCGTTTTGCCACTGACCTTTAGATCCTTTGTACAAAACATAAAAACATACTCCAAGGATATCGCAGCATAATTGGTTATATTTCCGTGTTTTTAGGCGTTTCGTGGGTTTTAGGGCTTAAAATGATGAGTAAAGGCCACTCATCATCCCCAGCCTATCAATTGCTAGTCCCAACCAATCGGATCATATAAATTAATGAAAGATCAAAAATACCATGAATACCCGTTTAGACTTTTTATTCACTCAGAAATTTAAATTTGAGCGTAAATAAATAACATGTTTGATTTTCAAAACATGGCATCATGGACGGATTCACACAAAATGGGTGTCTCAGGGAATTGTAATCGTCATCCTCTTTTTATACTCTCAAACCAAGCTTAAACTTATTGTGCAAACGTTTTTGTAAAATGCTAACACTACTTATATCAATAATCTATGTAATTCGAGACTTAACTTTTTACTCATAATTTATAAAATTTAGGTGATTGTGCTCATTTTCAAAAGTTTGACCATTGAAATCGACATTTGTTATGGTTGTTATCCACTTAACTAAAGTACTAACTCACGGAAGCGATGAAAGTCTAAGGATCGAAAGAGCCTCTTCCATGTAGCGGCTTTCTTCTTGGCACATCCCAAAACATCAGTTTTAAGTGACCGACTTTTGACACCTTGGAAAGTAGTACGGAATTAGAATTGATTCCAAAGATTCTGACTAAGTTAAGTTAAAACTAAACCTAAATGGATTACTGGCGACAATTTAGAAATTGAGATTCAAAGGTGAGATCACTCCATGTGCGCTTTCTTCTCAGCTTGTCCTTTTAAGGAGGCTAGGTTTTCACCCTCGAGAATAGTATGGAGCTTTGGGATCTTTGAAATCAAGGATTTCCAAATTACGATCAAACTTTAGACAACTTTGGCGAATCTGAGTTCAACTTCGATTTAAATTTAAGAAAAAGCAAGTTTAAGCACATTTATTCATAAGCAACATAGTAATTTTATTCAACGCCAACTAATATTTTTCATTTTCATTTTTCAATTTTTTCACTTTTTTTTTCACTTTTTCATCACTTTTTTTTTTTCACTTTTGACTTGAACTTTAAACTTGCAACTTTGCATCATTCAAAACTTTCGATACTTTCATTTTGCAACATTATTGATTTTAAGAAAGTATGCTTTCTCAGGAAATTTAAATAAAAGTTGAACTGACGACTCGTGAAATAGTCAAGTTAAATGAAAGCGCAGCGAATGGCGGACGTAACCGACAAAAGCGCTAAGCTTACCCGGATGCAATGAAGATCTGGGGGTATAATAGTTTCCCAGATTCGTTATGTCTGACAGTATGCAATGGATTATCGGCGTGATAGTGATGAGAGATTTGAGCGGAAAGGAGAATTGATTATGATTATAACTTCTGAAAAATAAAAACCTAGCGGCTTAATGCAAATTAAAAGAAGGTTAAAAGATAAAAATATTAAATAGCAGCTATCTATATTTAAAATGATGAACGTTTAAAACTTAAAACTTACGTTTAAAAATAAAATTATCTGCTTAAAAATAAAACTTATACAATATAAATCCTAAAAATATGAAAATGACATTTTTACAATCCTAATGATAAAAGAAAATTTATAGAAAAAGAAGATTATTTTTATAACTAATTACCTAATTATTATTAATTAAAAACTATTTTTAACTAATTAATAATAATAAAAAATGAAAGAAAAGATGAAATAAAGCTTGAAAAATAAAATTAAGACTTAGAAAAATCTAAAATAACAAAATAGAATTTTCAAAACTATTTTTGTATTTTTATGATTATTTTTGGATTTTCTAGAGATTAAATACTATTAAAACAATTAAATTATTTAAAATACAATTTTAACTAAGAAAAATATGGAAAAATACTTTTTGGCTTTTTATATTTATCTAAACTTAAGAAAAATGAAAAATTATTTTTTGAACCTTTTCTTAATTTTTTGTATTAAATGCTATTTAAAAAGGCTTAAAAACTAATTTAAATTAAGAAAAATAGCAAATCAACTAAGAAAAATCTGAAAATTTCAGGAAAACTCTAAAATTATATAAGGAAGCTAAGAAAAATGGAAAAACAGGTGCTTATGTGGAGATTTGGCTGCTATAGCAAGTGCTTTAATAAGCACTTGAATAAGCCAATTGAACACAACAAACCACCAGCGATTCAGAAGCTTTATTATGCTAAAACCACTCTAATGCAACTTAAAACAACAGGTTATAACTTCAGAATCACAATTTGCAAAGATTTGGCTATTAGGCTATAAGCTAAACAGGTTCACGAGGGCACATTTACCACAAGCTAAGCACTCAATTAAGCTAGAAACCAAAACAAAATAGGAGATCTAAAGTAGACCTAGGTGAGAACATGCAAACCAAAAATCAGAGCCTTGCCAAACTCTTATGAGCTGTGCCAACCACGCCATATCGAGAAAAACTTCATTTAAGATGATCCCTGTGTGGGGAGTTGGGGCTTGAAAGCAGTTGAGGCTTCTAAAAATTTGCAAAAACCTAATAAAATGATGATAAGAAAGATGACCGGTTGAACTTTTTAAAATGCCAATTCCCACTTGATGTAGCTCAAATTGAACTCATGAAAATCCTCTAGATGAGCCCAAAACAGATTTTTGCCATTTTGACTTTTGACAAAAGTGATGAAGTTTGACTAAAATGAACTTTAGATCCAATTTTATGACTTATGTTGATGTAATAAGGTGTAACAAGTACAAACAAAAGCAATGATTTTAAACACAAAACAAGATTTTGCAATTCCAAAATCTCAACGATTAGGCGGTGAGGCCGATATTACTTGATGTTTGACTTCTGTGCTTGCCGGACCAAATCTATTGACTAAAATGAGTTCAAATATACTTAACAAACATGAAACAATAGAAAGCTATCGCGCATAGCCTAAAAACAGATAGTCGATAAACCGAACTTATTATCTTGTTTGTAAATGAAACAAATCCAAACATGAACCAATATATATATGATGTCATCAAACTTTTCTGAGGACTAAATACATCTAGAACAAGATTTAACGATTAAAACTACAATCGGATTATGCTAAGAACTTTGAAATGACTTACAACGTAAGCCGCAATGGCTTACGAACCCGATGGGAAGGTATCTATCTAACCAACCCGACCTTCGAATCAACCATTCTCATTCGAATCACCCATTTCATCTGCATTACTTTTATCCATTTGACTTTTGTTGACCAATATTTCAAAATGACTTGAAACTTAATTACAAGCTTAGAAAGCTATGATAAGCTCGAATAAACTGTTTTGACTTGGAAATAAGTTGTTTTGACTTGAAGCCGAGTTGTGAAATTGCAATTTTCAACAGTTAACATAAAATTTTGAAAATGAAATCAAACTTGAATTGATGCTTTAAACTAGTTGCAATACACTTTAATGATAATTTGTTACAAAGAAACTTGAAATAATACTTTATTATCTATTTTAAGACTTGATAACTAAAAACGACATACATTGCTAAAAAAAATAAACTAAGTCTCTTCCCTTTTATTACGGTCCTTTATACACCCAAAGTACTTGTCTCTCTCTATGGACAAATCGGCATAAAATTGACCATTGGATTTTCAATTCAATCTTGGCGTTTAAAGCTTTTTGGCTCAAAATTGGTTAAAGCAATTTGGGTTGAGTGTTTGGAATTGCGTAAATGCCTCTTGAGTGTTGTGTTTGGAGGGGGTAGAGTAAGGATATGATGGAAAGGTGGTGTTAGTGTGGTTTGCGGGGTGATGATGGTGGATTGGGTATCTCGTGAAGGAGAGGGAAAAGAGGCGGTCAAAGGCATTTGACTTGGGATTATTAAATAACAGGGGGTCCAAATGGCGGAGATCCAAAGCATTGGCGAGGGAAATGGGTTAGTGATGAAGTCAAAGTGGTATTTAAAGGTTAATAATCATAAGGACCAATTGTGTCAGAAAAATTGAGGGACCCAATCACTTAAATTGCAAAGTTGATCCAAGGCTGCTGAAATTGACAAGTATCAATAGTTCAAGGACCAAAGGCACATTTTCACATTTTCCGAGGGACCATTTTTTTTCAAAGTTGGAGGACCAAACTTGTAATTTTCTCAAACTTTATATTACCAAAGGACTAAGGACCAATGTTTATGATTTTAAAAGGACCTTTGGTGATTTTTCTTTGAAATTTGACTCAGGGGATTTTTTGACAATTTTGAAACTTGGGGAATTTGGCCGCCAATTATGCAAACTTTGCTCATTTTCATCGATTTTAAACATTTTGCATCGAAATATAAAATGTAATTTTGGAATATTTTCATTATTTTGATGCATTCATTTTAAGCGTTTTGCGGTTCAGTTGACTAAAAATGATGAGTATTTACACATCATCAATCGCACTAAACTATTGCTAGTCCCTAGCAAAGAAAACTTAATGGATTTGAAACTCTTTACAAAAGCCATTACTTCGGAGTAGCCAAATGTTTTGAGTTCAAGTAGAACCATGGTACACCAGATAACCATGTGATTTTGAAACAAATCACCGACTTCAGGATTTGATTTTGTCTTTACCGAGAAGCCGTTTGCCTTCTGGACAACTCTTAGATAAATTATCAATATTATCTTTGGTGAGGTCGATTACCAATTATGGTTTTTTTCAACTGCCTTTACCGACCATAAACTTGCGGGCTATGACTCTTCACTTTTAAGGATATGGTGGTGAATACCATACAATTTTGGGCAAATTGGATCAATGATTTGAGATATCTTTACCAAGAGCCGTTTGCTCCAGGATTAGCCAATCCTTTTGTTTGTTAGACATGGTGGTGATCTTGGATTGAGTAAGTCTGAGAACACTTACTCCAAAAAATTTTGGCCAAGCGGGGGAATTAATATAATTATATGATAAGTCAGAATTCCCCACATAGAAATGAATATTGCCCTCAATATTCAAAGTCACCGGTTATCTTAAACAGAAACGAAAAAGGAAATATTGACCATTATTTTAAAGGTTTTTTTTTTTTTTTTTTTTTTTTTTTTTGAAATTCTTATATATATACACAACATGTGGGGCAACCCCACACTAAGGTGGTGTTGAGAAAGTAGAAAGAAGTGAAATATGGGTGAAAACCCATATGCGTCTCCCATTTTTGATTAAAAATTAGCTAAACATTGACCCAATTCATTGGTTCGTAGGGTGAATGGAAGAACAAATCTAAGTGGGACTTTCATTCAAAAGTTTGTATAAACATTTGAAGCACGAAAGTTCCACAGATGAGATATCTGAGAGAGTAGGCTCAAAAATGATAAATACAAAGAAATCTGGGGTCAAAGATAGTGTTCATTCCCAGAAGGAGTGAATGGAGAGAGAATCACAGATATTTGAGGAAAGGAAGAAGACTTTGATAATAATCAAGATCTTCTTCATCCCAAATCAGGCGATATATCGGGAGGAAGGGTGAAGGTGTCATCATCAATAAGCAAACTCATAGATGAGTACACCTTCCTCAGAGCTAATATCATCCTCAAGATCAAAGTAACAGAAATGATCATGTTGGGAGATATGTCATGAGAGAGTTCCATGGGAGAACTCCTTTATGAAGAGAATCTTTCACATGAAGTGAATTGTGAACTCTTGTTCCATTGTGTGAATCATCACTATCGAGTATCAAAAGTGGATTCTCGAAAGAAGTGAATTGAGTTGAATTCAAATAGAGGATTGGTGAAAGTAGCTTTGAATATTTCGGGAACAAAGTGATCAACATTCTCTATTGGCTGATGAGGTGAGTGAGCTGATGATCTCAATCAATGAGACTTTCGGTCTCTCCCAGACCGGCAATCAAAGTGGATGTGATATGAGTGAGTTCAGGAGAACTCCTCGAGAAGGGGATCGACATCGGTTGTGGAAGTGATGCCTCAACATACTCGATGTTTTCATAAAACAATCTTCGCTAAATGGGAGAAAGTTTCCAAATGATCATTTGAACACTCGAAGGAAAGAAATCACACATATGCTCGGAAGTTCCACTGTGACTCTCGGAGTTGGGACAAGGTCCTCAACACTAGACTTTATGAATCGTCCGATTCACTGAGAGCGATTAACAAGATGCTCGTCCCGTGTTCAGAGAGAGAGTGGAGTGGGAGCTTTGGGTGTGATAGCGGTTGTTTGAGAATGAATCTCAGCTGGCGGATCCTTGATGAACTTGATGAATCTTCTATAGAATTGAAAGATATCAAGTGTGCCTCATCATCAACATCATCGAGGAATAAAACGAGTGAGAGTAGATCTGGCTTTTCTTTCTACTTGATTGATTCCTAATAGATTTTCAAAGCAATTTGGGAATTTATTTTAGCGGCACTTCGACTAACAATTCTTCCATGGATTTTGGATTATCTTGGGAATGTTTACATTCCTTCAAATCTTTCAAAATCGAAAGATCAAGGAAGATTTTGAGGAAGTGGATCAGGTGAGGTGGTTTTGATTCATTTAATCTTGTAGAGGTTGGTCATGATCTGAAGGTGATAATGTTACAAAATGGATTCCTTGTTTGACAATCAGCTAAAGTGAGGACCTCATAATACTCATGATAAAAGCGTGTGGTACGGCAAGTCACATGTGTTGTAGTCAAATTGTTATCGAGGAACTGCGCTCAAAGGCGTGTTTCCGATTGACAATGAACCGAGTGTAGGAACCTACGGTACTACCATGATAAAGCTATGATACCAGCGATCATTGGCTGATGGAATAAATGTTGTGTTATGGTAGGAATAGGGATCACGGTTATAGACGATTCGTTCATTCCACCATGCTACTGGCAGAGCAGTCTCTATTATAAGGAAGACCACCACCATTGACGAAACTAAGAGGGTGAGGATAGAACATATACAAAGAAAAAGAATCAAAAGGTTTTGAGGGCAAAATGAAGAATCAAAAGGTAAGAGGGTAAAAGGAATATTTTGGTATTTTGAAAAACATGTTGTAAAATAAGAAAATCTTTTTGGGTTTTGATTTTTATAAAATATAAATACTCTGATGGGTATGAACAAAGTGAATATCCAAATCACTAAAGCGTAGATAATCGACCTGACTCCGGCGGCATACGAAATTTGATGCGGTATACTGCGAATAGTCAAGCTAAATCACTCAAGCGCCGCCTTGAATGGCGGACCGTAACTATTAAACTGCCTAAACGGATAATGAAGATGCAGGAGTATAGTGTTTCCCGGGTTTAGATTATATACAATGGATTATCAAATGTGGCAGAGAGATTTGAGAAGGAGAATTGATTATGATTTTAACTTCTGAGAAAAAGCCAACAAATTACAAGCGGCTTTAAATGCAAATAAAAGAAGGTTAAAAGATAAAATAATAAGCAGCTATCACTATATTTAAAATGATGAGCGTTTAAAACTAAAACTTACGTTTAAAATTAAAATTAGCGTACAAAAATAAAAAAGTGAAACATACAATATAAATCCTAAAAATGAAAATGACATTTTACAATCCTAATGATAAAAGAAAATTTATAGAAAAAGAAGATTATTTTTATAACTAATTACCTAATTATTATTAATTAAAAACTATTTTAACTAATTAATAATAACCTAAAATGAAAGAAAAGATGAAATAAAGCTTGAAAAATAAAATTAAGACTTAGAAAAATCTAAAATAACAAAATAGAATTTTCAAAACTATTTTTGTATTTTTAGATTATTTTGGATTTTCTAGGAATTAAATACTATTAAAAACTAATTAAATTATTTAAAAATACAATTTTAACTAAGAAAAATATGGAAAAATACTTTTTTGGCTTTTTATATTTATCTAAACTTAAGAAAAATGAAAAATTATTTTTTTGAACCTTTTCTTAATTTTTTGTATTAAATGCTATTTAAAAAGGCTTTGATGCGTGCCAAATAGTCAAGCTAAATCACTCAAGCCTGCCACTTGTGAATGGCAGACCGTAACCAGCTTAAAACTGCCTAAGCACGGATGCAATGAAGATCTGGGGAGTATAGTGTTTCCCCGGGTCGTTATGTCCCAGCGAGCGGTGCAATGGATTATCAACGTTATAGTCGAGAGATTTGAACGGGAAAGGAGAATTGATTATGATTATAACTACAGAAAAAGCCAAAAAATTACAACGGCTTAAATGCAAATTAAAGAAGGTTAAAAAGATAAAAAATACTAAATAAACGCTATCACTATATTTAAAATGATGAACGTTTAAAACTTAAAACTTACGTTTAAAATAAAATTACGTAAACGTACAAAATAAAAAGTGAAACTTATACAATATAAATCCTAAAAATATGAAAATGACATTTTTACAATCCTAATGATAAAAGAAAATTTATAGAAAAAGAAGATTATTTTTATAACTAATTACCTAATTATTATTAATTAAAAACTATTTTTAACTAATTAATAATAACCTAAAATGAAAGAAAAGATGAAATAAAGCTTGAAAAATAAAATTAAGACTTAGAAAAATCTAAAATAACAAAATAGAATTTTCAAAACTATTTTTGTATTTTTCTGATTATTTTTGGATTTTCTAGGAATTAAATACTATTAAAAACTAATTAAATTATTTAAAAATACAATTTTAACTAAGAAAAATATGGAAAAATACTTTTTTGGCTTTTTATATTTATCTAAACTTAAGAAAAATGAAAAATTATTTTTTGAACCTTTTCTTAATTAATTGTATTAAATGCTATTTAAAAGGCTTTGATGCGTGCCAAATAGTCAGCTAAATCATCAACAAGCGCCCTTGTGAATGGGGCCCGTAACCAGCTTAAAACTGCCTAAGCACGGATGCAATGAAGATCTGGGGAGTATAGTGTTTCCCCGGGTCGTTATGTCCCAGCGAGCTATGCAATGGATTATCAAATGTATAGTGATCGAGAGATTTGAACGGGAAAGGAGAATTGATTATGATTTTAACTACAGAAAAAGCCAACAAATTACAACGGCTTAAATGCAAATTAAAGAAGGTTAAAAAGATAAAAAAATATTAAATAAACGCTATCACTATATTTAAAATGATGAACGTTTAAAACTTAAAACTTACGTTTAAAATAAAATTACGTAGCGTACAAAATAAAAAGTGAAACTTATACAATATAAATCCTAAAAATATGAAAATGACATTTTTACAATCCTAATGATAAAAGAAAATTTATAGAAAAAGAAGATTATTTTTATAACTAATTACCTAATTATTATTAATTAAAAACTATTTTTAACTAATTAATAATAACCTAAAATGAAAGAAAATATGAAATAAAGCTTGAAAAAATAAAATTAAGACTTAGAAAAATCTAAAATAACAAAATAGAATTTTCAAAACTATTTTTGTATTTTTCTGATTATTTTTGGATTTTCTAGGAATTAAATACTATTAAAAACTAATTAAATTATTTAAAAATACAATTTTAACTAAGAAAAATATGGAAAAATACTTTTTGGCTTTTTATATTTATCTAAACTTAATAAAATTGAAAAATTAATTTTTTTGAACCTTTCTTAATTTTTATTAAATGCTATTTAAAAAGGCTTTGATGCGTGCCAAATAGTCAAGCTAAATCACTCAAGCCTGCCACTTGTGAATGGCAGACCGTAACCAACTTAAAACTGCCTAAGCGGATGCAATGAAGATCTGAGGGGTATAGTGTTTCCCCGGGTCGTTATGTCCCAGCGAGCTATGCAATGGATTATCAAACGTATAGTGATCGAGAGATTTGAACGGGAAAGGAGAATTGATTATGATTATAACTACAGAAAAAGCCAACAAATTACAACGGCTTAAATGCAAATTAAAGAAGGTTAAAAAGATAAAAAATATTAAATAAACGCTATCACTATATTTAAAATGATGAACGTTTAAAACTTAAAACTTACGTTTAAAAATAAAATTACGTAAACGTACAAAATAAAAAGTGAAACTTATACAATATAAATCCTAAAAATATGAAAATGACATTTTTACAATCCTAATGATAAAAGAAAATTTATAGAAAAAGAAGATTATTTTTATAACTAATTACCTAATTATTATTAATTAAAAACTATTTTTAACTAATTAATAATAACCTAAAATGAAAGAAAAGATGAAATAAAGCTTGAAAAATAAAATTATGACTTAGAAAATCTAAAATATCAAAAGAGAATTTTCAAAACTATTTTTGTATTTTTCTGATTATTTTGGATTTTCTAGGAATTAAAAACTATTTAAAACTAATTAAATTATTTAAAAATACAATTTTAAGAAAATATGGAAAAATACTTTTTTGGCTTTTTATATTTATCTAAACTTAAGAAAAATGAAAAATTATTTTTTTGAACCTTTTCTTAATTTTTTGTATTAAATGCTATTTAAAAAGGCTTAAAAACTAATTTAAATTAAGAAAAATAGCAAATCAACTTAAAAAAATCTGAAAATTTCAGGAAAACTCTAAAATTATATAAGGAAGCTAAGAAAAATGGAAAAACAGGTGCTTATGTGGAGAGATTTGAAACTGCTATAGCAAGTGCTTTAGAATAAGCACTTGAATAAGCCAATTGAACACAACAAGCCACCCACTGATTACAGAAGCTTTATTATGCTAAAACCACTCTAATGCAACTTAAAACAACAGGTTATAACTTCAGAATCACAATTTGCAAAGATTTGGCTAATTAGAACTTATAAGCTAAACAGGTTCGAGGGGCACATTGCGACCAAAATAAGCACAATTAAGCTAGAAACCAAAAACAAAATAAGGAGATCTAAAGTAGACCTAGGTGAGAACATGCAAAACAAAATCAGGCCTTGCCAAGCTTATGAGCCCTTGCCAACCATACCATATGCGAGCTTCAGTTTAAGATGATCCTGTGCGAGGAGTTGGGGCTTGAAAGAAAGCGAGTTGAGGCTAAAAAATTTGCAAAAACCTAATAAAATGATGATAAGAAAGATGACCAGTTGAACTTTTTAAAATGCCAATTCCCACTTGATGTAGCTCAAAATTGAACTCATGAAAAATCCTCCTAGATGAGCCCAAAACAGATTTTTGCCATTTTGACTTTTGACAAAAGTGATGAAGTTTGACTAAAATGAACTTTAGATCCAATTTTATGACTTATGTTGATGTAATAAGGTGTAACAAGTACAATGCAAGCAAGCTTAATGATTTCTAAACACAAAATAAGATTTTGCAATTCCAAAATCTCAACATTGGGCGATGAGGGCCGATATTACTTGATGTTTGACTTCTAGTGGAGACCCATTTATTGACTAAAATGAGTTCAAATATACTTAACAAACATGAAAACAATAGAAAGCTATCAGCATAAGCCTAAAAACGAGATAGATCAGTAAAACAAACACACCCATTTATCTTGATTTGTAAATAGAAACAAATCCAACACGAACAGGTATATATTATGATCAAACTCACTTACGGACCTAAATACATCTATTAGAACAAGATTTATGATTAAAACTACAAATACTGATTATGCTAAGAACTTTGAAATGACTTACAACTTGTCCAAAGCCACAATGGCTTGCAAACGAACCAGGACCATTATCTATCTAACCAACCCAACTGCTTCCAAATCAACCCATTCTCATTCTGAATCACCCATTTCTGTCTGCATTACTTTTGCTCCATTTTGACTTTTTGTTGACCAATATTTCAAAATAGCTTGAAACTTAATTACACGCTTATAGAAAGCTATGATAAGCTCGGATAAACTGTTTGACTTGGATAAAAGCTTGTTTGAAGCTTGAGAAGCAGAGTTTGAAATTGCAATTTTCAACAGTTAACATAAAATTTTGAAAATGAAATCAAACTTGAATTGATGCTTTAAACTAGTTGCAATACACTTTAATGATGTTGTTACAAAGAAACTTGAAATAATAGCATTAATCTATTTTAAGACTTGATAACTAAAAGCGACATACATTGCTAAAAAACTAAGTCTCTTCCTTTGTTGCTTCTGGTCTTTTTATACACCCAAAGTACTTGTCTCTCTCCTCGGACAAATCCGACATAAAAATTGACCATTGGATTACTCAATTCAATCTTGGCGTTTAAAGCTTTTGTGGCAAAAAATTGGTTAAAGCAATTTGGGTTGAGTGTTTGGTGCAAAGGTGCATTAAATGCACTCTTGGAGTGTTGTGTTTGGAGGGTAGAGGGATATGATGGAGAAGGTGGAGTGTTGTGAGTGGTTGCAGGGTGATGATGGTGGATTGGGTATCTCGTGAAGGAGGGAAAAGAAATGGTCAAAAGGCATTTGACTTGGGATTATGTCTGGGGGTCCAAATGGCGGGGTCAAAAAGCTTTGCGGGGTCAAATGGGTTAGTGACAAGTCCAGTGGTATTTAAAGGTTAATAATCATGGGACCAATTGTCCATTAAAATTGAGGGACCCAATCGCCAAATTGCAAAGTTGATCCAAGGGCTGAAATTGACAAAGTATCAATAGTTCAGGACCAAAGCTGACATTTTCACATTTTCGAGGACCATTTTGCCAATTTTCAAAGTTGGAGGACCAAACTTGTAATTTTCTCAAACTTTTATATTTTTCACCAAAGGACTAAATTTGACAGGTTATGATTTTAAAAGGACCTTTGGTGATTTTTCTTTTGAAATTTTGACTCAGGGACTATTTTTGACAAATTTTGAAACTTGGGGAGAAGCGCCAATTATGCAAACTTTGCTCATTTTTCATCGATTTTAAACAACATCACGGAAACATATAAAATGTAATTTTGGAATATTTTGAGATTTTGATGCATTCGAGCATTTTTAACGTTTTGCAGTTCAGATTACTAAAATGATAGTATTTACACACACTCATGAGGACTCTAAAT
>OU343224.1:20430710-20671660 GCA_910596185.1 Chrysanthemum makinoi | reverse complement strand
CATTATGTTCGTATACATCTTGTTAATACAAATAAACCATAAAAACGTTTATTAATATTTAGCGATCTCTTTGTGTTTTGTTGATAACAAATATAATGTTATCATAAGTAAAATTATAAGGATACATGTTATTTTTGTAAAGCATTTACATATAGTCATTTAATACAAATTGTTGTAATAAATCATTTGTTGTAATAGTTTATTAGGATGGGTAAAAACCACAACCCATGGAGCATATCAATAACCCATGGTATTGACCCATATCCATTTGACTAGATGCATTGCATCTATTAGATACATTGTATCTAATGAAATACCCATGGACCAACCCATTACCCATAACCAAAAAACCCATGGGCAAAGAGGAGCGTCCCACGGATCCCTGAGATTACACTAGACGGATCCCTTAAGGGAGGGATCTGTGGAACTGTGGCAAGATTTTGCCTATAAATAGAGAGCCATTTCTTCTTTCTTCTATTGTGATTCTCATTTAGGTCCTTCTCTAAGGCGAGATCACGAACTTACTACAAGTCATCCAAGCAAGTGGTCCTTGATTGATTTGTTCCTCCACAAGATTTCTGTAGCAAAGATCTTGTACTTGATATTTCACATAGTTGTTGTGTAATAGTCGTGTTGGTTTGGTCCTCCGTGTTACGGACTCGGTATTTAGCTTTGTACCAGAAAAAGGTATAAGCAACGTTTTGAAGGCTTCTCCGCCAAGTTGAAGGAGTTTGTTGACATAGTGCTTGAACACTCGAGTAGGTGACTTGGGGAGTGGAGTAGGGCAAGGAAGATGTCCTTGTAGCCGTACCACTATAAATCAGTTGTGTCATTTCTATCTCTTACTTTACTTTCTTTACTTGCATTACTCTTAGATCTATACTTTATCTTCATCCATACAATTTTACATAACAGCGAATCTAAAGTTTTTAGAAACTAACTTAAAATCGGAAAAACTATTCAACCCCCCTTCTAGAGCTAAGTTTATAAAATTTTTAAAGTAAACCGTATTTTAAAAACTTTTCGATCACTATGGGTTCTGAAAATTACAAGGAAGGGCAATCCATGCAACGACCTCCACTACTTGAAACTAATGGTTTTATATATTGGAAAAATAGATTCGAAACGTATGTGAAGTCTAAAGATATTGATCTTTGGTACATCATTGTTGAAGGCGATTTTGAAGCCACTGCAAAAGATGAAAATGGAATTTTAGTTAACATACCTCATGATAAACTCACCGATGAAATTAAGAAAAAGATTTCCAAAAATAGTGAAGCTAAAATGGTTTTATATAATGCTTTACCCGAAAAGGAATTCGAAAGAATCTCCATGCTTAAAACCTCTAAAGAAATTTGGAATTCTTTAGTTGTAACTCATCAAGGTAATCAACAAGTGAAAAACAATAAAATATATTTATTTGTTCAACAATATGAACAATTTTCAGTATCGGATGAGGAAACTATAGATCACTCTTTTGCTAACTTTAATACTATAATTACATCTTTACAAGCACTTGATGAATCTTTCTCTAGCCGTAACCATGATAGGAAATATCTAAGGGCACTTCCATCTAAATGGAGATCTAAGGTAACGGCGATAGAAGAATCAAAAGATTTGACAATTCTCACCCTTGATGAACTCATAGGCAACTTAAAGGTCTATGAGCTTGTCCTTGCTAAAGATTCTGAAGCCTCAAAAGTGAAAGAGAAGCACAAATCTCTTGCACTTAAAGCCAAGAAGGTCTCAAGCGATGAAGATGACTCCTCTTCGGATAGTGATGACGAGGAGTATGCCATGGCGGTAAGGGACTTCAAAAAGTTCTTTAGAAGGAAGGGAAGATACGTCAAACAACCATATGACGACAAGAAAGGATTCCGAAAAAGCAAAGAGGACGAGAAGCCAAGGGATGATCGCGCTTGCTTTAAATGTGGGGACCCAAACCACTTTATTAGTAAGTGTCCCAAACGCGATGATCAAAAGGCATTTGTGAGCGGTTCGTGGGGAATGAGCGAGGAGAAGGATGAAGAAATTTGTCTCATGGCAAATGACGAGGTGTGCTTAAAGGTCGACCTAGATCCGGATGAGTGGATCAAGGATAGCGGGTGCACGAGGCACATAACTGGCAATAAAGATTTATTCTCCACATATGAATCCTTCAATGGAGGAAATGTGGTGTTTGGAAATAGCAAAAGCAAAATAATCGGTAAAGGTACGATTTCTAACAAATCTCTAACTATTAACTATGTGTGTCACGTAGAAAACCTAAACTTTAATCTCTTAAGTATAGGACAAATATGTGATAAAAAGTGCAACGTAGTTTTTAACGAAACCGGTAGTAAGATATTAAAAACGGTATCACCATAGGTAGAGGGATTAGGAAACATGTAGTTTATGTCATTAAAATTGGTAATGAACCTAAAGACAAACTTTTTCTTACTTCTATGGATGATACTTCGACCTTATGGCATCGAAGATTGGGTCATGCCAATATGCGACTTCTTCAATCGCTATCATCCAAAGATCTAGTAAGAGATCTACCTAAATTAAAATATGAACATCACTTTTTTGATGCTTGTAACGTAGGAAAACAAGTCCATACTAGTCACAAAGCTAAAAACATGGTGTCTACAACCAAGTGTCTAGAGTTACTACACATGGATTTATTTGGTCCATCCGCTATCCAAAGTTATGGAGGCAACTACTACACTTTGGTTATAGTAGATGATTACTCTAGATACACATGGACTAAATTCTTAAAGAACAAAACTGAAACGTTCAACTACTTTGAAATATTAAGTAAGAAAATCCAAAGACAACTAGGAAGTCCTATAGTGTCTATTAGAACGGATCATGGTAGGGATTCGATAATGAAGTGCAGTTTGGAGCCTTTTGTGACGCTAATGGTATTACTCACAACTTCTCGGCTCCTCGCACTCCATAATCGAATGGGGTAGTTGAAAGAAAGAATAGAACCCTACAAGAAATGAGTCGCACCATGCTTAATGAGCAATCTATACCTCAAAAGTTTTGGTGCAATGCCGTTGATACCTCAACATACATTCTTAATAGAGTCTTAATTAGACCATTTTAGGTAAAACTCCATACGAGTTACTTCGAGGCAAAAAGCCTACGTTAGATCACTTTAGAGTCTTTGGTAGCAAATGTTTTCTACTTACCTTACAAAATTTGATCCTAAATCAACTGAAGGTATCTTTTTAGGTTACTCTCCTAATAGCAAAGCTTACGTCATAATAAATAAAGAAACAATGAAGGTAGAATAGTCATTAAATGTAAAATTTGATGAAAGTCCAACCAAACCTACTCCACCTCTTGTCGATGATGAGATTGTCGAAAGTGAAGCTATTGTAATTAAGAAAAAGATAAATGAAGAAGAAGAACCTTTAAATGATGAAATCATAAATATTAAAGAGTCCAAAGATCATCCTGTAGATAAGGTCATAGAAAAGCTAAACGAAAGAACCTTAAGATCTCAAGTTCAAAACCAAAGTAGCTTGTTTTGTTTTGTCTCAACCATAGAACCTAAGAATACACAAGAAGCCATAAAAGATGAAAGTTGGGTAATCGCTATGCAAGAAGAGTTAAATCAAATTGTTTCTAACGATGTTTGGACACTCGTCCCCCCACCTAGTAATCAAACCATAATAGGAACCAAATGGGTATATAAAAACAAGTTAGATGCAAACAGTGTAGTGTCTAGAAACAAAGCTAGACTCGTTGCCCAAGGGTATAATCAACAAGAAGGAATAGACTTTGATGAGACCTATGCCCCCGTGGCTAGATTAGAGTCTATAAGAATACTTCTTGCTTATGCTTGTGCTAATGATCTTAAACTTTATCAAATGGATGTCAAAAGTGCTTTTCTAAATGGTTTCATTAATGAAGAAGTATATGTAGCTCAACCTCCGGCTTCATCGATTTTGAAAAACCTAAACATGTGTATAAGCTAAAGAAAGCCCTTTACGGTCTTAAACAAGCTCCAAAAGCTTGGTATGATAGACTCAAGTCATTCTTAATCAAACACAACTACACCATGGGGTTAGTTGATAACACACTTTTTACTAAGAAAAGAGAGTCACATATAATCATTGTTCAAATATATGTAGATGATATTATATTCGGATCTACTTGTCAAGACATGTGTGATGATTTCTCTAAAATCATACATGACGAGTTAGAGATGAGTATGATGGGAGAACTTAGTTTCTTTCTTGGTCTACAAATCAAACAAGTATAAGATGGTATCTTCTTTAATCAATCTAAATACATTAAGGAGATGTTAAAGAAATTTGGTTTAGAAGAGTCAAAACCAATTAGGACACCAATGTCATCCGACACTAAACTCACAAAAGATGAAGACGGCGAATCCGTTGATAACACAAAATATCGTGGCATGATTGGTAGTCTTCTTTACCTCACGGCTAGTCACCGGATATCATGTTTAGTGTTTGTCTATGTGCTAGGTTTCAAGAAGATCCTAAAACATCACATCTAGAAGCCGTCAAAAGGATATTTAGATACATTAAGGGTACAACTCAATTAGAATTATGGTATCCTAAGGGTATGGGAGTAAAAACAATTGTATATGCAGATTCTGACCATGCAGGTGATTATGCTAACCGAAAAAGTACAAGTGGGGTATGTACTTTTATGGGATGTTGTTTAACATCTTGGTTCTTAAAGAAGAAAATGGCATTAGCAATATCAACAACGAAGCGAATATGTCTCCGTCGACAAAGCATGCCAACAAGCACTATGGATGAAACAAGCGTTAGTTGACTACGACATTCATCTAAGTGACATAGCCATTCTATGTGATAACAAAGGTGCCATCAATTTAAGCAAGAATCCGGTATTGCATTCTCACACAAAGCATATAGAGATTCGTCATCACTCCTTAAGAGACAATGTTCAAAAGGGGAACATCTCTATTGAGAAGGTAGCGTCCGAAGACAACATAGCTGACGTCCTCACCAAACCGTTGAAGCCGGAACAATTCAACCTACTTCGTCTTGGTATTGGTCTCATGGAACAATCGTCGTAATTTGCTTTTAAACTCTACAAGGTATGTAAACACTAGCCTTCTTCTTTCTGAGTCTAGGATCACTATTTCACTCACAACTCACAAGCAATACGGGAATTTTCAAAACCCAAGATGAGTTTTACTTATAACAAATAGTTTTCTCTTAGTCTTCAAGATAAGTATCTTTTGCAAAGACGTAATTGCATACATATTTTTCTCTTTCAAAGAATAAACGGTTTATTCACACATAGAAACCTCTTTTCAAAATGTTTTCTAAAAGGATACCTCTTCCCGTATCACTTTCATAAAAGTCATTTCTCACACTTAGGACAAATCGATTTTTCATTATTAATACAAAATAAAAACCCGTTTTCATTTCATCTCATGTCTTTTGAATGCAAAAGAAGATACATAACTAATAAGTGTTTTCGGGTACATTAATTTAAGCAACAATGAATTCGGAGAACTCGGGTTATCTCACATAATAGTGTGATTTTTCAATTCTAGTTTATTTTTCTTTTCTTTTTAGGAGTCGAAATAACCGCAACTCCAAATGGTTTTCATATAGGCACACACTAGGCACAATTATTTCCAAAAGGAAAATTTTGAGCTGCCTGAATCACCAGTACCACGGATCCCAGCCTTAATGCTGGACGGATCCCTCAAGGGAAGGATCCATGGGATCCGTGAGACAGAAGCTAATTTTATCTTCTATTTTTCTCACTTTGGATGAAAACTTCAATAGTTTCATCATTTCTTTTATTTATTTTTTTGGAGAATGCTATTTAATGCTTGTGTTCTCATGATCACATGTCTTAAATTCATATCTAATCATTAGATTTTAATCCACATTTCGGGTCAAACATTCATTACAATGCATTATTTTTCTATAAATAGGATTCCCAAAATGTTTGCATATTCATCACATCTCAACTTCACTTCATCATGTCATTTAAAAGATCTTCTAACATAGATGAATCACCTAGTGCAAACAACCCTTTTCAAGATATCCAAAACTTTATCCTACCACCTTCCAAAATACCACAATCAAAATCTAAGAAATCCGCACGGATTAGCATCCGGCCTTGTTGCTTAGCAAAACCATCATCAAATGGTTCATCACCAACAACTCATTCACCACAAGATTCTTCCATTATAGCACCTCCTTCATCACCGACAAGTACACCCACTTCATCACCCATCACACCCCCACCTAAGGTCACTCTTTTGGAACTCCTTAAGACTCCAACAAGATCTCAACAAACAAAGCAAAAAGAACTAGCCTTTTTGACACCTCCTACTTCTCCAAACACAATTTTCAAAGACCTTGAAACCTCATCACCTTTAGCTCCCATTATGTTACAAGAAAATCTAGGTTCTTTTCCACCACCACTACCAAACATTCCGGACTTTGATCCGTATTTTCCAACTTTTCCACCACAACTTCCGCATCTCACAAATCAAAGTCATCCGAAAAACTTCCGCACTCATTACCCACATCACTTACATTGTGAACATTGCCAATCCATTAGGGATATTGCAATAGAGATTAGGTAAGAAATGCGAATCATACTCAACCTCATTTTTGATCGCATCAACATCATCACTCATCAAAACCTCCATCTATAACCTTATGCAAGCATGGAAGGAATCATTTTTATTACCTTTAGTATTTTTTCTTTTGAGTCATTTTTCAAGAACAAGTCTTGTTCTTACTTTTACATGCTTGTATGTGGCATTTGTTGTTTTATTACAAGGCTTTGTTTACATATCTTGGCTCCCAATCTTGATTCTCGTCAATCACAAGATTATTTATGCATGTTACTACTAACCCTTTGTTTGTAGGATTTTTTTTATTTTTATCACTTGACGCCCCAATCTAGGGGGAGCTACCGTCAAGGGGGAGTAAGCGACACGTGGTCCATTTTTCCACATTTTATTTCTTCGTTGGGTTAGCTTTTTGTTTCGACAAAAAATGGGAGAAGAAGTAAAACTTAGGCTTTCAAAACATACATCTAATCTTAAGTTTTAATCATCATAACATTATGTTTTGTCATCAACAAAAAGGGGGATATTGTTAATACAAACAAACCATTAAAATGTTTATTAATATTTAGCGATCTCTTTGTGTTTTGTTGATAACAAATATAATGTTATCATAAGTAAAATTATAAGGATACATGTTATTTTTGTAAAGCATTTACATATAGTCATTTAATACAAATTGTTGTAATAAATCATTTGTTGTAATAGTTTATTAGGATGGGTAAAAACCACAACCCATGAAGCATATCCATAACCCATGGTATTGACCCATATCCATTTGACTAGATGCATTGCATCTATTAGATACATTGTATCTAATGAAATACCCATGGACCAACCCATAACCCATAACCCAAAAACCCATGGGCAAAGAGGAGCGTCCCACGGATCCCTGAGATTACACTAGACGGATCCCTTAAGGGAGGGATCCATGGAACTGTGGCAAGATTTTGCCTATAAATAGAGAGACATTTCTTCATTTCTCTTTACCCCTCTTCTTACCAACTCTCTCATATACTCTCACTCTCTTCTAACAAAAGATCACTTGATCTAGAGAGTTATTCTTCTTTCTTCTATTGTGATTCTCATTTAGGTCCTTCTCTAAGGTGAGATCACGAACTTACTATCATCCAAGCAAGGGGTCCTTGATTGATTTGTTCCTCCACAATATTTCTGTAGCAAAGATCTTGTACTTGATATTTCACATAGTTGTTGTGTAATAGTCGTGTTGGTTTGGTCCTCCGCGTTACGGACTCGGTATTTAGCTTTGTACCAGAAAAAGGTGTAAGCAACGTTGTGAAGGCTTCTCCGCCAAGTTGAAGGAGTTTGTTGACATAGTGCTTGAACTCTTGAGTAGGTGACTCGGGGAGTGGAGTAGGGCAAGGAAGGTGTCCTTGTAGCCGAACCACTATAAATCGGTTGTGTCATTTCTATCCCTTACTTTACTTTCTTTACTTGCATTACTCTTAGATCTATACTTTATCTTCATCCATATGATTTCACATAACATTGAATCTAAAGTTTTTTGAAACTAACTTAAAATCGGTAAAACTATTCAACCCCCCCTTCTAGTTTTCCACACATCTTATCCTTCTTCCTCAACCCTCAACTCCTTCCGATCCTCTTTAAGGAGGTTGTGCGATCTGGAAGCCCGGGTTAAGCAAATAGATTTCTTCATACGTAAAGGAGATCGTGTGCATCAGGAAGTGTTGAATTCTAACTTTTTTAGATCGTGGCAATCGCCTCACACCCACGTTTCGTCTATCACTTCCTAGAGCTGAGAGAACAGATCTAGATATGCTTACAGTGTATCATCTCCAGATTGATGGCCGAAATGAAGAAACTATCCGAGCATTAGTAGACACGTCGCGTGCCTATCGAGTTTGGAAATGGTTGGGATAGACACCTTCCATTGGCCAAATTCTCTTGTAGACATCTATCGAGTTTGGAAATGGTTGGGATAGACACCTTCTGTTGGCCAAATTCTCCCATAACCATACCTATCACCTTAGTACCTCAAAGGCACCGTAGGAGACCCTCTATGGTCATAAGTGCCGATCCCGATTTTTTAGGTAGAAATGAAAATACCCAACCTACCAACTCTGAACCTATTCGAGGAACTGCCGAGGAGACCGTTCGAAGGCAAAATGGATATGCAAGTTGCTCACAAATCGTTAGGAGACACAGACAACGTAAATCTCTTGAATCCCCATATGTAGTCTAGCTTAAGTTTAAATATTCACTATGAGAATGTGTGAAGCATTTGGTAAACATGAAAGCTTAATCCTCGCTATATTGATCTTTTCAAAATCCTTGCTGGAGTTAGACCAGTAGCTTAAAGCCTTGGGCTACCATCAAGACTCAGCAGTATTTGTAATAAAAAGAAATGACTCACCGATGAGGCCGTTTTTATCCCTCTAGGAAATCCAAACCTTTGAGCGTCTAAACCTTGTTGACCTATCAAAATCGTAGACCATGAAATCGGGTAACTTTAGTAAGTCGCATCCTTATCGACGAAGTTCGTCGAAACACTCGCAGTAAGATCCTAAAGTCACGTAGGGAATGTGAAGATGAATCCTCGTGCGTACATACTCACCTCTTCTAGACCTTAACACGTAACATGAATTGAATCGTGAGGACGCGATTCCTTTTAAGGAGGTGAGGCTGTGACAACCCATAATTTCCTTGATACGCCGTAAATGGAAAAACGACAATTAGAGTGATCTGTCCCTCTAATTTGAGATATGATACTTATTTATAATCATTTTATTGGAACTATTATTCTGAGAACGACGACATAATTCTCGTGTCATGAATTCGTCGTTTACTAGTCTAAACGAGTCCCGAATCTAATATTACAAAAGATTGAGAAAGTTACAACTATGGTGCCTATAGTACTTTACACTACCACCCAAAGTTTACTCTAATTACACTTTGGCCCCTCCTGGGACTATATATACTCCTCTCCTCCTACACTATCTCATTTTCACATACCATATATATAAACATTTTGATAATAATTCCGTGTGGTTTAAGACTGGAACAGTGGTGATATTTGTGTTCCTGGAAACAGGTGAACTCACTGAGTCAACTCAGTGAGTGAGTCGACTCAGTGAGCGAGTCCACTCAGCTCTTATGGTCGGGTCGGGTCTACTGACCCATGATTGTGATTGTTTGGTTTGACTACGCGGTTTGCGAACGGGTCGGGTAAAACCCGATCTGAAAACTGATTGAGTCGGGTCGGGGCTAATGGCCCATGGTTGTGTTTAGGTTGGATCAGTTAGGGTGGTTGTATATGTATGTTTTATGTTTCGTTTGGATCGGGTCAAACCCGTACGACCCATTGCTATATTGAGTTTCGTTTGGTTTGGTCACTCTAGGGTGCGTTTGATTTGGAAAATTTTTGTCGGGTCTCAATGTGCGGTATAAGTCGTTTTACTTGATTAATTCTTGGTTTGACATATATGTTTGTTTAATAAACGGGCCAAAGGCTAATGAGTTTTAGTAATTACAGTAATAAACAGTGGACATTACGGGAACTTAACGAATTTAAAATACGGATTGTGACTCGTCAACATTGATTTATATCGGATTGGGTATCGATACTAATTGGACACATTAGATTTATTAGATCGTTAATATTGGACTCAAGTGAATAATGAACAAGTTGTGTATAAAACGGGGTGATAAACATTAAGAACTAGATATGTGGTTAATAATTAATATATAATATTACATATACGTTATAAGATTCAACTACAGTTTATAAATTAGAGTAACATTTGATACACGAGTTATATTGGTTATAAGTTGGACTTTATTAAATGTTTTGAACTTAAACGAATACAAATATATTAGACTCGACGTGAGTTTAATATATTTGATTCGTGATAAGACTAAATATTCAATTGTTACATTTTAACTGATAACAAGATATGTAGTGATATATTGTCAAAGGATATGGTTCTATTTAGATTATAAACTCTTATTGATTAAAGATAGTAACTCGTGTTTTATAAATACAAGTTAATTCTATAAACTTGTTGGGAAAGGTTATTTTGATAAGACAATTTATGAAAGTCGTAATTGTTTGGGAATGTTGTATAAACGAACGCGTCATCTATAAAATACTATATACTATACTTTATAATAAGTACTTTATCATAAACTCGTCTAAGTACGAGTAACGATTGTGAAACCTTTACTAGTTAAGTGATAAATGGAGACTTATCTTTTATTATAAACATGTACATTTGGGGTTATGAGAAATTAACGAAACTTATCAATTAACCTATTTATATTACATAAATAGTTGTCGTCACTCCTAGTCTAGCTTGAGTATTGTCGGTATTTCTTGACTTTGTCAATGTCCTTTCCTTTTTGGCATGAGTTCTAGTTAGTATGTCTCGACTATGTCGACGTCTTCTCCTCTTTCGCGTGAGTTGTATGTCGCGTCTATGTTTCTTACCACCACACGAAACGGTAAAACTAAACATTTTGAGATATTGATAATGGACTTTTTACCGTAATGATACGAATAATCCATGAAAACTATGACACTTTACCTTTTATCGACTTCTTTATCGTATGAGCCGTATTTTAAGATAATTATATACGCATTAGGTTTCGTTGTTTCTATCCTATCGTACTCGTCGTACCTTCTTCTGGATGCCGTGGAGATTAGCTTTAGATGCTAGTCGTGTTGGTAGTGAATAGTGCATTTCTATGGCTAAGGTGAGTTTCATAGCCGCTCTTTTCAATGGTTTTCATAACTATTTTGGGGGAGAATACATGCTGATTTTAACTAACCATAATTGGATATGTGAACATTATGTGAGAGTGACTGTTGTTTGGTATATTTGATTTGGTGATTGGATGCTTTACATGTTTATGTGAATCCAAACTATTTCTTGGACCTGCCACTACTCTTTTGAATTGCTAATGTGTTGACTAGGAAAGGTTAGACATGCGGCAGTTGTTGACTTAGACTAGGGTAGCAATCCTTAGCTATAATGCGATGCCTAGCTAAGAATAGACATATGTATCCGACCTAGACCAGGGTAGCATGTGTTCTAGGCCTTGCTACAACTGTGTTGGCTCGAGTCGCTTGGGGCCCTGTTGAGATCTCAATTGTGTTATTGTCAGATTGATTGTTGATTGGAATGTTAATTATGTATCTGCTTTAGTCAGGTCCACTACTACTTTTGTAACTAAACTCTATGAACTCACTAATGTAAATTTGTTCTCAGGTTTAAGGCGATAGCTCATTATTTGAAGACGCTTGGAAATGGGCATGGTCATAGGCGACTCTGCTAAATAATCAGGATCGATTTAATTATTGTTTGGGCCTATTTCCGCACTTCTTTCATTAATATAAACTTAATGTTTTCAAATAATGAATGTTAATATAAATAAATGGAATAAAAACCATTCTTTGTACCTTATGTTGTGATACCAATATAGTAGCACCCCCAAGGTTTGTATGCTTCCGCTAAACCCAATTTTGGGGGTGTTACATTTATCGTACACGAGCTTATAAGGGGTACAACCAATAGGAGTCTTAAAAGCGGTACGAAAGGCCATAAAGCATCATCTAATTTTTCAACCCATTTTGCACAATGTTCACCCACGGTCCTCTCTAAAATCCTTTTCAAACCGCGATTAAACACTTCCACCTGGCCACTAGTCTGAGGGTGATATGAGGTAGAAATCTTATGGTTAACACCAAATTTTTCCATCACCCTCTCAAATTGATCGTTGCAAAAATGCGTTCCTCGATCACTAATAATGGCCCGTGGGGTTCCAAACCGGGAAAATAATTGCTTCAAAAATTTCACGACAACTCAGGCGTCATTCGTGGGTAAAGCCTTAGCTTCCACCCATTTGGACACATAATCGACACCTACAAGTATATACTTGTTCCCTCTTGAAGATAGGAACGGCCCCATAAAGTCGATGCCCCAAACGTCAAAGGTCTCGCAAATATGGATAGAATTTTGGGACATTTCATCCCGCTGTGAGATTTTTCCTTGATGTTGACATGAGTCACAATTTTTTACCATGTCATGGGCATCACAATAAATCGTGGGCCAATAGAAGCCAGAATCAAAACTTTCTTGGCGGTGTAGTTCGGTCCATGATGTCCTTCGGTGGGACCATGGTGACAAGCTTCTAGAATATTCATAGCTTCTTTCCCGTTCACACACCGCCTAATTATTTGATCAGCACAGATTCTAAACAAATAGGGATCATCCTAAAAATAATGTCTAATATCTTGGAAGAATTATTTTTTGCTGGGATGACATACCTTTAATAAGCACATTACCCGCTAAGTAGTTTGCAATATTGGCAAACCACGGGGGTTCATTTTCATTGTTAAAGGAAATCATATTCAAGGACTCGTGTGGAAAATTATCATTCATTTCCATCTCATCGAGATCCCCTTTATGAGGATTTCGAGTCTACTTAAATGATCAGCCGCAAGATTCTCTGCTCCTTTTTTATTGCGAATATGGATAATAAATTCTTGGAGGTGGAGAACCCTTCGGAGCAATCTCGGCTTAGCCTCTTGTTTAGCAAATAGATACCCTTAAAGCCGAGTGATCCATATACACTATTGTCTTAGCCTAGACAAGGTAAGAACGGAATTTCTCAAACGCATACACCACTGCTAATAACTCTTTTCCCGTAGTGGTGAAATGTGTCTGAGCATCCGATAAAGTCTTACTCGCATAGTGTATAGGATGAAAATATTTTTCTTTCGTTGGCCCAAGACTGCTCCTACCGCAAAGTCACTAGCATCACACATAATCTCAAACGGTAAGTCCCAGTCGAGGGCCACGTGAATAGGAGCCTCAGTGAATTTCTTTTTAAGATGTTCAAATGACTCCATACATTCCTTAGAAAATACAAAAGGAGTATCTTTCTCTAAGAAGTAGGTCATAGGTTGGGCTATTTTGGAGAAGTCTAGAATAAATCTCCGACAAAAGCGGCATGCACTAAGAAACTCCTAATTCCCTTAACCATGGTGAGAGGAGGTAATCTTGCAATAACATCAACTTTAGCACGATCAACCTCGATACCATTCTTAGAAATTTTATGGTTGAGGACAATACCCTCTTTAAGCATAAAGTGACATTTTTCCCAATTTAAGACAAGATTGGTGTCTTCACACCTTCTAAGCATCATGTCTAAATGGGAGAAGCAAGAAGAGAACGAATCCCCAAAAATCAAAAAATCATCCATGAAAACTTCCATAGTTTTTTCAATCATATCATGAAAGATTGCCACCATACACCTTGGTAAAGTTGCCAAGGCATTGCAAAGACCGAAAGGCATCCAACGGTTAGTAAATGTCCCATAAGAGCAGGTGAAGGTGATTTTTTCTTGGTCTTGGGGATCGATGGGAGTTTGGAAATAACCAGAATAACCATTAAGAAAACAATAGAATTCATTCCTAACTAAATGTTCAAGCATCTGGTCCATGAAAGGAGGTGTAACATCCTGATATTATAGAAAATAATAGTGGATTTATCTATATTCCTATTGGTTACATATAGTATTTTAGTGGAATAACTATAGAAGCCCCACATCGACGGAATTAATAATATAACAAGTTGGGACTTGATATGTAAACAAGATTTGATTTAGTTTGCAAGACATTCTACTACAAGGGACTAATTGTGTTCAAGTGACAAAGTAGTGGGAAATGACTAAAATGCCCATTGGCCTTATCCACTTATATTACTTATGCAAAGTCGGTTTAGGAAGATATCATACTCCCTCCATACACACGTTATAGACAAAAAAAAGAGTAGGATATCATATTTCTTCAAGATGAAGAATTCTAAGTTCAGGGTAAGTTCCATCAAATCTAAACAAGGCCTAATGAATAATTAAAGATAAGCTTATCAAGGATTAAGGAGCATCAAGGTCTTATGTGTTCTTCCCTAATTCAAGGTAAGTGGTGAATGATGTGTTTATTTATGATTATGAGCTATGAGGTTATGATTAGTAAGTGTTTTACATGATTATGTGATGAATTCATAGTTTATGATTCAAGGGTTATGCATATGATTATTAGGGTTTATGATGGGATTATGTTAAGGATCAATTTATGATGTTTAGGAGGTGTTTATGTTGATTATTGAGTTAAACCAAACACCACTTTATGTGATCTATGATGTTAAACAAGTTGCTGAAATTTTCAGCAATGATTAGTCATTTTTGAAAAATTATATAAAATTGATAGAAACTCGGATTGAATCATGGTTAGACTTTCTGGAAAGCCTAAGGTCTCTACTTCAGTTGTTATTTATAAAGTTTTTGCTCATTTAGTAGTTAAGTTGGTCTAAAACGTGATTTGGTACAGCAAGGGCTGATCATGAAATGTGCAGCAAACCAAACTTTAAAAATTCATACCGGATAGACTGTAGCTCCGTTTGGAGCGTGACATACGTTTTTGGAAAAGGAAAATAGTATACTTTCATGGAAAAATAGCCTCATGATATGTTTCAGTAGTTAAGTGAGTCAAAAAGATGTATTTGTAGTTTGCTGCAGAAAATCAACAAACGCTTTGTGAAGTGTTTTGATAATTATGACATGATATGATGTTTTTGCAAGTCTCGGGTGATTATATGCTATGATAACTTATATTATCAGCCCATATGGTTATAATTCATGTTATGAAAGTATAGAACCAAGTGACAATACTTGGTTAGCTTAGCTCGATTTCGCGAGCATAGTACTGCATGTTTGGCGAGATTTATGCCATAACTAGTTTATGACTTTATGCATTATAGTTAGTTTATGTGTGCTTAGTTGCACTTATATTTGCATTGTCATGTTATATTCATGCCTAGTTGTTATGTGTTAACATTATACGTGTTAGGAATTGGAAATTCTATTGTAAAGCATCGGTCACCCCAAGTATAATCTAGCTTAAGTTAGCTCGTAGACATATCATTTATTATGCCAGTTGTTAGTAAGTTATTAGCTTAGATTTAGTATAGTGCAACACCGTGGAGGAAGGACGGGTCTTTACCAACTGTATACCTGATCCACAGGCCGTCAGGAGGTCGTTTAGTTTGTAACCTATAAATACCCTCTACCTTGCAAGGTAGAGGGTTGAATGTTCTTTGTGGAATCTAACCTTCCAAGAGTTTCTCTTTCTAGAATATCCCACTTTCTCTCTCTAAGCCATCTAAATTATACCCCCATATTGAGTTTATTTATGTGCTTGTGAAATCCAATATGTTACAAATGGTATCAAGAGCCATGGTTAGATCATCTCTTACATATCCTTGGATTTCTAGTGGTTTTTAGATGGTTTTTGAGTTTGAAAAAGTTTAGTAATTTTTGCTTTATTTGGTTCATTTCTTGTGTTAAAGTTTAAATTTTGGGTGTACTTTTGTGTTTAGAATCATTGTATGTGCTTGGGTTTTGATTTGGTAAGCTTGAATCACTGTGGTTGAGCTTGTTTTAGATTGAAAAGTGTGTTTTTAAAGTTTTTCTTGGTAGCGACTTGGCTCTCGGAGTGAATTTCTTGGTAGCGACTTGCTTCAGTAAAAGGTAGCGAGTTGTAGTGAGCTTTGGTAGCGACTTGGTCATAGCGACTTGCCTTTTGAGACAAGCCGACAAACAGTACACTTAGTGGATTCTCCACTATGGGTAGCGACTTGGTAAGGTAGCGACTTGCTTTCAATTTTGATAGCGACTTGTTCTTTAAGTTTCTTAGCGACTTGGTGTTAGCGATTTGGACCATAGCGAGTTGCTATTTAGCGACTTGACATCTTAGCGACTTGGTGCATAGCTACTTGCTGTCAAAATTCATAGCGATTTGGAACTTAGCGACTTGTCTTGTTATTACTTAGCGACTTGGTTCAAGGATACTTAGCGACTTGGTTGACTTTTGTGTGTAATACGGTTTTCTCTTGATTTAGTAAAATCCCGTGAAAGAATCTATTTCCCGGTTTAATCATTGAGTTATAAAATCCTGTGTCATCTGTCAACATGTCTACCAACATGCCTACAATCATCTCTACTGTAGCTGAGGACGTTCATGCTGCAGATACTCGTCCACCCACAATGTCTTACATCACTAACCCTTTTATCTCCAAAGTGCTTGAACTTTATGATACCTCACAGAACAATGAAACTGGTTGCATTTCTGAATGTCCTAACTTGATTGATTCTACTGATTATGATCAAAACTCTTCACCTTCAGACTCAAACTTCAACGAATCACACCTATCAATGACCCATGATGCAAAGCATTCGGAATGCAACATTAAGCCGTTTCAATTACTTCATCAGCACCTCACACAACTGTTATCCACTCTTATGGGTCGAACATGCGGTGCTCTCTTCCGCCAAGACTTACCTACGTTGAAAAAGGCTGTGTTGCTAAACTTAGAACAACTGAAGCTTCAAATTACTAATGAGAAGGTATTAATTGATGATTCTAATGCTGCACTTCAAGTTATCTACAACCAATTTCAGCCATTTATCAAAGGGGAATATTCTGCTGACTTTGATCAACACGTGACTGGAATTTCATTCAAGAAACACACTGGAATGGAAATTCATGAGTTCATCAACACATATATCCATCTTATGAATAGTATAGAAGTGTACATTAAGGATGCTGCTCAAAGGAATGACTATTTGAATGAGTTGAATGAGTGTCATGGAAAAGTAAAGGAAAGTTGTGATATTTTGAGTAATGGATCAGTTGAAAGAACGGATGATGCTGATGCTGACTGCAGAATTTCAGAAACAAAAATGAATGATGTAATTGGTTGTACTGAACACAAAGGCTCTGAGTCCAAAAAGCTTGAAATTGCTTGCATGTCAGTGAGTCCTGTCGTGCATGAGGTGAATACAGATGCCATACCAACAAGTGAACACGTGTCATGCATTGAGGTACCCTTAACTGACCCTATCTTTGAATATGATATCAATAGATGTGTCTTGGTTGAGTCTGAATCTAAAATCTTTAAAACAAATGACGTGGTAGAAAAAGGGGTTTATGATGAACTTTCAAACAAATACTCAATTCTTGAAAAACATTGTATTTCCCTAGAAATTGCAATACAACAAAAGGAAGAAAGTTTTCGTGCTACAAAATCTTGCATTAATCCGGAATTCCTAGAATTTCGAGAATTTTTTGAAATTAATCACTTAAAAACCCAGATTCAGGACAAAGATTCAACCATATGCAATCTGAAATGTCAACTCTCATATCTGCATAAGAAATGCAATCTTAGGATGAGCAATTCTAACCATGAGGTGAGTAGTGAGCTTAAATCTAGGAATGATGAATTGGCTTTATGTGTATCCAACTTATTAAGATAAAATTAGTCCTTAAGAAAGAACATATTAGAGAACGATTCCAAGTTGATAGATCAAACAAATTCTTTTTTGGCTGACATTGATGCCCTCAAAGCCCAAATTCAGGATAAGAGCTTCAATATTGTTGCCTTAAAAAATGAGCTTAGGAAATCTATTGGAAATAGGGTGAACACTAAGTTTACAAAACCATCGACCTTGGGAAAGTCAACTGTTCAGAACAACTCAAATCATACCGTAGTTAGGCAGCCGAATGCTTTTAGAACAGAAAGATTTAAACCATCGAAATCTAGGCTTGCCTCCCAAGTTGATGCGAATACTGTTTTGTCAAAACCAGTCACTTAACTACTTCGTTCCGATATGATTAATAAGAAACCCAAGGTTAATGTTCAATGTTCTAAGATCAGGAATACTAGGAGTTCATCTACTTCTCATAAGAAGCATCAAATGGCAGATCAATCCCCTAAGAAACCCAATAATTATAAAAGGACCAATATTCGAAAGAAGAAAGTGCCTAAATCCAAATCTACTAGCAGCTATTTCAAATGGATTCCCACTGGCAGACTATTTAAGTTTACAGGATCCAAACTGACTTACATACCTAGATCTTGCCTTAAGTGGATGCCCACATGAAAACTCTTCAAGAATAGTGAACCTAAAGGGATCTCTATTAATGACATGCCTAGATCAAACTGTGCAACATCCAATAGTGAGACTACTCATGTCACTAACTCATCTATTTGCAATACTACATGTGCTTCTAGTGCAATGTGTTCTCAGTCTTTTTCAGGTACAATGCTCAACTCACTCAGGAACTTCATGACTTGGTTTCCATCTGAAATGAATATTGCTCACTCTGGAATGGTTGCTTGCCAGAACTGACGTACCTTGTGCTTTGACTCCTATTTGAATTGAATCAGGACTCGCTCTTATAAATCTGTGTACAAATCTTTAGAAAAAAAAATTAAATCATTCTTTCAACTCATAATTTTAGTCATTTTCCTCAAACTAATAAAGGATATATCCTTTGTTATCGATAACATCTACGGTCCTAGAAATGTCGTTCAATAATGACACGGGATCATAGATAAAGTTCGAACAAATGACATATTCTTGTTTTATAACGGGTGGGGTTAATTCAATCAATGGTCTTTGGTGACATTGATTGAGGGGGAGAATTTTACAAGTTATCTCATTTATATATGCACAATGGTTGCTTATCCTATTATGTCATCTCATTTATGCTATGTGTGCTATGTGCTAGTTTGCAATCTGATATGTTCATGGACTGTAAATGTCTATTATACATAATGTGATATGATAGCGACTTGCTTTTGTAATAATAGATAGCAACTTACCAAGACTGTGTTAGCGACTTGCTTTGTAATCCCCTAGCGACATGGTTAGTTCTTTGCTAGCGACTTACTTAGCGAGTCCCAAAACTACAGGGACCGAATGTGTCATGTTGGTCTTCTTGTAAATGTTTATCCCTTTACCCTAGCGACTTACAGTTTCTTTTTCATTTTCGAAATATCAAAAAGATTTTTTTTCTCTCTTCTCTCTCTCGTGCATTATATTCATCCTAGCGACTTGGTATGTGTAGTATCTATTCTTTTACTTCCAAACATATGATTTAGATGCTATGCTAACTCTGCTTCCATTACAGCTTCCCACCGCACAACTGTACCTCATCATTTGATCCCCTTTATTAGGTTGGTAAAAGGATTAGCGCTAATGGAATCACTTAACAGGCATATGTTGTATGTTTAGGCTCTTTAGGAATGGCTTGAGACTTTGTGTGTTGCGTTAATGGATTCGAGTTATATTGTATTTGATATTGAATATGTTGTGATAGGGTCGTGTGTACTTGTTTGTTTTTTGCGTGGATATGATAATGTTCTTGATAGCGTCTTAGATATGATCTTCGTAGCGAGTTGGAATGATTATGTTGAAATGTTCTTGATAGCGACTTAGATGTGTTCGTCATAGCGACTTACCAATATTCTTGGTAGCGAGTTAGTTTGCTTATTCTTATTTAGCGACTTACCTTTGTAACTCTTAGCGACTTATCACTATCAATGTTGGTAGCGACTTGTACTTACAAGTCTGCAACTTGTACTTACAAGTCTAGCGACTTGCTGGTTCAATTTTCAAGTGGCGACTTGGTTTATTAAATTATTTTAAGGCGACTTGCTAGTATAATTTCATGTTAGCGACTTGATTCAGGTTTTCCTGTAGCGACTTACTCTTAGCGACTTGCTATAACATATATTGTTTGAGCAAATGTGTACTTGGTTTCTTCTGTGACAACTTGGTATCACAACTTGGTTCAAACAACCTGCTATAACATCTCCATAATAATATCTTGTCTCATGATATTATTTCCTAGTAACTGTGCTTTTAAATAATTTAATTCAAAATCAACTTGTCTCTTGAAAACTGTGTCATATAAAGCAGTTACCTTGAAAACTTTCTAATGCCACTCAATCTATTTCAATCTACTTATGGGAACTCTGTCAAAATTGCTACTTGCTGTGTCTATGTCATGAGGTTGGATCCAATGTTGCTTAACTAACCATATCTAAACTAACATGCTTTCAATCATTGTTGTTGTATGTGTGTATCTTTAGATTTTCAATGGCAAACACAACCTCGTCTCAGAAGCTTTCATATTCTGCTCCACCCAAAGTACTTACTGAAAACGAGATCCTTCCTGAAGATCAATGGGTAGAGATAGGGAAAAGTAACTGTTATGTGGACTTGCAAAAATTGCAACAAAACCCAACCCTCAAAGTGTCTATTGATATCCTCAAAAACACAAATTTCTTCAGTTCCCTAACCAAGCAATGCACAATTCCCACCATTTACATACAACAATTTTGGAACACTATTGAATGGGACAAAATCACGGCTCAATATTCCTGCAAACTGGATGATAAGGAATTTGTAATTAATTCTGAAATTCTCAGCAAGGCCCTAGGAATCACACCCTGTAATCCTACCATACGATCTGAACCTCCACCTAGTGCGGAAGAGCTAATAGTCTTTCTGATTGGCTTGGGTTATCAAATTGGCATATCAAGGGCTTCTGACATCATCATCGGTCACATGTATCAACCCTGGAGAGCAATGACAACAGTTCTCAACTTGTGCTTATCTGGCAAAACATCAGGGTTCGATAAAGTGAGGATTCCCATCCTGCAGATCCTATGGGGTATCGTTAATGGGGTGAATGTGAATGTCTCAGAACGTATCTGGGAAGAATTTTCGTTGTCAATGAACACATTTATATCTGATAGAACAAACTTTCAGAATAAAGCTCAGGGTCGAAAGAAAGTTAACAAACTTGTGATTCCTAGCATCAGATTTTCGAAGCTTGTTATCCAGTACTTGCAACAGTCTCACAACTTCAACCCTAGGAGTGAATCAGCCCTACATAATGCTAAGGATGAATTTGTTCTGGGTAACCTTAAATATGTTGCTAAAGGTATGGATAAGGAGATCTTTGGTCTGGCAATTCCTGATAGTCTTCTCACTGACGATATTAAGAAGACGGATTACTTCAAACTGTACAAGAAAAGGGCCTCCAGATCCAGTGCTAATGTTGATGTCTCTCCCACTCCACCACAACCCAAAGCTACTAAGTCTGTTTCTGGCTCAAAAACTTCAAAGACTTCATATGATGCTCTTCCTAAAAGGAGACATGAAAAGTCACAACCTTCTGACACTACAACCCAGAAGCAGAAAAGAAAGAAGAAGGAAGTGGAAAAAGAAAGCGTTAAGGAAACTGAGGTTTCGAGGGGTAATACAACATTTATTGATGAAGATGATGCTGCTCTGCAACTTGGAATCAAGCAAAGTCTGGAAAGTCAGAATGTGAGTGCACCTGTTGGAGGCATTGTGTTGAGAGAACCTGAACCTGAGCCACGCCATACAATTCCAATCACACAAGACAAAGGGAAAGGGATTGCTGGTGTAGATGACGAACAAGCCACTCACAAGCTTCTGACTATCTCCACTTCACCATCAAGAACTACCACTCAATTTGAGCTGAAGAAAAGAAGTGTTGAATCCTCTTCAGCTCAAGAACAATCTGGGTTGGAAAAGAAAGTATCCGAAACGCAACAAGAAACTCCTGCATCAAGTGATACCGTGTCTGATCAAAAGGTTGATGAAATGTTGCATAAAGACTCACAGGAGAACCTTGAGTCAAGATCAGATGAGACCATGCACATGGAAGAACCAAATCTGTCTACTGGTTCTCTATCTTCATTGAAGAACCTAGATACAGACCTCTCCTTTGGTGATCAATTCTTAAATGACAAACCCATAGATACTGAGACTTCTAAGCAGGATTATGATAAAGAGGAAGCCCAATCCATGTTTACTGTCGATATTCAACAAGACACTTCAACCATTCCACCTATGTGAGCACCGCACTTCCACCTCCCAAACCTACAACCGCACTTCCACCACCTGAATCTGATAAAGATCTATCCCTTGAACCAGTGGTTACAGTTACGGACATGGAAACTCCACCAGCTTCACCACCTCAAATACTTACATCAGATCAATTGCTCGACAAAGCAGTGAAAAGAATTAAAGTACTTGAAAGACAGCTTCCAAAATCCTTTAATGCCCTTGAGAATCGCGTCTATAGATTGGAGCACCTCAACTTTGATGAAGGGGTTGCAGACGCCATTGAAGGTGAAGTTAGGGATGCGGTGGAATGGGCAATGGAAGCTCCACTGCTTAAACGATTCAAAGATCTACCCATTGCAGATATGAGAGTTGTACTTTCTGATAAGATGTATGAGGCTAACGAGCATAAGCATGAGGTCCACAAGAAGCTATATGAGGCTCTCGAAGAATCAATTAGGCACGACAATCATGAACAGTTCTTGAAGGACATTGGAGAAAGAAAAGCTAAGAAGAAAAGGAGGACCATGGTGTTGGAGACATTGCGTAAAGGTCCTAAAGATCCTCCTCCTCCTCCCCCGCCTCCAACTGGGGGTACTGGAACTTCAGGAGCTGGTGGATCTTCTAAGACAACCTCTACACCTCCACCACAACCACCATCATCACCACCAAAACCTCCCAATCAACCCAGTTCATCCGGAGAACAGGGAACTCAGAAGAAATCTGCAGCTTGGACAACGGTTGATTCAAGGTTCACACCCACAGTCTCTTCAATCCCTGAAGATCAAATATTTCATGAAGAATCGTATGTCATGGCAGAGTCAGAATCCGATGAAGATGATGCATCCACCAAGCATATTCCCAAGCCGTCTGAAGATGAATGGTTTGATACATACGTATCAGGAGAACGCTCTAACACATCTAGAGTGGCACCTTCAAAGGACACAATTCAAAGCTGGTTCACCGAAGAGAGACCTCATACTCCAGAACCTTCATGGTCCATCCCAGAGTCTAACATGATGATTCCTGATAACAACTGGGCATCAACTATCACAGATACCTATAAAGCCCTAGATGAAGACTCTCTTTTGCACATCACTAGAGATATGGGTAGCTTTATGAAGTGGTTTTGAGAAGGGAATTTCATCTATCACTCCGAAGGATCTTGAAGGACCTGCTTTTGAAACTGTCAAGGTGTTCCACTCAGATGCCAATCAGCTCTAATACGAGATGGAAGAATGCCACAAGATGCTGAATGATCAAGTCAGTGAGCAGATTGGTCGATTCAATGTGAACAGGCCCCTTCCTCTTGGTGGTGAACCTGGACAAATGACGATTCAGTCTGAGTTCTTCTTCAACCATGACCTGGACTATCTTTGTGCTCATACTACTGAAAGAAGACCAGCCTTATCAATCTCAAAGATGAAAGCTGCTACCTACTCTGATCAAGGCCTTGAACAGATGGTTCCGGATCAATTCTGGGCTGACAAAGAACAAAAGTATGACATTGCCGCTTCATATGGTATTTCTCACTGGTGGTACAAAAAGAAGAATTTCTACATCGAGAGACATGGTGCTGATAAGAGTCGCAGAGCTGTTCGATCCAAGGTGCGAATTTTAAGTGTTGTCAGTGTAGAGATCTTCCAAATCTATGGCTATGATTACCTTAAGAAGATTGTTCTTCGAAGAGCGGACAAGAAGGATCATGTTATTGAAGAAAACGACTTTAAACATCTGCTGCCAAGTGACTTTGAAGATCTCTATCTTTTGAACCTTCAAGGACACCTTGAACACCTACCTGCTCGTGAAAAGAAAGCTCTCTCTGCCGCTGTCAATCTTTGGATCAGAGGCTTAGTCATCCGAAAACGGGTTGAGGACTTTCAGCTTGGGATGGAAAGCTACCAGACTCGGGTCAATTTAACAAGGCCACAATGGGATGCCAAAGGACATGAATTTCGTCACGACTATAGAGTGCTTGACACCCCCAGAGCCATCCTCTTCCACGACAGGTACGGGACTCGCATGCTGATGAGATTGTGCGAGCTCTACAAATTCAGTGATGGTACTCTCAAGATGGTCGAAGAAGAATTGAACTCCAGAGTGAAAGAAATCAGAGTTGATCTGAAGCCGTAGAACAAAACAAAATTCTGGTCTGATGAGGACTTAAAGAGGTGTGAAGATTTCATTGTTGCAATTAGGCGAAGAATTAAGACTCGAATGATCTTCCGCAGCCTTGAAAGTTTTGTTGGTGGTAGACTTCGTGAAGATCATTACAAACTACTTCAAAGAACAGAATGAAGAAATCTTCCGGAAGTAGTTTCTGTGTTGTATTATTTATGTGCAAAATGTGGTGTACAAACTATGAACAACTATAATGCATGTAATAGTGTTAGGTTATGTACTGTGGTTTCCCTTTGTGTCTAAAAAGGGAACTTCAGTGTTGTCCACTTCTGATCATATAAAATGGGACACATTTTTCTCCAACAAATGTTTTGTCTCATACATATTTAAATCACTTGAGATCCAAAATCTCAAAGGATTTGAAATTTTTGATCGGGGGAGAAAATGTGATATAAATATGAAAGATGATAAAAAATGACCATTTTTGTCTCAAAGTGCATACTGCTCTCTAATATGTGCTAAACTATTTTCAAATCTCGAAGCATATATTAAGGGGGAGCATTTCAAAACAAATTCAAATGTTCAAGGTACAAAGTTTTCCATGCTTTTACATAAGGTACCTTGATTGTGTGTTAAATGGTTTCTAAATGTTTGGTAATCGTGGTAGTACTTCAAAGGTCTCTTTCCTCTATGTGTCAAAATGATTTCAAATATTCTACGCCCATATTGAGGGGGAGAATTTACCAAGAAAATCAAATGGCTTTTCCTACGGAAATTGCGATCAAGAAATTATTTCAAAGATCTCTTGTCTCCATGTGCTAAAAAATTTCAAAATCATGCACATGTTGAGGGGGAGCATTTCTAAATGATCAAAACTATTAAGGTACAAAATGTTTTGATCTCGTATCACAAGTACCTTGATTGTTTTTCCAAATGATTTTTCGATTGGTTTCAAGGAAGAAAGAACAATACCAAAAGACCGACCAATTTAATTTATGCATGGTGTTATAAGGATGGTTAGGTTAGGTATTCGTTCCCACGATCCGCCAGAACCGGAGGGATCTACCCAGGGAAAATCCACTAGTTAGTGTAGAAGTCCTTAGGTATGATGATAAAAGGAGAAAAGTGAGATATGGGAAGAGTGCGGACTGAGACTGAGCTAGTACTGGAATAAACCCAACAAGGTTCTAGTTATGAAGTCTCGGTAAGCACTGAAGGGGTTGAAGAATGAAAAAGAATTAAATGTGAAAAAGGGTGAAAAGAAATAGCCCTCCAATAATTCAACCTTAGGGCAGAAACCGGGTTCAATTCATATACTACTGGTGGTTACCTAGGTAACATCGGTATTTTTCCAAACCACTCAAGTTCCTCTTAAAAGGACTTGTTTCATTCTCACGGGGAACCGACATAATCTATCGACTTTCTCTTAGAGATTGTTGATATTGAAGAAGGAGACCCTCTCCCTAGTCTCCGGCATAGGAACCAAATATGCACAATTGAGTCTAGAGCCACGAGATCATCAATAAATCTCATTAGGACACTTTCAATGAAGACTCTCTGTTTCACACAATGTGGAAAGAGAGATTATATCTTATGAGTCCTACACACTATCCTTGTGGTATTGCCAGAACATCTGAGTGATATGCATACATATTCACAATGAAGATGGAAAGCCTTCTAGAGCCAACATCAAACAAGCTCCTGGTGGGTGGCATGTGAGATCTATCCAATAGATCAAACCATGTGACAACTGAACAGAAATGATGGAGCGATTCAATCTTTTGAATCAATCCTGGTTCAGGTTATGGATTGACGGATACCTTTAAAAAACCGGCCATTGTGCTTAAAAACTCTTTACTTTAGCACATCGACTGTGTACTTATTTCTCAATATAAAAGGTGTTTATGATTGATAATTGATTTTCATTAAAACCTTCGTTGTATTGCAAAAACAATTTCTATTGAGCAGTACACGATTGTTTTTCAAATCTCTTTTCATCAATCAGTGAATCTCATTTCGCTGGTTCACTCACTCCGTGTTGTCTTCTTTGAGACGTTCCGGTTTGAGAACGGCTAGAACAACTGCGAAACCCTGTCAAGGAGATTCTTCGGAATTATACCCGATCACGGCAAGTACTTGTACTGATCAACGGGAACCGTGGGCCGTGTACCTCAATTCAACGAAAGTGATCAAAGACACTTTCGTGCACTTTATTGCTAACTGTTGTATGCAGGTACGCCCGACGTTTGCAGCTGATCAGAATGGAGCGGTCAATCCATAGCCGCATGCTCACACAACACATTCATTTACAAAGAAATCATGATTAGTGTATCAATTACTCTGATATTATCACTCCATGCTTCTGCTACGCTGCTGCCAATATCATGAATCAACGAAAACTTCCGCTACTCTGATAAGAAGAAATCATGATCCAGAATGTGAGCATGCCGGTCCAAATGTCACAACATCATATGCTGGCAACACAACAATGGGTAATCTTTGAGATTTGATGTGGTGATGATCTCTAGTAATGCTTAAAGGTCATCAAGGTGGATCAGCTCAATAACCTCCACGAAACATACATTGTAGTTGAACAATGATGAAATCACCACAGAAGCACATAGTTTGAATACTTTGATGAAGTGAAGTCTACGAGCTCAAGACTGAAGATTTATTAGAATGCTAGGATTCACAATGTAATTCATGGGGTGACCTTCCTTAGGGGGATATTGTTAGGAATTGGAAATTCTATTGTAAAGCATCGGTCACCCCAAGTATAATCTAGCTTAAGTTAGCTCGTAGACATATCGTTTATTATGTCAATTGTTAGTAAGTTATTAGCTTAGATTTAGTATAGTGCAACACCGTGGAGGAAGGATGGGTCTTTACCCACTGTATACCTGATCCACAGGCCGTCAGGAGGTCGTTTAGTTTGTAACCTATAAATACCCACTACCTTGCAAGGTAGAGGGTTGAATGTTCTTTGTGGAATCTAACCTTCCAAGAGTTTCTCTTTCTAGAATAACCCACTTTCTCTCTCTAAGCCATCTAAATTATACGCCCATATTGAGTTTGTTTATGTGCTTGTGAAATCCAATATGTTACAATACGTGTACATCTATCATGATATAGGTGTTCGAGGCATAATCAGAATCATTCATCTTGCATTATACGGCCCAGGTGAGTAACGGATTTTCAGTGTTTAGTATATATATGCCTTGCTATATCTCAAGTAATATGCAAGTTATGTATCAAGTTGAACTGTTTGGTCACATTAGTATCATGTTGACCCGTTTGGTCATATTAGTAATGTGTTGGCCCATGTGGTCATATTAGTATCATGTTAACCCGTGATGTCATATTAGTATCATGTTGACCCGTGTGGTCATATTAGTATCATGTTGACACGTGAGGTCATATTCAGTATCAAGTTAACTCATTGGGTCATATTAAGTATCATATTGACCTCTTTGGTCATATAAAGTATCAAGTTGACCCGTTGGGTCATATTAAGTATCATGTTGACCATTTTTAGTCATATTAAGTATCATGTTGACATGTTTAGTCGTATTAAGTATCAAACCCATTGGTCATATTAAGCATTAAGTTGACCCCAGTTGACCCGTTTGGTCATATTAAGTATCAAGTTCACCCGTTGGTCATAATAAGCATTAGGTTGACCCGTTTGGTCATATTAAGTATCAGGTTGACCCGTTGGTTATATTAAGCATCAGGTTGACCCGTTTGGTCGTATTAAGCATCAAGTTGACCCTTTTGGTCATATTAATTATCATGTTGACCTGTTTGGCCATACTTAGTATTAAGTAGACCCGATTGGTCTTACTTAGTAGTATGTTGTGGCCCAATCTCAGTATTATTTATAGCAAAAACTTAGCTATATGTCATAGCGGTCTCAGCATTTTGTTTATAGTAGTTTAGCTTTATATTATAGTTCAGCTACAGTATCAAGTTATAGCTCATCCTTGGTTTATGTTATAGTACAATTTTAGTAATTAATTCTATTTTAGTATCATGTCTTAGTTTAACCTCGCAACCATATCATTGCTCAATTTCTATATTTAGCTTAGCCTCAATTCCAGCCCAGCTTAGTATCATGTTATAGTCAAACGTAAGTATTTAGCTTAACCTTAAATTATATATGAATGTTATATGTGTTTAGTAATGTGTGCAAAATGCTTTATGCACTTCTGGCATGCGATGCATTTATATTTATGCATGTCAAATTCTATTAGGTATATGCTTATGTAGTTTTTAAGGCGCGCCAAGTGCTTTATGCACTTAATTAGTCAGAATGGTACTTTATGCATTACTCAATGTATTCAGTACTATTAATATGTAGTCAGTTATGTGATCACACATGTGTTCCAGAAAAAGTTGGAACTTAGACCTCCTTAGTGGAGAATCGAGCCTTAGAATAGTGAATGTTCCAAAATTAGAACTCAGACATCCTTTATGGATGATTAACATGCTTATATGGCTCGTCAATTATGTATTCAGCAATTATAGTACGATAAGTACTCAGTCAGTATGTGCTTATGCACACAGCCAGTATAGTACTATAAGTACTCAGTCAGTATGTGCTTATGCACTTAGTCAGTATGTGCTTATGCACTTAGTCAGTATGTGCTTTACACAATCACTATGTGCTTATGTACTCAGCCAGTTATGAACTAAGTATGTACTTATTTATGCAGTCAGTTATGCACTCAGTATACTTATGTACTCGGTCAGTAACATGGTGTATCATGTATTTAATCAGTCAATGTCATGCTTATGCAGTTAGTTAATATTATAATTCATTTAGTCAGAATAGTACTATACATACTTATTCAGCATCATGCTGATGGTCAGTTTATGATTTAATATAGTTCCGTTATGTCACTAAGTCTTATAGACTTACCGTTCTCAGTTTATATTTTTGTAGGTATGCAAGATGAGACCATGCACATGCTAAATGGGGCGTAATGGGTTAGTACGGTGTAGCTTGCGGGTTAGGTAACGAGCTTCTCATTTCTATCATTTGTTATCAGTTTGGAATGCCCATAAATCAAGAACCAGCTTCTTTACCAAGTTCAAAGAGTCATCGTTATGTATTTTTGTAATGTTTAGTATTTTAACGGGACGTTTGGAATAAGCCAATATGATGTAGAAAATACGCTTCCGCTAGTTTTATCAATGTATACAGTTTACAGATTTTTAAATAAAAAAAAACTGGGCGTTTCAGGAGGAGGAAAGTGGTCTTTACGGGTGGCGTAAAAAAATCTGGACGTTTCAAGTTGGTATCAGAGCGATGGTTCGAGAGATTTAAGTATCCACCATTAGTAGGGGATGCTTAGACTTGAACCTTTTCTTAGTGATTGCATTTAGAGTTAAATTGCATCGCATGTTTATACGTTTATCAGTTATTCAGTCATGTTATTCAGTATATAGTTCATGTTTATTAGATGTTCAATGCATATTTAGCGATGCTTACCTGTTTATGTGATTAGCAGCATAAGATTATGTGAATTTACAGATATAGTCGTTTAGTGCTTAATGCATTTCTAGATATTGTATGTTGTAGATCGTGAGTCAGATACTCATGATGTAGTAAGCATATGGAATTAGTATGCATTATTAGTATAGCACTATATAGTTAGCATTTACATCCGATTATGTGCAATAAATGATACGTTTTAGTTTAGTGACTTGTGATAGATTATGATAGCGATGAGTTCATAATTATATGGTGTGACTATTATGACGCCTGATCAACGTAATAATATTCACATGATATGGCATGAACTTATCGAGATCATGAGATATCTTGGGGAGCTCACTAGAGCGGCTATGTATTAAATGCATCATGAATATTGCATTAGATCATGTGTAGTAGCATTTTCAGACATAGCCATTCTAGAGGGAATAATTTACATACTCCAGCATGTTTAGATTCACCACTCAGAAAAAGATTATGATTTAGAAATGCTACAGAATATGACAGAATAGATATGAAATATAGATTTCAGCATTTCTCGATTTGAGCAGTTTATAGGAAAAAGAGCAAGAGAAATGAAATGAAAACATGTCAAAATAGATACAGATCATTCAATAAGAGATATTCCAGATCAGGGTTATGAAACATAATTTCAGGATGTGACATTTTAGCCAAAATTATGCGAATTTAGGTAAATAAATCCTTTCTTTTTACATCAGCTTATGAAATTTTTAGATATTTTCGGAAAATAGTCAAAATGAAATTCAAGAATACATATGATTATGAGTATTTTGAGTTATTTATAAAGGATAATCAAGAAAATCTTCGAGTTCATATGATCGTGAGAAAGGATTTCAACATGGATAGCAGGTACCTCCTACAAACCTGTTAATAAATTTGATATATACATAGAGGAAATGAATTCTAGTTTGATCCATAATAGTGGATTATCAGTTTTATGTTAGAATGCATAAATGATACAAACCCAAGTGGGGGGGGGTACATACAAATGATCCTAAGTAATTTAGGGGACAACTTAGTTACAACAACAGTAGTTCGTGAGGACACGAACAGTCCAAGCGGGGGAGAGTTGTAACATCCTGATATTTATAGAAAATAATAGTGGATTTATCTATATTCCTATTGGTTACATATAGTATTTTAGTGGAATAACTATAGAAGCCCCACCTTGACGGCATTAATAATATAGCAAGTGGGGACTTGATATGTAAACAAGATGTGATTTAGTTTGCAATACATTCTACTACAAGGGACTAATTGTGTTCAAGTGACAAAGTAGTGAGAAATGACTAAAACGCCCATTGGCCTTATCCACTTATATTACTTATGCAAAGTCGGTTTAGGAAGATATTATACTGCCTACATACCCACGTTATAGACAAAAAAAAGAGAGCATGATATCATATTTCATCAAGATGAAGAATTCTAAGTTCATGATAAGTTTCATCAAATCTAAACAAGGCCTAATCAAGAATTAAAGATAAGCTTATCAAGCATTAAGGAGCATCAAGGTCTTATGTGTTCTTCCCTAATTCAATGTAAGTGGTGAATGATGTGTTAATTTATGATTATGAGCTATGAGGTTATGATTAGTAAGTGTTTTACATGCTTATGTGATGAATTCATAGTTTATGATTCAAGGGTTATGCATATGATTATTAGGGTTTATGATGGAATTATGTTAATTATCAATTTATGATATTTAGGAGGTGTTTATGTTGATTATTGAATTGAACCAAACACCCCTTTATGTGATCTATGATGTTAATGTTAAACAAGTTGCTGAAATTTTCAACAATGATTAGTCATATTTGAAAAATCATATAAAATTGATAGGAGCTCGGATTGAATCATGGTTAGACTTTCTAGAAAGCCTAAGGTCTCTACTTCAGTTTTTATTTATAAATTTTTTGCTCATTTAGTAGTTAAGTTGGTCTAAAACGTGATTTGGTACAGCAAGGGTTGATCCTGAAATGTGCAGCAAACCAAACTTTAAAAATTCATACCGGATAGACTGTAGCTCCATTTGGAGCGTTACATACCTTTTCGGAAAAGGAAAATAGTATAATTACATGGAAAAATAGCCTCATGATCTATTTCAGTAGTTAAGTGAGTCAAAAAGATGTATTTGTAGTTTGTTGCAGAAAATCAACAAACGCTTTGTGAAGTGTTTTGATAATTACGACATGATATGATGTTTTTGCATGTCCCGGGTGATTATATGCTATGATAACTTATATTATCAGCCCATATGGTTATACTTCATGTTATGAAAGTATAGAACCAAGTGACAATACTTGGTTAGCTTAGCTCGAGTTCGCGAGCATAGTACTGCATGTTTGGCGAGATTTATGCCATAACTAGTTTATGAGTTTATGCATTATAGTTAGTTTATATGTGCTTAGTTGCACTTATATTTGCATTGTCATGTTATATTCATGCCTATTTGTTATGTGTTAACATTATACGTGTACATCTATCATGATATAGGTGTTCGAGGCATATTCAGCATCATTCATCTTGCATTATATGGCCCAGGTGAGTAACGGATTTTCAGTTAACATGTTTAGTAGATTAAGCGTGTTTATATATATATTCCTTGCTATATCTCTAGTACTATGCAAGTTATGTATCAAGTTGACCCGTTTGGTCATATTAGTATCATGTTGACCAGTTTGGTCATATTAGTAACATGTTGACCCGTGTGGTCATATTAGTATCATGTTGACCCCGTGGGTCATATTAGTATCATGTTGACCCGTGTGGTCATATTAGTATCATGTTACACGTGAGGTCATATTCAGTATCAAGTTGAACCGTTGGGTCATATTAAGTATCATATTGACCTCGTTGGTCATATAAAGTATCAAGTTGACCCGTTGGGTCATATTAAGTATCATCTTGACCATGTTTATTCATATTAAGTATCATGTTGACATGTTTAGTCATATTAAGTATCAAATTGCCCATTTTGGTCATGTTAAGTATCAAGTTGACCCGTTGGTCATATTAAGCATTAATTTGACCCTAGTTGACCCGTTTGGTCATATTAAGTATCAAGTTGACCCGTTGCTCATATTAAGCATCAGGTTGACCTGTTTGGTCATACTAAGTATCAAGTTGACCCGTTGATCATATTAAGCATCAGGTTGACCCATTTGGTCGTATTAAGCATCAAGTTGACCCGTTTGGTCATATTAATTATCATGTTGACCTGTTTGGCCATATTTAGTATTAAGTAGACCCGATTGGTCTTACTCAGTAGTATGTTGTGGCCTAATCTTAGTACTATTTATAGCGAAAACTTAGCTATATGTCATAGCGGTCTCAACATTTTGTTTATAGTAGTTCAGCTTTATATTATAGTTCAGCTATAGTATCAAGTTATAGCTCATCCTTGGTTTATCTTATAGTAAAATTTTAGTAATTAATTCTATTTTAGTATCATGTCTTAGTTTAACCTCGTAACCATATCAATGCTCAGTTTCTAAATTTAGCTTAGCCTCAGTTCCAGCTCCGCTTAGTATCATGTTATAGTCAAGCGTAAGTATTTAGCTTAACCTTAAATTATATACGAATGTTATATGTGTTTAGTAATGTGTGCAAAATGCTTTATGCACTTCTGGCATGCGATGCGTTTATATATATGCATGTCAAATTCTATTAGGTATATGCTTATGCAGTTTTTAAGGCGCGCCAAGTGCTTTATGCACTTAATTAGTCAGAATGGTACTTTATGCATTACTCAATGTATTCAGTACTATTAGTATGTAGTCAGTTATGTGATCACACATGTGTTCCAGACAAAGTTGGAACTTAGACCTCCTTAGTGGAGAATCGAGCCTTAGAATAGTGAATGTTCCAAAATTGGAACTCAAACATCCTATATGGATGATTAACATGCTTATATGGCTCGTCAGTTATGTATTCAGCCAGTATAGTACTATAAGTACTCAGTCAGTATGTGCTTATGCACACAGCTAGTATAGTACTATAAGTACTCAGTCAGTATGTGCTTATGCACTTAGTCAGTATGTGCTTATACACTTAGTCAGTATGTGCTTCTGCACTTAGTCAGTATGTGCTTTATGCACTCACTATGTGCTTGTGTACTCAGCCAGTTATGCACTAAGTATGTACTTATTTATGCAGTCAGTTATGCACTCAGTATACTTATGTACTCAGTCTGTAACATGGTGTATCATGTATTTAATCAGTCAGTGTCATGCTTATGCTGTTAGTTAATATTATGATTCATGTAGTCAGAATAGTACTATATATACTTATTCAGCATCATGCTTATGTTCAGTTTATGATTTAATACAGTTCCGTTATCTCACTAAGTCGTATAGACTTACCGTTCTCAGTTTATATTTTTGTAGGTATGCAAGATGAGACTATGCACATTCTAAATGGGGCGTAATGGGTTAAAATGGTGTATGTAACATGATGAGTGTCTAAATACTCATCATTTTTGTACCATTTAAACTGCAAAAACATCTGAAAACACTCAGAAATGCATCAAAATGATAAAAATATCACAAATAAGTGTTTTATGTGTTTTAAATGCAAAAATACCAAACTCAGATGAAAAACATATCAAGTTTGCATAATTGGCAGTTTTAGTCCCCCAAGTTTCAAAAGTTGTCAAATCTAGTCCCTGGTAAATCAAAATAAAGAAAAATATCATTTAAGGTCCATGGGATTCAAAAGTTTTCAAAACAAACCCTTCAAAGTTTTAAATTTGCATATTTACAATTTTGGTCCCTCAACTTTGAAAAAATGTCAAAAATAGTCCTCGGATATTTAAAAATGGAAAATAATCAAATGTGGTCCTTGTACTATTCATATATGGCAAAATTGGTCCTTGTGTTAACTTTGGAAAATTGGCAGGTTTAACCCCTCATAAATCAGAAAATTGCATAAATGGTCCTTGTGTTATTAAGCTACCAAACGGACCCTCTTTTGTATTATTAACCTAGCCAAAACCCAAAAGAACCCCCTGTCAATAAACCTGTGACCCCCCATTTTGAACCCCCACTTATTATTAAAATGGGTCAAAAAGTCAAATCCCGCCCAAAACCAGAAGCACTGTGCTTCTTCCTCTACCATACCTGAAACCCAAAACCAGTTGTTTTCCCCACCTCTCCACCTCACCACCACCTTTCCACCTGTCTTCCCAGCTGTTTAACCACCCCCTTCCACCTCCACTATCTCCCAAAGTTCTTTAAATGCAAAAACCTGCTCAAACACCTTTTGCCGCCAAAATTCCACATGGACGATTATGATGAATTCAATGCATCCAATGGCTGGAAATAAGTGGGAAATGATCAGAGGTCGACAAGAAGTCTAAAGAGATCATTATAAAGCAAGAGAGGAGCAATGTGAAGACTATCTAGTGTAATTTAATTTTGCTTATGTCGTTTTAAATATTTTTAAGTTTCCAGTGTATTTCAAAGCTTTCAAGCACCTTGTAATCATATTTCAGTGTAATAAAAACCTATTTTCAGTTTCAATTTCAGTTAAGGTACACGAATTCAGTTTATGCCCATTTCCTTGTCTAAATTCTCAAAATACTCAAATGTTGTTATTAGTTGTTGTTAAGGATTTTAAAGCTCATATAAGCTCCTTATAAAGCTCTTATAAGCTTTTAGAAACTAAAAAATCCAGTTTAGAGTTGAAATTCAAAAATACATAAAAATCAAGAAAAATTAGTTAAAAATCAAAAATCCTTGAAGATGGTGCTAGAGGTTGAAGCAGGGTAATTCTTGGACTATCCTTGGGTTAGAGGCTTAGTGGTAAGCCTATAGGTGTGGTCCTCAGTTCTCAGTTCTCAGTTTTGAGCATAAACATAATTTGTAAGCCATTTCTTTGAAATTTGCATTTCCTAGTATTAGTAATTAAACCTTGTTAATTCTAGCTTAATCTTGTCTAAATATAGTTAATATCAGTTAATCAATAGGTTACTTGGTTTTAAAATTTGTTTTAGTACATTAAGCTTCAAAACAGTTTATTAAAGTGGTGTTTGGATCTGCTTATTATTCTGAGTTAAAGGTTAGTTTACCAGTTAAAAATAGTTGATATATGTTTGTTTAGGTATAGTTTACTCATATTAGTCATTGATTTGCATCTACATACCATAAAAGTCAAAATCACCTTAAATCTGTCCTAAGTTCATATCTGCTAGGATTTTACAAATCATAAACTTGCATATAGGGTTAGAACTAGCCAATATAGCTTGCATTAGGACCATGTCATCATAAAACTTCATTATCAGTAAGATACAAAAGCTCAAATTTCATCAAAGTCAACTTAGTTCATTTCTTTAGAAAGTCAAATTTTCTTAAGTGCGTTTTGAATAAACTAAAGAATTTTAATGTGTGTTTAATATTAAGATTTAGCTAATCATCTTTTGGGATATTAAAATATAGTTGCTCATCTTCATTATAATATTTTTATAATTTTTAGTTTAGCTTATAAACTGCTTTTTACTTAGCTTCTTTTGAACCCTTTTTCAAAAAGGTGCCCTGTGCACAGTTTTACAAGCTTTTTCACAAGCTTGTCAAAAGCTCTCTGGTACTCTTAAGCTTGTGTTATTTAGCTTTTAGGATAGCTTACCTACCCATATCAAAGGCTCAGTGCTTATTTTTCACTTTGCAGCTTATGTAATAAGCCTGCTAGTGGCTTTTAGTTTTGTCCGTTTCTCAGTATTAACTGACCCAGCTTACACTGATCAGTGAAATGGTTCAATTTTCATAAGCTTGTCACAAGCTTATTAGTGAACACCACAGTGAGAGCTTTAGCTTTTTGGAAAGCTGAGTTAGTATATTTGATAGTTCCAGTGTTCTCTCTCATTTCCTAGCTTATTAAAGTGATTAAAAATAAGCTAGAAAGTGCCTAGATATCTAAAAAGTACCCTGTGCAACCAGTTTAACTTGTGCTTATTTAGAAGTTGTTTAGTGCTTATTTCTAAGTTATTTTGCTTATTCAGTTGTCATTTTAGCTTATTACCATTTGTTTAGCTTATTTTCAGTTTAAATTTGCTTAATTACTAGCTTATTAAGCCACTTGGCTTATCCTTGTGTTTATTCCATTTCTTGCACAACTGTTAAGTAATAATAAGCTTATTCTGAGCTTATTAGTGGTTTTTGTAAAATGTTCTAGTTTCATAAATTGCTTATTTCATTGTACTTAATCAGGTTTCAAAAGAAAAATCCAAAAAGAAAAATAAAAATAAAAAGTCCAGTCTTTGGGATTCGAACCTTGGCCACCCAGCTCACCACACACACACGCTACCAGTTGCCCTTGGGTCTTTGACTGGTAGAAACTTGCACAATTTATCTCTTAAATACAAAAATACAGTTTTAGTCTAATTGCTTATTTAGCTTTTTAATAGCTTATTTCAAACAGTAGTACCACCTTTTTGTAATTTTCTTAGAATCATTATTACTAAAAGTATTTTCTGTGAAAGTTTCAGAATTTTCTGAATAGTTTTAGTATTTTTAATCATTTAATTAGTTTAAAATAGTATTTAATTCATAATAAAAATATAAAAGTAAAAAAAATATAAATATTTTTTCTAAAATTTTATTTTGTCATATAGTAAGTAAGAAAATTGTTTTTACACTCGTAGGACTTTTATTTTACAAATTTTACGTTTTTTCTTACGCACTCGCGTAATTTTTATATATAACGCACGTTTTCATTCTAGGTCACGTTTTTAGATAATTTAGGTTTACGCTTTAATTAAAATAGTTTATTTAAGTTATTTTGTTTTATAAATCAAGAAAATTCAACTTTAAAAATAGTGATAGCGTTTATTTAATATAATTTAGTTTTTTTTTTAAATTTCTTTAATTTGCATTTAAGCACCTGTAATTTACAAACTTTCTCTTTAGGTGTAATTACCACTCAAAATCCTTACTGATCATTATCCTTAGTGATCATTCGACATCTGAACGTTTTGAAGCACCATTAATCCTCCGTGGGACTTAACGACCTGGGAATCCACTATATTCCAAGGGAAATTGCATTGGTTTTAGACTGTTTGAATTTTATTACGGTTGACCATTCACAAGTGGTTGACTTGTGTAATAAACTTGACGGTTTGAGCCCAACCATAACACCCCCAAATCTCGGTACAGCGGAAGACTTAATCAAGTTTTCGGGGCGTTACTTTTGGATTGGTATCGCACACAAGTATAGCCAAAAGATAGTAATTTAATATTCAAAACCAATCCCAAATTTAAGTATTCAAAACATTTAATTCAAAATATAAATATTAGGCCCAAAACATGATTTATAAAGATAGGTCCCCATAGTTTATCAGAGTCAGAAAATGATCCTTGAACCACGCCTCCATGCCAAGCTTCCACTGATCAAGTAATCCAAATATCTCTCAATTACCTGAGAAATCATGCTAAAAGGTCACCTTTTGGTGAGTTCATAGGTTTAAGTTCAACAAAATCATAGTGGACCTGTAAGAGTTGATTTGCTATGCAAGACCTAAGATAGATAAATACCGTTCACACATGATCCTTCCCAGATCTCCAATCAAATCCCACATCCAGGGATTACTCGGGCCCCTGTGACTCTAGTCCAGCACTATTGTGGCAAAATCTAGAACAATTGCCAACCCCAGACTAGGTCGATATAGAAGTCTATTCTTAGCTAGGCACGGTTAAACCTAGACTAAGGCAACAACTGCCGCACATCTATCTACACAGTCAAGCACATAAGCAAATCCAAATAGTTTTCACGCTCCAAAAACAGTAGCATGATTCTCACCCCAAAATAGTTCAAAACGTAGTTAAAACATAGATAAAAGTGGGGCTATGAAACTCACCTCAAGCAATCAATGCACAAATAAACACTAGATAACGGTATCACAGCACAGCAACTATCGACTCGGCACAACCTATTAATGTAGACCAAACTTAATATATACATTCCTCAAAATCAACGTTATCTACCCCAATGTATTCCGTTTCGTTATTTCCAAAATGTCTCGTTTCACCATTTAATCCTAGTGTTTGGTATTCCTCATGTGGGTGTATCGACTCAATATGATGCCATGAATGCACTCAAACAACCAATGTATTACGCTTCGCAACACAATATGCAACTCCATTCAACACAATATGTGACTCAATGCAACACAATGAGACGTCTAAGCGATAAGCTCCATAGTCCAATAAGTTTCGGAATAAACAGTAGACCTTATCGAATTCGTCAACTCGATAAACTCAATTAGTCATTCGTATCGCTTATTATTCCATACACCGGTCGCATCCTAACGAGTCATAAGGATAAGTCACCCATTAATATGGTTATCCAACGTACCTAGCGGGTTCTTATTAGATTCGTCAACCTAATAAGTCCGCTACCCACGTGGATCAACACTATTAATGATAGGTTATCCGTAACCCATGCACACAACGTAAGCATTTAAATACTTAAACCAATATTAAATGTCCACGATTGACATTTATTGATAATCGTGTACTCAAAACATTAATTACTTATTTATTGCAAAACATTTCCAATTTAGTCGTTAGTTTCCGTTTAAAAATAGTAAATAACAAGATAAGACTTGTTATCGACAATTTTGGTACAAAAGCCCATTTATTATTCCCATTTCATAGTTTATTAGCATTTTCATATATATATATATATATATATATATATATATATATATATATATATATATATATATATATATATATATATATATATATATATATATATATATATATATATATATATATTTCGTCAAATTCCATTATTAATCTCATATCGTTATTCGTTTCGAGTCCACAAGCAAGAGTCGTAACTTCTCGGCTTTTAATCAATCAATAGTCCAAATTATACTAAAGTCCATGTTACGGATTTGTCGGAGTCAACTATTGACTAAAAAGTCAAAGTAACGCTGACGTAGCTCAAAGTTGACAATTATATATATCAAGTCCAAATTAAATGTCATAATATCGTAATTCAATCCCAAACCAACTCAAAACAATCTCGCCAACCAATCAATCAACCAAAAGTACTCGAAACCAATGTTACGACCCTAATGGTCATGACACGGTCGCGGTCAAGACCACATGAACCAAACAAGCTCTAGAAGCTTTTCGGCTCCACGCGTCTCATCCAAACCTCAACAATACCAATCAACAAGCTACCAAATCGACCCAACTCGGACCCATGACCCAAGTAGGCCACGTACACCAACCCATGGGTCACGTACGTGACCATGGTGGTTCGTATGCCATCCCAAACCAATCCAAACACATCTAAATCACTTCCACAACATCTCAATCCAATCATTCAAGCTCCAAACACTAACCAAACACAAAACCCATCAACTATTCTTAATCAAAAATATGCAACTAAACCCTAAATGCACAAACCCATCAAATTAATACACCACACATTTACCAAACACTAATTACTTGTTTATTTATACACTAATTAGCTTTAATTTCATGTTCCACCCAAAAGCCCCAAAAATTATAATTAGGTCGAAACCCTAATTTTTAATTCATGGGTTTTTATTGCCCAATCAAGCTCAAAACATGTTCCCTTTACCTTATCTAATCACCAATTGCAAAAGCCCTTTGAAACCCTAAAAGTACGATTCTTGATTCAACGATTTGAAGGTGTTATTGAAGTCCAAATGGTGCGTATGATATATGGTTGGAAAGAGGAGAAAGAGATATTTCTTTTGGTGGTGGAGGTGTTGGGTGACGCGCCGGTGGTGGCCGGAAAATGGCCGGAACAGTGGCGGCGGCCACAAGGTGGTGGTTTAGGGTTTTTAGAGTGAGAAGGTAGAGAGAGAAATTGTGATATGTGTGTTTTTAGAGAGAGAAACAAATGAGGTGAAATGAGGGTTTGGATGGGTTTTTATACTAGGCCACTAGGGACCTCAAAAATAATTATTTAGGAGGAGGGGGCGTCGGCTTCAAGAGAAAAAGGGAGGGGTCGAGTTGTAATTTTTCGTAACTATCCCGTTTGCCTAATCCCGAGCTCACATATTGTCCCCCGAGTGTCCCACAACATTTATTCAACTTTCCAACATCGTTATTTATGTTTTTCCACGAGTTTTGACTATTTATTTGTCAATTTTCGAGGTACGGTCTAAAAGTTACAATAACTCTTGTTTTAGGCTTTTCTAGTGCCGAATCGAATAGTGCCTACCAAATAGAGTTAAAACTCATACGATAACTCATTTAATAATGAAATAAATCATAAAAACCAATAGACAATATAAAATCAAGTCATGGTTTATAAAATCAGTGTTAAAGGCAAGGCTCGGTTCAGTTTAACGTAATGCGGTTACCTAAAATAGTCTCCCTAAATTGCCAGTTGTCACAGCCTCAGAAGAAACCCGTCCCGGGTTTCACTCCGAGTTTCTTGGTGTCATAAACAGTTTAGGATACTTCCTACGGAAAACGTCCTCACGTTCCCAAGTGAACTCCGGTCCATACCGGGAGTTCCAACGAACCTTAACAATCGGTATACGGCTATTCTTCAGCCTTTTGATCTCACGGTCCATAATCTCAATCGGTTCCTCAACAAAATTCAATTTCCCATCAATACGAAAATCTCTTAAAGGAACCACTATGTTTTCTTCCGAAAGTCATTTCTTAAGATTACTAACATGGAATACATTGTGTACACTACTCAGTTCCGATGGTAGCTCCAGGCGGTATGCTGCCGGTCCGACTCTTTCCAGGATTGGAAAGGGACCAATATATCGGGGATTGAGTTTTCCACGTTTACCAAAACGAACCACTCCTTTCCAAGGAGAAACTTTCAACATAACACGATCTCCAACCTGAAATTCTAAAGGTTTACGTCTCTTATCGGCATAACTCTTTTGTCTATCACGAGCGGTTTGCAACCGATTACGAATCTGTACTATCTTCTCAGTGGTTTCCAAGACAAGTTCGGGACCTGTAAGTTGACTCTCGCCAACTTCAGCCCAACAAACAGGAGAACGACATTTTCGGCCATACAGTGCCTCAAATGGGGCGGCCTTAATGCTAGAGTGATAACTATTATTGTAAGAGAATTCGGCCAAAGGGAGGTGTCTCTCCCAGCCTTTGCCGAAATCAATAACACATGCTCTAAGCATGTCCTCTAAAGTCTGAATGGTTCTCTCGCTTTGACCATCGGTCTATGGATGGTAAGCATTACTCATATCCAAATTCGTTCCTAATGTTCTGTAAGCGACTTCCAAAAGTGGGATGTAAACGACTATCCCTATCAGAAATGATAGATATCGGTACTCCATGACGCGATACTATCTCCTTAAGATACAATCGAGCAAGCTTATCAAGACTATCGGTTTCACTAATAGCTAAGAAGTGAGCGGACTTAGTTAAACGATCAACTATTACCTAGATAGCGTCATTGCCGCTAACTGTTTCTCGGTAATTTAGTGATAAAGTCCATGGTTATTAACCGCTCCCATTTCCATTGGGAGTTCGGGTTGAACTAAAAGTCTGATGGTTTTGCGTTCTCCTTAAACTTAGAACAAGTTAGGCACCAACTAACATACTGAGCTATATCGGCCTTCATATTAGGCCACCAATACAGTTTCTTAAGATCCTGATACATCTTATCGGCTCCGGGATGAATAGAATATTTTGATTTATGCGACTCATGCATAATCAACTCACGGATTCCACCATGAAATGGTATCCAACTTCTGTCTCTGAAGCATAATGTTCCGTCGGAACGCTTCAAGAAGCCGTTTTCACTTTCTACCATTCCATGAATATTCTCATAAGGACGGTTCTCTTCCGTCAATGCCTCTGCTTGGGCGGCTAAAATTTGAGATGGTAAGGGTGAAACAATGGTCATTCCTAATGATCTAACAAGTAGGGGTGGAATGTCCTCTTTACGACTAAGTGCATCAGCCACAACGTTAGCCTTACCAGGATGATAACAAATCTCACAGTCATAATCACTAAGCAATTCCAACCAACGACGTTGTCTCATGTTCAGTTCCTTCTGATCTAAGATATGCTTCAAACTCTTATGGTCGGTAAATACTACACACTTGGTTCCATACAGATAATGTCTCCAAATCCTAAGAGCAAACACTACAGCACCTAACTCAAGGTCATGGGTGGTGTAGTTTTTCTCATGCTTCTTAATTTTTCGGGATGCATAAGCAATCACCTTCTCACGTTGCATCAAAACAGCACCTAAGCCTTTATATGCGAAACGTCGCGATTACCACGACAAAGTCTTCGCTTCCTTCAAGCAAAGCTAGGATGGGCGCACTACACAACTTCTCCTTCATAAGTTGGAATGCTTCTTCTTCCTTTTCTCCCCATTCATACTTAACATCCTTCTGTCACGTTAGTTTGGTCGCCAGACTTAGCTATCTTAGAAAATCCCTCAATGAATCTCCTATAATAGCCTGCTAACCCTAGAAACTGTCGGATTTCTGATGGGTTCTTAGGAGCTGCCCATTCCTTAATGGCCTTAATCTTAGCTGGGTCAACATGAACACCTCGACTATCTATTACGTGACCTAAGAATTACACGGACGGAATCCAAAATTCACACTTAGATAATTTGGGATACAGTTTCTCCTCTCTCAGCAATCCTAAAATGAGCCTCAAATGCTCTTCGTGCTCCTCGCTACTCTTAGAGTATATCAAGATGTCGCCTATGAATACTATCACGAACTTATCCAGGTATGGCTTACACACTCGGTTCATGAGATCCATGAAAACCGCTAGTGCGTTGGTCAAACCAAACGACATCACTTGGAATTCATAGTGTCCATAACTAGTTCTAAACGCAGTCTTAGGGATATCCTCTCTCGAACTCTAATTTGGTGATAACCGATCGTAAATCGATCTTAGAAAAGACACTAACTCCTTGGAGTTGGTCGGATAGATCATCTATTCTAGGTAACGGATATCGGTTCTTCACTGTTAACTTATTCAACTCCCTATAATCTATACACATCTGAAACGATCCATCCTTCATCTTCACAAACAATACTGGTGCTCCCCACGGTGACGAACTTGGTCGAATGATTCCCTTCTCTGACAATTCTGCCAACTGTTTAGACAGTTCCTCCAATTCTCTTGGAGCAAGTCGATAAGGTTCCCGGACTACGGGTGCATGTTAGGAATTGGAAATTCCGTGTTAAAGTGTCGGTCACCCCAATTATAGTCTAGCATAAGTTAGCTCGTAGACTTGTAGTTATTTACGTTATTTAGTAGTTAATTAGTTAGTCAGTAGCGTAGAATAGTTTAGAGTAATACCGTGGAGGAAGGACGGGTCTTTACCCACTGTTGTTGAAAACTAATAGACCTTGATAGATCTTGAGCTTCGTAGATCGTTAGTATTGCCTGTGTAATCACAAACAAACTAAAAGAAAATCTCTACAACTTGTATTCTGTAGCGGAATATAAACACAAGTATGAAACGCTGATAACTAAGAAATTCTTTGATCCTCTATGGATCGTTATATTAAAAACTTGTTTAAGCACACCTACATAATTCATTCTATTGTGTTCCTTTTATAGACAAGGAACCCTAAACAAAACCTAAACCGTTTCCCAAGAAACGTATAAACATAAAACTAAATAAGATATACACAATCACTTCCTAATAAAACTCATGTATATCAAACTAAATAAACTAAACACGGAATAATAACTTCCGCAGAAACAAACTAATCTTCATCAGAACTATGTCTTCAGCAGAAACCATACCCTTCGGCATAATCCATTCAGCAGAAACAATAACATAATTCGTACTTCACATAATTCCCAACAATCCTCCCTAAACTAGGAATTTGACTTGGTTAAGTTCTAGTTTCTTGATAGATCTTTAACCTTGCAGCACTAGAGGATTGTTATACCGAACATCATCAGCAAAAGAATCAAAACAAAATCATCTCTTTGATGTGAAACTCGAAACTCCATATCTTTGCGACAACAAATGACAACATGTACATCAAAACATTTGAGTTTCATACTATTCTCATCACATCCGGTGTGTTAACTCGTGAGAGGTGAATCATTGAAAATAATGGATTTGATGTCTCTTTACCAATAGCCATCACTCCTGGAGTAGCCAAATGTTTAAGTTCGAAAACCATGGTACAACAATAACCATCGATTTATTAGCAAACCAGCAACCATGAGCGGATTTGAAATGTCTTTACACGTAGCCGTTTGCTCGGGACTAGTCAATTCTCAAAATTGGTGAACTGATAACCAAATATGGTATTCCACTGCCTTTACCACAAGCCATATACATGTGGGCTAGTCAATTCTTGGATTCCAAAAAGGAATAAATCATGGTGAATTGAGAACCATACAACACTCAACAATTAAGCATGGGTGGTTGCAAACCCTATGATTTTGAGCAAACCATTACATCTATCAACAGATTTGATATGTCTTTACCAAAGTACCCTTGGACTAGCTAACTCTTTGACATACACAAGGTATATCTGGTGAGTTAATAACCAGCAATAAGATACAACAAACCTGCAATAAAAGTTAGTAAAAACAAAACATACACATTTTTTTTTAACTAAGAAGAAAACAAAGAAACAAAAATTACAAATCATACAAATTACAAAATACCAAGTCCTTAACCTTTCTTTTCAAATCTACAATCTCACCACCAAGCTTAGATTTAGTCTCTGCCAGATCCTTTTTGAGATCAGTGATCTCAGCTCCATACATGTTCACTAAAGCATATAAAGATGTAAGTGTAATAGGGTCCTCTACTCCACCAGTGGTTGCTCTGGGAATGGGAGCATCATTGGGCCTTTCAGAAGAAACATCAACATGCTCTATGAATGAAACATTATCATCAACAGGGTCTCTAATAGGACTAGGAGTAGGCAATCTATTAAAGTCAGTCTCCACCTCATCATGAGGTACCTGTGTAGATGGTGGACTAGGTCTAGGTGAAGGAGTGGACAAATGTTGTTCAGGAGCAACAAAATAGGTTTCAGCAGTATTAGAAGGGCCTTCATCCATTGTCACTAATGGATTCCCATCAGCAAGCAACGATAGTAGAAGGTGGAGAACCAACAACATTTCCTTCTTTAGCAGATGCATTGCCCTGAAGCAACATAGCCGCTAGCAAAGGATGATGTGCCCCCTCATACTTAGTTCTCATTGAAGCAAATAGTTTAGCAATTAAAGCTCCTATGGGATAAAAGTCTTGGGCTTGTGTGGTAATGTCTAAAATTATCTGAAGAAACCTAGGGTACATCAAAAACTTATGCTTTTTCCTATCTATATTTTCAACCATATTATCAAAATATACTTAGAGAAATTATAAGTCAAACCCCGAGAAAGACAAACAATACCACATCCCAGTTGCGTAGAAAATTGATCCCATCCTCGATTTATTGCTCATACATTGAAGCAAGGTGTGAACCAAAAATCTCCACATAGGACACAACTGATTCTTCAACCACATATCGGTCCTTGCACCCCGATATCCAATAGCTCTTAATCCAGCAAGAATATCCACCGCATTAGAATGATAAACCCCATTTGCATCATCCAAACGAAGTTGTCTTCTTATCAGCTCCTCTGTCACAACATACTCTGTTCCGTCAACAATAGCTACAATCTTTGCATCATTCCTCTTTTTAGCAGTTGCCCAAAATTGTTTAACCAACGATTCATAAATCACTTCAGGAGAATGCGTTAAAACATAATGAATCTTGGACCTCTGTAAGAATTCTACCATTGGTCTATACAACTCATCACCCTTAGTTGTTCCCAGAAAGGCCACTTTATTATGATCATGCTTGAATTGAAGCGCCATGTGAAAAATCGTAAGTTAGGGTTAAGATTCACACAAGTGGAAGTGTTTTGAATATGAGTAATGAGGGAAACTTTTAATGAGACGAAGATATGCAAACCGAGAATAAGTAGTATTTTCCCAATTTTGGTCAAATGTTGACCAGAGCTGACGTGTATTACTACTTTCCCCCAAATTAACTTTCAACTTCGGCAGAAACACTAATCAATCTGCTGAAGAATACTAATCAGCGAAAAGATCACGTATTCAGGAAGCTTGGTAAATATCTTTTAATGTTTCACCTATACGCATTAACTCTCATTAAGTCTTGAAACTGTCTATAAAACAATCCCAATGCATACATAACTCTTCAACAAAACCCCTAATAACATCACAAACCCTAATTGCATCAATGCTCCAAAATTAACCACAACAAACCATGAGTATTAAACCTGAGATCATAGATCTCACACCATCATTCTCATCATCATCATCATCAAGTGATGATTCAAACCCCTGGCTTCATTACTTTCCTCAACCATCTTCACAACCAAGTAAATCACCTTTTAGCCCTTCTTTAGAAGAAGATAGTGTAGTGAATCCAAGTGATTCTGCTAATGATTCTGATGACTCCAATAAGGAGAGAACATCTTACTCGCGACCTCCAGCACCTCAGCCTCAACAAAGGCCACGTGCTAGAAATCCGCCACTCCCTAAGGATAGAGAGGTGGTTCTAGCACTTCCTGCTTCATATCATGGTGCATCATCACATATCGTATAAAGGAAGGAGTCAAGGAAGGTGGAAGAATTGCTTTTTGGTGAAATCAGCAGATGAAGCACAAAGGACATATGTGGTCATCTTCATCATCATCGTTTTCATCAATCCATCCTTCCCATTTTGATCCTTAGCTTCTTCGTCTTACCGGTCATGCATATCCAGTCATCGAGATAGAATGAATGGGTGGTTATGCAAGACTTCACAAACGCATATCCAGCATCTAGTGTGAAAGATGTGTGCGATCATGCATATCCAACAGCCTGTTAGATGTTGGAATAGATGATATCAACTAGGTTAGGATTAGTAGTTCATGTAAAGCACTTTCCTTGTAGTTACATGATGTTGATTGTACTACTGTAAGCTATAAACGCTTCTCGAATGAATGAATGAACAATTTGCTTGGATACTTTTCTTGAATGAACATGGTAACTTTAGTACTTTGTCTTCAGAAGAAACAAATAACTCACTTCAGCACTTTGAATTCAGTAGAAACAAGCTTTAGAGCTTTCTTGACCATATTCCAACTTAACAACCATGGTAAATTCTAACAGAAAAACCAATCTGCAAATCATAACAAACACATAGAAACACACAAACCAAACAAAGACAAACAAACTATCATTACATTAGCTGGTTAGTGTTAGAGAACAGAATCATAAACCACAAATCAAACAAATTTACATAAAACAATGCAAAGTATACACAAATCCTCCCCTGAGGCATATGCCTCCCCCGAGGCCTATGCCTCCCCTTAAACTTTGCAGTTAAGGGTTAAGCATACCAATATAAACCACAAGGTGTTGAAACCTTGGTCCATCAAAAGCCTTTGTTAACAAATATGCCACATTATCATCAGTGTGAATTTTAACCACTTTTATCAAATGTTTGTCATATGCATCTCTTATAAAGTGGTGCCTGATTTCAATATGTTTTGTTCGACTGTGAAAAACTGGATTTTAACAATGCATATGGTACTTTGATTATCAATAAAAATTGTTGTGTTCATGAAATTATACCCATAATCCAACAATTGATTTTGAATCCAAAGAACATGTCCACAGCAATTGGCAGCATCAACGTACTCTGCTTCAGTAGATGAGGTAGCCACAATAGTCTGTTTCTTGCATTGCCAAGAAATCAATCTCTTTCCAAGGAATTGGCAACCTCCAGTGGTGGACCTCCTATCTAGATTTGCACCAGCATAGTCACTATCACTATATGCTTCTAGTTTAAATGGAGATTCTTTTGGGTACCAAAGGCCTAAATGAGGTTGGCCTTTGAGGTACTTAAAGATCTTCTTAACAACATTGAGATGGGAAGTTAGTGGAGTAACTTGATGTCGAGAACACACACTTACAACAAAAGTAATATCAGTGCATCGGAAGTCGTTAGATACATCAAAGAACCAATCATAGATCCTCTAAAGGTGTACATTCACTGGTGGATCTATTTCATTGTTGGTTTTGACTTTGGAGCTTCATAAGTGTAGTGGCGTCCTCACTTTCCATTCCAAACTTCTTTAATGTCCCTCACATATTTGTCGACTTATAAAGATACCATCGGTTTTCGCTGAACGAACCCAAAAGAAAGTCATTTCTCCCATGGCACTCATCTGAAATTCTCCCTTCATAAGCTCCTCAAACTCCCCGCACCAAGCTTCCTTTGTGGATCCAAAAATAATGTCATCCACATACACTTGCACAAGAATAATGTCTGTGGAATTCTTCTTCAGGAAAAGTGTTCTATCTATGGCACCTCTTGATATCCATGCAGGAACGATGAAAGCCTAGCATACCAAGCTCGTGGTGCTGATGTAGTCCATAGAGCTTTGACTACCTTGTAAACATGAGTAGGATGATCTGGATCTTCAAATCCTTTAGGTTGAGTGACATAAACCTCTTCTTCTATTTCACCATACAGGTAGGCGCCTTTAACATCCATTTGATATACCATAAATCCCATGTAGGATGCATAAGCCAAGAAAATCCGTATGGCCTCAACTCTAGCCACAGGTGCAAACACTTCATCATAATCAATCCCCTCCTCTTATCTATAACCCCGAGCAACAATCTTGCTTTGTTTTTAATGACAACACCTCTTGCATCTCTCTTATTCTTCAAAATCCATTTAGTACCAATTGCATACTTGCCATCTGGTAGTGGTACCAATATCTAAACCTGCTGATTTTGAAATTGTTGCATCTCTTCTTGCATTGCCTCAAGCCAACTTGAATCTTCAAGAGCTTGAGTAACACTGGTTGGTTCCAGAAAGAAACAAGCAAGCAGACAATGTTCATAGTCTGTGTGATTGTCTCTTTGCTTGATCGAGACATAAGAGAAAAGCCACTTGACCATATTTAGAACTTGCCACGTACTGCCTTGTTCTAACAGGTGCATTAGGATCACCAATAATATTTGACTGTGGATGAGTGTTGTGAATCCTTTTAGTAGTAGTGGTGTTGACTTCAATGGAAGAATCAAGATTAGTCATAGTAGGTTCAAAATCAGTTTCATAAGAAGGTGAGGTGAAGATTCTAGCTTTGGGTTGATTATTACCAAGATCTGAGGGTCTTGGAAAACGAGTATAAGGATCTCCAAAATCTGTGGACACTCGAGTAGAAATGGGAGTAGAAACAGCATAGCCTTCAGAAGAAATGATAGGAGAAACCGGATCATGTTCAAGAAATTGAGGTTTCCACTTATTGTTTCATTTGCACTCTCCTCAAAGATTCCTTTCAGCATCTAGATTAGCTGCATACTCTTGTTTCTTCAACTCCTAGCAAGATCCTCAGATAATTGGACTCGTCTTCACTCTCATCAGAAGTAACTTTAGAAGTGTCACCTGAAAATTGTTAGGGAGAAAGAAGGCACTACAATGGGTTGCTCATCATCTTCAAACTCACTAGTAATCAAGATCCGTGGAATCTGCACTGTTAGTTGGAGACTCTTGAGTCTCTGCTTGTTGGTTAGCCATATGTCTAGAATAACCCAAATAATCTGTTAAGTAATCAAGGTCAAATGACCAAACATGACCCCTGTCCTGAACATTAGGCTTGTCTTCTAAAAACCTCAGTTCAATGTCTCCTCTATCTTCTTAGCGGCATAAATTGTAAACTCGTACGCCTTACTATGAGTGAATATCCCACAATATAACCATCATCATCAAATTTGCCCAATGGATCACTTGTATTCGAATTGTCACTTGACAACCAAAAGGTTTAAGGTAATGTATAGCAGAACTTTAGAGAAGTTCATATGGTGTTTTGAAGTGTGGTCTAGTAATGGACACTCTATTTAGCACATAACAAGTTGTGCCTCACTTTCAGTCCAAAACATGGTGGGTAACTTAGAGTCGCGCCGCATTGATCTTGCAGCCTCTATTAAGGTCCTATTTTTCTTTCTGCCACCCCATTTTGTTGTGGGGTTCTTGGAGTGCTATAGTCCCTCTTTATCCCTTTAGACCTACAAGAGTTCTATAAGTATAGCATTCTTGAACTCTGTCCCATTATCACACCGAATTCCTTTAACCTTGTTGTTCAACCTGATTCTCAATAAGGGTAATGAACTCTTTCAGCACTGGAGATGTTTCATCTTTGGTCCTTAGAAAGAATACCCAACAAAATTTGCTATAACCATCAATGATCACTAGACAAAAATACTTTTGATCAATGCTTCTAACTTGAGTTGGACCAAAAAGATCCATATGAAGCAACGAAGAGGTTCGAAATAATGCTCACGCATATTTGTATGAGGCTCTATGTTGCTTTCCTTTATTGCAGGCAACACAGTTATGATCATTAGTAAATACTTTGGAAGGAAGACCTTCAACAAGACCCAGTTTAGAGAGCTTGTTTATGGTCTTGAAGTTGACATGGGCCATCCTCCTATGCCATTTGGTAGACTCATCCAAAGATGCTTTAGCCACCAAACAAGTTAATTCACCTTCTGGTTTAACATCAATTCAGTTGAATGTATAGAGATTGTGATTTCGAGGAACTTTCAGTAGAATTGAAGTGTCTTCTGGGAGTTTGTAGTCTTTAGATAGCACAAGACATTCATCCTCTGTGAAGAGTACTTTGTTCTTAGTGTCACATATTTGTGAGACTGAGAACAAATTGAAGTGTTGTAGTTCCTTGACATAGTATACATTCTCAAAGTCCAGTTGAGGTGTTTTGATGGTCCCTTTCCCAGTAATTCTTCCATCACTTTCTCCAAAGGTTACATTGCCTCCTCCTTCAATTGATACAAAGTTATGCATCATATCCCTGTTTCCTAACATACTTCTTGAACAACCACTATCAACAATGCCAACATCTTTATGCTTAAGAGGATGATTCTACAACAACAAAAATTAATACAAAATATTAGTACACTATGGAGGCTCAAGTCATTGCCGACTTGAACGCCTTGTGGATCATATGAGTTATGCCATGCAGATGTATAAGATCCACTATTGTTCTTGGGTTTCCATTGAAATTTAGGTCCCTTTTTAATCCAAGAACAACCTGTGAGGACTTGACAAAGAAGATCCCAGTTCCTCTGTCTCCGTCAGTCATTGAGTCAACATATCCAGGCCAATAACCATTCGTAAAGTATGAACTTGTTGGTTGTACATATGGTCTTGCAACTGGTCTTCTCTAAGGAAAAGGAGAATTAGTTGCTTGTGGAACATAAGGGGTATAGCATTAACATTGGTCCACATTGGTCTAGATGTCCTAGAATCACCACACCTATTCATTCTTTGCTCATGAAAATCACAATCCTTAATTAAATGAAATTTACTTCTACACACAAAACATGTCTTCTGTTTAGAAGATTTATTCAAACCAAAAGATGTTCTAGTACAAGCAGAAGTATTCAAACCAAAACAATGAAAAGAATTGTTTTAACAAGATTATTATGCAAAGAATTAAAAGCAAGTCTTCAGAGGCAACTGTCTTGGAAGATGATTCCTTGGCAGAACTCTGACATGCTTATTGGTAGTCTTGGGTGCAGGCAGTGGTGTAGACTTGGGAAGGTCAGACTTGTCATTTGAATCACACTCAGAGACCCTTGCTCAAGGACTTGTCACTTTGTTAACACAAGAGACAAAGTCATTAGAAGAAGAAGTATCGGGTCGCAAGTCATTTGACTTTTGCCATAGAGATGATGTGATCCATCAAAGTCATCGAAAGGGTAAGGTCAACGTGCATAGGAATTCCTCTAATAGATCCACGCATGCATGTAGGTCACCTTCTTTAACATAATTAGCTAAGCTTTCTGGTGTGGATTTACGTGTGTCATTTCTAGCTCTAATCCTACATATTTCTTAAAGCCTAAACCTATCCCAGAATTAGGAGCTTGACTACTATATAAATGACTAGCTAACTTTTTTCCATTTAATAACCATTCGTTATGCCTAGCAATTTCACTATCTAGTTTCTCTTTTAGTTCTAGATTTTCGACACTACATCTCCTGTCTCAACTTCTCGAATATTTCAACTCATTCTTAGCACATTCAAGATCCCTTTCCAACACACTTATTTTCTCAGCATAAGCTATTTGATTCTTCTGAAACCAAACCTTTTGTCTTTCTAGTGTTTTAAAGCCTGTTTATAAGCTTCAACTTCTACAAAGTATTCATTATATTTAGGTTTCAAAATATCATAAGCTTCTTTTAGTTCATTATAACGCTCACTACAACCAAACAAACAGTTTTGTACCTGAGAGATGCCCATCAAGGCAATCTGATCATGACTATCCTTTGAAGTATAGCTTGCAATCAAACCAACATTATCCGGACCATCATTCTCCAGGCTCATGATGCTTCCACCACGTTTGTTGTCAAGAGTGACCAAAGCTGCTGATCCCTTTGAAGTTCCAGATTCTCCTCGATTCTGGCCGATAAGTAGAGTATCTCGTCTCATCACCGCTTTCTGTCTTTGCACTCTCTAGAGAAGTGACCCATCTGTTGACATGTGAAGCATTTGACCTTCCTTTTGTCAAACCTTGCCGGATCTCTTACTTGGAATCCAAACCTTCGCCAGACCTTTTGCCGCTCAAAATTTTGATATCCATGGACACATAGCCACCCGCCACTTCATTCATCTCTTCCATCTCCAGTGGATCCACTTGATCTAAATCCTCATATGCCAGTTCCTGCTGAGGATCATAATCAGAATGAAGGATCCAAGCACATCTTCCATTATACCTCCAGATTTAGAATTTGATGGAGTGGTAGTGTAAGATGATGATGAGTAAGTTGGACTTGGACCATGACTCATCGTAGGGGTAGAGGCTCCAATGAATGCTTTGTGTGACTTGCAGTAGATGATGATCTAAAAGGACTTCTTACATCATGTTCAAGTGTTTTAAGTTTGTTGTACTGACTCATCAAAAGTAAGCATATCCAAACCACCTTTTGCTTTTAAAGCAATGCTCACTTGTAGCCAGGATGGAGGTAATGACCTCAAGAACTTAGAATTACAATCATCATTATCTGGCTTTTTCACAGCTAGCTGATTTATTGACTTAAGATCTTGTGAAACTTGTCGTAGCCCTTGTGAATTCCTTCCTCTTTAGAGATTTGAAAGTCTTGAAACTGTTGTCTAAGCATGGACTTTCTCATTCTCCTAGACTCCTCATTCCCATCGAACTTAGCCTTAATAGCTAACCATATGTCCTTGGCATCTTCCACAAAGTGAAAATCACTTAAGTGATCCTCAGGAATAGCTTGAAGAAGAATGGTTCTAACCTTGGTTTCTCTCTGAACTGCCAGTAACTCTTCAGCAGTTTTGGGAGGAACATGAGTCATCTTACCAGCAGCATCAGTGGTAGTTTTCTTCAAACTATTTCCCTTCAGCACTATCTCCCATAGATTTCAATCAATGTTGGAGATCCAGTTATGCATTTTCATCGCCCAAAGGTCATACTCCTCCTCTTTAGGTAAGGAAACTTAGCATTGCTTGTTGGAGAGACTAAGATGTTGAGATGGGTGGTGTTATGGTTGTTGGTGATTTCGGATCAACGTCTGATCCAGGCATAGTGAGTTATGTATTGGATGTATTGGTGTTTAGAAAAACCTGTCCTTAGTATCGTAGAGACTCTCACGAGGCTCTGATACCACTTGTTGAAAACTAATAGACCTTGATAGATCTTGAGCTTCGTAGATCGTTAGTATTGCCTGTGTAATCACAAACAAACTAAAAGAAAATCTCTACAACTTGTATTCTGTAGCGGAATATAAACACAAGTATGAAACGCTGATAACTAAGAACTTCTTTGATCCTCTATGGATCGTTATATTAAAAACTTGTTTAAGCACACCTACATAATTCATTCTATTGTGTTCCTTTTATAGACAAGGAACCCTAAACAAAACCCTAAACCGTTTCCCAAGAAACGTATAAACATAAAACTAAATAAGATATACACAATCACTTCCTAATAAAGCTCATGTATATCCAAACTAAATAAACTAAACACGGAATAATAACTTCCGCAGAAACAAACTAATCTTCAGCAGAACTATGTCTTCAGCAGAATCCATACCCTTCGGCAGAATCTATTCAGCAGAAACAATAACATAATTCGTACTTCACATAATTCCCAACAACTGTATACCTGATCCACAGTCCGACAGGAGGACGTTATGTTTGTAATTATAAATACCCCTTCCATCCATGGAAGGGGTGGTGCTTTATTAATCTAACCTTTCATAATTTGTGCTACAAGTCTCTACCAAGAACACCCTCTCTTATCCTTTCTCTCTCTAATGGCTAACATGTATTTCCATCATCCAAGACCACCCGAATCATCAACACAATAATATTAACATCCTTACAAATGGTATCAAGAGCCAAGGTTTTTGTGTGTTGCTGATTTTTTTGGTTTTGTTACATGTTTTTAAATTGTATTGTGTACTTTTGTGGTCGGAATACTTTTTCATGGTCAAAAACAGTGTTTAACAGTTTGTGTGTATTCTTGCTTTGGTCAAATAAGTCTTAGGTCCATTCTTGTTATATCTGTTTTTTGTGTCTTGTCCAAAACAGTACCTAAGTGACAATTTTTTGTACCGGTATTTATCCGTGATGTTATGTGGTCAACTGGTCATCTTTATATGGTCAAACAGGGCAAAAAGGAAACAGTTTTTATGATGTGTTTCTGGGTTTATTATGAAGGTGGTCGGAATACATGGTCGGAAACATCGCCGGAAAATATAAAATGGTCATGTTTTCATGTAGCGACTTGTCAAAACTGTTTCTGCAAGCGAGTTGAGTCATATATCTGCCTAGCGATTTGTCACTTATGGGTAGCGACTTGACTCCAAAACTGCATAGCTACTTGACACAAAACTCGCTAGCGACTTGGCATAAAACTGACCTAGCGACTTAGACGTAGCAACTTAGACCTAGCGACTTGAACTGAAAGGAGATGAAGAAGATGATTCGTCAAATTTGACTCGACCACAAGACTACATACCATTTTACCGTGACTCAATACCTCATCTTTGTCAAAATTTCATCGGTCCAAATGAATCTTTACAGAATAAATATAAGTCGAATATGCCAAAACCAATCATGACTCAACCCACATCCAATCTGTAACTTACCTAACCTAAACTTGTCTACCCAAAACCCTCACAATCTCTACTCTCTCTCAATCAACCAAGACTTAAAACGAAAATGAAAATAAAACAATGAATCTCAGAATATTCAACTTTCCTTAATTTTTGTTGAACCATTCTCCTCACAGATTCTTTTTAAAGCCTGCCTCTTCATCAATGTGCGATTTAAAAGAACAACACATAACATATGTGTTATACCCGCTTTTCATTTACTCAATACATTAAGATACACTCAATTAAATCTACCTGAGATCTTGGTTGTCACAAGACCTTGAAGCCATTCTCTTGGAAGACATAACGAATGGTAACCTGTGATTGAAAGTTATATGAGTATGAGTCGTTTAGTTTAATTGTGATTCGGATTTAGTGTATTTGATGATGAATTGTTGTGATGAGATGAGTTATATTTTTAGTTGATGTTAGATCTGTAGAATATTGGATTTCACATACACATCAAACCATAACACAAAGTAGGCGTATAAGTGGAATTCTAGAGAGAGAAAGTTAGAGGTTTAGGGAACTTTAGTGAGAGAAAGAAAATTCTTATTATGAGCTCCAACTCTCTACCTTGGAAGGTAGAGAGTATTTATAGTCTTTATATAAAACGCCACACATACAAGCCGTGGATCGGCATACTGTGGGTAAAGACCCGTCCGTCTTCCACGGTGTTACTAAACTAAATACTACTTAACATAAAAGTATATCGTGACCTACGAGCTTTCTAACGATTACATATACTTGAGGTGACCGACTCTTTAATACCGGAATTTCTAATTCCTAACAATCTCCCCCTAAGGAGGTCACCTCAAACATATACTAAAATGACATTGAATACAATCCGATATTACATTAACAATTGATCTTGCATTCTTGATGTAGTACTTTGCTCCGCAGCTCGTAGTCATTGATTCCACTCATTGCATGTTTGGTTAATCCAAGTGGAGGTCTTTACTGATCCACGTGATAATAATGTTGAGCCAGCTTTTGAGATCATCACTAATAGAAAATCTCGATACATCCATTGTGGTGTTGGTATTATGTGATGTTGTGACTTTCGGACCGACATGCTCACATTCTCGATCATGATATCTTCTCATCAGAGTAGCGGAAGCTTTCGTTGATTCATGATATTGGCAACAGCGTAGCGAAGCATGGAGTTAGAATATCGTGAGTCATTGATGCACCAATCATGATTTCTTTTCGATATGAATGTGTTGTGTGAGCATGCGGCTATGGATTGACGCTCCATTCTCGATCACCGCGAACGCCGGGTGTACCGCATAAGACGTTAGCAATAAAACGCATCGAAAGTGTCTTTGATCACTTTCGATGAATTGAGGTACACGCCCACGGTTCCCCATTGATCGCGATAAGTATCGCTCGTGATCGTATAATTCAAGAATTTCTTGACAGGGCCGCACCGCTCTAGCCGTTCTCAAACCGGAGCGTCTCAAAGAAGACAACACGGAGTGAGTGAACCAGCGAATTTAAGTCCACCGATTGATGAAAAGAGATTTGAAAAACAATCGTGTATTGCTCAATAGAAATTGTTTTTGCAATATAACCAAGGTTTTAATGAAAATCAATTATCAATCATAAAACACCTTTTGATTTGAAAAATTAGTACACGGTCGGCGTGCTAATGAAAAGAGTTTTAAAGCACAAAGACCGGTTTTTCAAAGGTATCCGTCAATCCATAACCTGAACCGTGATTGATTCAAAAGATTGAATCGCCCCATTGTTTCTGTTCGGTTGTCACATGGTTGATCTAGATAATAGATCTCACATGCCACCTACCAGGAGCTTGTTAGATGTTGGCTCCAGAAGGCTTTCCATCTTCACAAGTGAATATGTAAACACATCACTGGATGTTCTCGCAATACCACAAGGATAATGCGTGGACTCAAGATATAATTCTCTTTCCACATTGTGAAGCAGAGAGTCTTCATTGAAATTGTCCTAATGAGATTTATTGATGATCTCGTGGCTCTAGACTCAATTTGTGCATATTTTGGATCCTATATGGAGACTAGGAGAGGGTCTCCTTCTTCAATATCAACAATCTCTAAGAGAAAGTCGATAGATTATGTAGGTTCCCGTGAGAATGAAACAAGCCCTTTTAAGAGGAACTTGAGTAGCTTGGGAAGTTTAGTGCAAAGTCGTCCACATGGGTCCATGACGCCTTGTCTTCAATACGGAGTTACCTAAGTAACCACCAAGTAGCATATGTATTGAACCGGTTTACGCCTAAGGTTGAATTATTGGAGGGCTATTTCTTTTCACCCTTTTCACATTCAATTATTTTTCATTCTTCACCCCTTCAGTGCTTACCGAGACTTCATAACTAGAACCTTGTTGGGTTTATTCCGATACTAGCTCGCCTCAGTCCGCACTCTTCCCATATCTCACTTTTCTCCTTTTTTCTTATCATACCTAAGGACTCTACACTATCTAGTGGATTGTCCGTGGGTAGATCCCTCCGACTCAGGGATCATGGGAACCAATACCTAACCTTATCATCCTTATATCACCATACATAAAGTAAAGTTGGTCGGTCTATTTGGTATTGTTCATCCGCCATAGGAACCAATTGAAAACCATTTGAAAATCAATCCGGATACTTGTGATATATTATCAAAGCATTTTGTACTTGAATTGTTTTTGATATTTTTAGAAGAAGAACTCCCCTCAACATGTGAATCAAGTATTTGAAATAGTTTTCCACACGGAGGCAAGAGAAAGAATTAACTTCTTTGATTACCATTTTCTAAAAAATATCAACATCACTTTCCTAATCGAATCAAGTAGATAAAGCATTTTGGGGAAGGATGAGGTTTTCATGATTTTGCTCCCCTCAATATGTGCCTCGAGATTTGAAAAGAGTTTTGCACATACTAGAGGAACGCACATTGAGATAAGTGATCACGTTTCAAATCATAGGTTTAAGATAGATGCTCCCCTCAACATGTGCATGGAAAATTTGAAATCGTTTGTCACATGTGGGAAGGAGAGCTTGTACATCCTTATAAAACCATTTACCGAATTATCGGTTTAAATCCAATTTAAATCACACATTCTCCCCTATCACAATTATCAAATCATTTGAGATTTGTGATCTCTTATAGATTTAAATTGATTTTGAAAGCTTTAAGGAGAATTGTGACTTGATTATGAAAGCGCTTTTAAGCGATAAGGATCTGATTTTGAGATTTTAAACTCCATTGGTTAAACATGCATGATTATCTTTTGAAAACAATTGAATGCCAAATAACTTTTTAATTTAATTGAAATCATTCTCCCTCAATCAATGACATAGGTTGTTGATTGAGAGATAGATATTTTGACAAATAAATCCAGATGATTATCAAAAATAGAGTCCGAATTATTTTTTTCATAGCAGTTATTTTCAGCAGATAAATGTTTTAGAATCGAGCATGGAATTTTGAAAATATGATAAAAGTATGGCTCGTTCTTTCTTTGACAAGCGGTTACTTGCGACATGACAATAAACCATTTTTCTCTTTCTCCTAATTTTTTTTTTTTTTTAAGAATTCGAGCAACATCTAAAGTCCCGTGTCATTCTTTGAATGACAAGACAAAGACCGTAGATATTATCGAATCGAGAAAAACATGACAAATTGACAATATTTTTGAAGATTTTTCAAATTTTTCAGATTTTTATGGATTTTGAAAGTTTTATAATTTTGTATTTTGTTTTTCCAATAAATATTTACAAGAGATAGATGAGCATAGACCTTTACTCCTCGTCTTCTTCCTGAAGACGTTTGAGTGTTTATGGTTGAAGGCTTTTCAAGCCTAGTCGTGGAAGTATGAACTCAAAACTCTTGGAAGAGCTTTGGTGAAGATGTCGCTAACCGATATTCGACCTCACAAAATAGAGTTCCACCACACCTTTTCCACTTGTTCCCCGATGAAATGATGATCGAATGTCGATATGCTTTAGCTCTTGAGTGTTGAAGCGTTATTGCATGAAAGAGCAATAGCACTTTTATTATCACAAGATCTGAGAGGATTTTGTTAAATACAAAGCCATAGTCGGATAATTGAGATCTCATCCATAAGATTTGAGCACAACAAGATGACATGGCTATGTATTCGCCTCTGTAGAGGAAATAGAAGTACTCATTTGCTTCTTTGAAGACCAGGTCACAATCTTATCACCCAAAAATGAGCACCTCACGTGCCGACGAGTATCTTGACATCCTGCATGATGATCTCGCATAGGCGTTAGTGACATACCGGTGTCCTTCTGGTACCAAAGTCCCATATTGATGGTTCCTTGGAGATACCGAAAGACCCGCTTAACCGCTTCAAGGTGCTTTTTAGTAGGCTTAGCCTGGTATCTAGCACACATGCAAACAAATAACAAGATGTCGGTCTACTAGCGTGAGGTACATCGGGATCCAATCATACTACGATATTTCGTTTGGTCAATCATGATCCCCGAGTGGTCCTCATCTAGTTTGGTTCGATCAATCATGGGAGTGTCAACAGGTCACTTGAATCAAATCCAAATTTCTTTAAGATCTCAATAGCATATTTAGATTGATTTATGAAAATGCCTCCACGACTTTGTGAAATTTGTAATCCCAAGAAAAATGACATTTGTCCCATCATTGACATTTGAAATTTTGAACTCATTTCATTTGAAAAATGGTCACACTCATTGGGGTCGGTCGAGGCAAAAATGATATCATCAACATAAATTTGAACATGAATTAAATGTTTGCCTGACTTTCTGGTGTACAATGTTGGATCAATGCCTTTCTTTGAATCCGGTAGATAGAAGAAACTTTGATAGCGTATCATACCATGCCCTGGGAGCTTGCTTTAAACCATAAAGAGCCTTCTTCAAACGATAAAGCGTGGGTAGGATGTCTTGATTCACAAAGCCTTCGGGTTGGTGACGTAGACGACTTCTTTAAGATCTCCGTTCATGAATGCCGTCTTCACGTCCATTTGATAGACTACCATGTTCTTACTTGCAGCATTAGCCAGAAAGATTCTGATTGCCTCGATTCGAGCAACCGGAGCAAAAGATTCTTCAAAGTCTATACCCTCCTCTTGACGGTATCCTTTAGCAACTAATCGAGCCTTGTTCTTCAACACATCACCATGCTCATCAAGTTTCACTTTGAAGATCCATTTTAGAGCAATAATCATAGCACAATCTGGAGCCGGTACTAACTCCCATACATCAAGTCGATCAAACTCATGAATTTCTTCTTGCATGGCATTGAACCAACTATCTTCATTCATGGCGGTTTTGACATCTTTTGGTTCGATCTTAGAGAGTCTGGAGTTGAAGAAGCACCATAAGGCATCGGTTGCAAGTTGTTTCCGTGTTGATATCTTGGGACGAGAAGGATTTCCAATGATGTTGTCTAATGGATGATCGTGAGTCCATTTTCGAAGGTGTTCATATGGCAGTTGTTGAGGGACTGCAAGTAGCAGAGTCGATGTCTCCGAAGAAGATGGTTCGATGAAGATTCGAGAGCAAATATGTTTTCAAATGGAGCATCTTCAAGAGTAGCAAAGGGATTAACTTCATCATTGATGCGTAAAATGTTCCATGATGTACATTTGAAGAATGATGATTTGTTGATGAGGATCAAGGATCAGCAGCAGCTTCTTGACTTAATGATATTGAGACCGAGGGATTGACTTCATTCACGGAATATGAAGACCTCTGTTGTAGGAATCGACACCTCATTAGTACTTGGATCATAAAGTTCATCAAACATAGGATCAAACAATTTCTTTAAATCATCTTCGGATGGAGGTACATATGGAGTTTCTTGAGAAAAGTTTGGAACAAGGGATGAACCAATGGGACTATTTTGAAGTGCGGGTCCTGAACTGGATTGTCCAGAGCCATTTGACCGTCACTCATCAAACGTAACGTGAATTGTTTCCATGATATTTCGGGTTCTTTTGTTGTAGATTCGGTATCCCTTTTGTTTGGTGCATACCCTACAAATATTCCAATGTCTGATTTAGCTCTAAGTTTGCCTAAGTCTTGACCCTCATTAGTTGGATAACACAATGCACCAAACACACGAAGGAAAGAGAGATTAGGTTTTCTACAAGTTCATATGGAGTTTTTCCATGAACAAGGTGAATCGGGAACGATTTTGTGTGTAGCATGCAAGGGCAATAGCTTCAGAGAAACATTGGAACTTTTGAGTAAATCATCATTGTTCTAGCGGCTTCTACAAGAGTTCGATTTCGCCTTTCAACTACACCGCTCGTTGAGGAGTTCGTGGAACACTTCTTTGATGGTGATTCCAATGATTTCATAAAATTCACTAAGTTGTTTGTTAACAAACTCGGCCCATTGTCCGTCCGGATAATTCTGACGGTTTTGTTAAGTCGAACCTGCAGCTGCTTGATGAGTTTGATGATGATATCAAGAGTTTCATCCTTTGTCCTTAAGAACTTGACCCAAGTGAATCTAGAGTAATCATCAACCACAACTAACACATATTTCTTCCCAAAGATATTATGCACTCTCATTGGTCCACATAAATCCATATGAATTGTATGAAGAACTTTTGTGACAGAGTTAGTAGGTTTGGGTTTATGGGCATACTTCTTGCTTTTTCCCAATTGACATGCTGAACAAAGATGATCCTTTTCATACTTTAGTCGAGGTAAACCTACAACTAAGTCCTTTCTCGAGAGATCATTGATGGTGCCGAAGTTCAAGTGATTGAGACGACGATGCCATAACCATGACTTTGTTTTGAAGCCTTTGACAACAAGCAAATTGGAGAAGACTTCATCATATCATCGATAGAGATGGTGTAAAGATTTGAACCACGAGTTCCTCTTAAAAGTTCCTTACCATCAAGTTCTCTAACAAAACAAGTATGTTTTCTGAAGGCTACTTCTAGATCGAATCACGAATTGACCGACAGAGAACAGATTATGACCAAGACCTTCCACATAGTATACTCTAGAGATAACACTATCACCAACAACATAATCACCATAACCCATAATTGCACCGAAATGATCATTACCGAATCTAACTGTCCCGATGAATTTGCTCACGAAGTTCATGAGCAGCGACCGGTCTCAAGTCATATGCTTGGAACGACTGAGTCCAGTACCACGTAACGATTTGAACGATCTGCAGTTGAGCACAGACAAGAATGGATAATTGGATAATTGGGATCCCCATGCAAGAATGGGTTCCACTTGGTTAGTAATTGGAACACCCACATCCGAAATAGAAACATCCATATCAGAAGTAGAAGCAATGGAATCATTGGGAATAGAAGCAATGTTGGTGTCTCAGATTTGACCTATTCAAAGTATGTTCACTTCTTAAGGGAATAGTTCTACCAGGAGGCATCCATTTTCTAGTGGGCATAATCTTAGCAGTTTGAGAGCAAAACCGATTATTCTTATGGCCAAAAGGTATCCAATAATAACCTATCTTTATAAAAGTTCTTCCCGTGGGTTTCCACTGTTTTCTAACAATCTTTCGTTTTGCCTTTTGCCTTCTTTGCACGATTATTAGCGTTAACAATTTTAACCGGGCATTTGACAGCATTAGACAAAGCATTCACACCACATTCATGATTAGCAAAAGAATTCAAGCAGACATCATTACAAGGTTTGCAAATAGTATCAGAATTCAAATTAATTACAAGATGCCTAAGGCTAATACTAGAATCAACACGATTCGCTTTATTCAACTCAAGCTTAAAGATCCTAGGTTGGTCTTCTACTCTCTTCCAATGCACATTTTAGCTTGCGAGGTCCTATCATTCCTTGTATTGTCTTGAGACTTTGACCGCCGCTTTAATGTCATTGATTACTCTGTAGAGGAATTATGGGAACATTAGTTGGTTGATCTACTTTTTGCATTCCTGAACTAGACGTGCAAGGATCGTATTACTAGGATCGACACATTGATGTATACTTTCTTAAAACTGGGCCTAGAATGGTTTGAAGGCTCAGCACTAGGCATAGAACAAGGCATCACAGCCTTGCCTTTTGCACCTAAGGTTAAGGATTTGGGACATGTTGCAATTACACATTCTAGCAACTCTTGAGATCGTTTGGCATGGAGGCAAGCAAACCTAATTTCACTATCAAGAGGTTTGTTAATGAAATCCTCTTCGACAATCTCACGGAGACATTCTAGACTATCCTTAAGGTGAGCAAAGTAGTCATGAAAAGCATGTTCATTATTCCTAAGACGAGGAGGAATATATTTAATCACAAGTGTATTTGCAATCTAAGGGTGACTTTGAGACAACATTCTTATTGAAAACAAGTTGTAGTTTCCCATTTCCCGACTTCTCGATTCTCAATTTCCTTTTGTAAAGACGTTATTTTTCGTTGTTTTGGTCACGGGTGACTTTTATTGAATCATATAACTCTTTAAAATGTCGCTTAACTTTTTCATTTTCTTCTAGAAAACTCTCCTTTTCCTTTTGTAAGGCATTAACTAAGTTTTGAAGATGAAAAGTTTGAGAATTTCGAGAATCTAAAGGAGGAGGCATTTGGGAGCCTGTCATATTGTTCTTTTGACCCTTTAATTGAGAGATTTGGGCTTTCAACTTTCCGATCGTGTTGCAATGAGCTTGAATCTGTTCATCACGTTTGTTAATTTGAAAAACTACATCAAACTCTGGAGCATCCGAGGATGTCTTGATATTTGAAGTTTTGACATTTTCTTTAAGATGTTGATATTTTAGTTGTAAATTAAAATGCTCAACCTCTAGTTTAGAAAAATGTTTAACCAAATTGTCGTGATCATTCAGTTCAATTTTCTCGATTAATTTAGAATTAGTTTTTCAAGCTCAATGACACGATCATGGGAGACTTTCGAGGCAACATGATAATTCATGAAATTGAGAAGCATTAATAGAACAAGTTGTAGCAATGAAAAACACATCTTGAGCAATACATTCCGAAATCATATTCTCATTCAGTGTATGCAAGTTCTTCCTTTCAATCTCATTATATTTTAATGCTCGCCCATAGTCACTAACCTCAACTATCATAGCATCAAATTCCTTTTCCATTTCTTTAATGTCTGAATTCATTCCCTTTTAAGACTCTCAAAGTGATCTTTTAGTTGTTTAAAGAAAGGCATGACTTCGGTTAAATAACATTCTTTAGTTTGCTCAAAACCTCTTTCTCCTTCCGTTATACCGGTGGGTGTGATCCTTTTCTTGCAAGTTTTCTCAAAATCAACAAATAGTTGAAAGATAACATATTGACTGATTAAGGTCTTGCTTTTAGTGGCAATTGTTCTAGGAACTAGATGCATTGGTGAATTTGGAGGATACACACGCTTCTAGGCATTTTCCAAAGGGGGTTGGTTTCAACAATATTTTCACTTTTCTTATCTAAATCCATTTTCCGAACACTTGTTCTGAGTTAACAATGTCCGAGGCTTAAACTTGTTTAAGGCAATCCAATTCTCCCTTTTGTAATCATGGGGTGTGATGATTACTTTCTTTTCTTTACATTTTGGATCATCTAGTTTCTTGTTTAACTTTTCCCTAGTGATTTCATCTGATTTCTTATCTTCCTCTCTGCACTCAGCGCAACTAGGTTTCTGTCTAGGTTTAAGGATTTTCTTGCCATCATAAAGAACCTTATGAGCATTTCTAGCCTTTTTAATGACCTCTGGATTTGGTTCCTCAACAAGGGGAATGCTATGCTTATCGCTTAGGACTCTATGCTGAGTGATCATGTGAGCAAATCGAATGGTGTTTCCTTGTACGTACAACTTATTTTCAAGCTTGTTTTTCAAGGTTTTAGATTAGAAAAATCATTCAAAAGTTTTGATTCCTTAGCATTAAATTCTTGCTTAAGCATTTTAACATTTTCTTGAAGTTCTTGTTTTTGCTTAGCAGGTTTTGAAAGTTTTTCTTGCAAGGAGTTTAACTCTTGTTTTAATACTTCTTCTCTAAACCTACTTTTCTAATAGTTGTACGCATTTGGTCATCCATTTCCCGCTCACGGGTGGTCAACTCAAATTTAGCACGTTGTTCATAAATGGCAACACGTTCTTTATAGGCATTAAGTTGAGATAACAAAGATCATCAGGGGCACATGCAAGTGTATTCATCAAAAACATAGTCATTGTTGATCGGGAAGATGCATCACTTGATACAATTTCACTTTCACTTTGTTTCACATATTGATCATATGGGACAACATTGATATTACCCATGTTTTCAATATTTGATTCAATAGTTTCAGCTGATTGTACTTTGTCATGCATCTTTTGCACATCAAAGATCATCGTATAGTTTTAATACCTCCGAGATGAGTTTGTCTTTGGATGGGCCAGCTTGTGGTGAAGAAGAGACCTTGGGAGAAACCATTGGAGAAATGCTATTCATAAAAATTGTGTGTGCGAGAGGTCCATCATCCACATCGAGTCGTATGCATCACAATCACGACTTGAAAGGCATTCGATGATTGTGACCTATCTCCGAATTGGCCGCCATCCACATGCATCATAGGTCTTGGCATTGCCCTCAGCAAGAAACAATAACTCCTCTTCATCCAACGCAGCACCATTATTCTGAGCTTGTACAAGCAAGATCTTATCTCTCGAAGTAATCGGCGATTCGTGGACGCTTTGGAGATGTGCCGTTCCTTGCAATGTGTCCCTCACCACCACAGTTATAGCATTTGATCGGCTTAGTTTGACCTTGATTCCATTTCTTCCTCGATTCTGATTACCAACATAACCTCTACCAGCTCCTCCTCTTCCTTGATCATACCGTCTTTCCTGAACTGGTTGCACAACAATTTTCCCATCTCTGACAGTAGCTTGATTGTGTGGGTTAGAAGTCGCTCGAGGTTGTTGTTGGTTTGTGGGAGAGAATTCATGTTTTGACTAATCGGAGAGCCTAGTTGATTAATGAAGTTACCCACGTGTGCATCGGCACGCTTGTTTGAACTTTGGATCGGGAATGAGTTTGTGAGTTCCATCACCCATGGGTATAACTTGTGAAGCTTTAGTGGTAATCCCAATGTTTGAGTAGAAGGCGGTTGAATCATTTGATGAGCTTGTCTCTCCCGGATTTGTTTTGAATTGTTCAAGAATCCTCTTTTCAAACATGGCATGTCTCTCATTCTCAAGAAGGAAGGCATAGAGCTGCTCATAGTTAGTATTCTTCAATCCTTTAGTGAGCTTCAAAGAAGTAACAAATTTGTGCCATTCGGGATTCATGTTGTTTACAAATTTTGAGTTCAGCTGAATGTTAGGCATAGTCATTCCGATGTTCCTCATGTCATTCACCAACTTATGAAATCTCACATAGTACTCATAGACACTTTCATCTGGTTTCATCTTGAAGTGCTCAAATTCATCATAGAGTTGTGATTCTCGGTCTTCAACAGTTAGCTCGAACTGAAAGAAGCATCTTGACATTATACCATACTGCCTTTTGCCTCGGTGTTGTGATTGATAAGCTTGTAGATGTCCTTTGGTAGACCTTGTAGAATAATGTTGGAAGCTTCGGATATCTCAAGATCGAATCTCTTTTTCTCCTTATCGTCAAGCTCATCATACATCTTTGGTCCGTCCATTCCGTAAATCAAAGTTCCATCTTCACCAGTATCAAGTATATCTCTAGTAGTTTCAACTCGGTAAGGTCCTTCATCAATGGATTTGAGAATGTTAACCCCAGTTTCTTTTCCAAGACAAGCATAATCGATTCGTTGAGCCCAAGAGTCATAGTCAGTTCTGTCAAGCATGGGTGGACGAGTGTCCGAACCAAATGCTTGAACATCCTCAACAAGTGGAGATGATTGTAGGAACGTTGGTAGACATGATGACAAGTTAAACGAGATTTTATAACTCTATGATTAAACCGGAAATAGATTCTTTCACGGGATTTTACTAAATCAAGAGAAAACCGTATTTAAAGGAAATCACTCAAGTCGCTAGGAAAATTTGAACCAAGTCGCTATAGTCCCAAGTCGCTATATAACAACTCGCTACAATCCAAGTCATTAGCAAAATTTTGACAAAGAATTCGCTTATCACCAAGTCGCTGATTTGTCAAGTCGCTAAATAGCAACTCGCTAGGTACCAACTCGCTAACACCAAGTCGCTAAAAATATAAAGTACAAGTCGCTAACTTACACCAAGTCGCTACGCGTAGTGGAGAATCCACTACTTGTACTTTTTGTCGGCTTGTCTCACTAGACAAGTCGCTAACCCAACTCGCTAAGACTTTCAACTACAACTCGCTACCAAATTGTAAAGCAAGTCGCTACCAAGAAAACTTGTCCGTGGCTCAAGTCGCTAGCATGAAAAACACATAAACACCACTTTTCAATCCAAAAACAACCCAACCACTATGATTCAAACCTTCTAAATCAAAACCTAAACACTTGTGATGATTCTAAACACAAAAGTACTACCAAAATCCACACTTTAACACTAGAAATCAACCAAATGATGCAAAACCACTAAACTTTTTCAAGCTCAAAAACCACTAGAAATCCAAAGATATGTAAGATATGATCTAACCATGGCTCTTGATACCAATTGTAGGATATTGGATTTCACATACACATCAAACCATAACACAAAGTAGGCGTATAAGTGGAATTCTAGAGAGAGAAAGTTAGAGGTTTAGGGAACTTTAGTGAGAGAAAGAAAATTCTTATTATGAGCTCCAACTCTCTACCTTGGAAAGTAGAGAGTATTTATAGTCTTACAATAAAACGCCACACAACGGGCTGTGGATCAGGCATACAGTGGGTAAAGACCCGTCCGTCCTCCACGGTGTTACTAAACTAAATACTACTTAACATAAAAGTACTGTGACTACGAGCTTTCTAACGATTACATATACTTGAGGTGACCGACTCTTTAACACCTGGAATTTCTAATTCCTAACAAGATCTGTGTTGAGGAGAGAGAGAAACGAGGAGGAGGGGGCGGACATCACAAGGTTATTGTGATTAGGGTTAAAGTAATAACCTAATATTTAGGGTACATCTTATATAACCGGTCATAAAGTGTATTATTTGTATGGATCGGGTTCTTTGATATGGTGGGTTTGTTTTTATTATTTGGATCAGGGGCGAGTTTTATGTGAAGGGCCAAATGATATTATCACGTTGGTTCATGGGCTGAACGCATTATTTTGGAAGTTGGAATATATTTTGGATCTTGCGTGGGCTTGGATGGGATCAGATATGAGTTTGGTTTATGATAACTAGTATCACTTGAGTTGGATCGTGTGCTTGATTGCACCATTTATGGGCCGAATACATAGAATGTAATATGAATTTGAATTGGGCTACAAGATTGATTTAATTATGTTAGGCTCGAATGGTAAAATAATGGTGTGATCTGAATTATCATGAACAAATTCTGACACATAACTTTCGATACTTTTTGATTATGTGTTATTTGGTCTTAAACGCTCAACGGATGATACATGTGTCTGCGGCTAATGTTGGTATGAGCTTCTCAAAAGTTGAATTATAAGATTTGATGATATTTTTTGAGATGTGCCAATTGCGAGATGATGATGAGATTTGATAATGAGACTTGCTGGGCTATGTGAATTTTAATATGTGATGTGATTATGAGATTGGATTTGATGAGATTTGTTGAAGAGACTTGATGATAATGAGATTTGGGTTGATAATGAGATTTGTGATGCTATGCGGCTTGATACTTGGTTTATACATTTTCACGAAGGGTATTCTATCACGGCTTGAATTGTTATTGGAACTAGGTTGACTACGGGGTTGTTTGTGATCGATATTTCTTATCTGGAATTGAAGTGAGGTTTTTCGGGCGCGTTTACTTATTTTCATCTTCTTTCTCTCTACCATTCCGCGAAGATGACTTGTTTAGGCATTTATAGAGTGTGATAAAGACTTGGGTATTTAGTTACGGTTGTGATTCTTTCTCGCTTAACCCACAACGTAACTATCACTTCGGTGTCTCATGCAGTTGAGAATATGTCAAGAGGTTTTGTACATTGGGTACACCGTTTCTTCTTCACAAGGATTAGTACAAGTTTAAGTAACAAATCTGGGGAATTTTACTTCATGATCAAGTTTGGCATATCGGGTTTACTTCACCATATGGTCACCATAACGGTTGACAGAATTCTTGAATGGTGTGTCTACCAAAGTGTTTAATGGTTGTTGATGTTGGTGAAAGAGTCGTTGATGAACCGTTGCATGTTTCCCTTAAAACAAATATTCACTGAAACCAAAGTTGTCCTAACACATTCAAGCTGACATTGCTTACGGTTTTGTCTTGATTTTGTAAAATCCCGCGAAAGAAAATATTTCTCGGTTTAAATCATAGACTTGTAAAATCCCGTGACAATGGAAACATCCTGGTAATTGTCAAGTGCATTTCTGGATCTATCTTACGGTTTATTTTTGGTTTCGTAAAATCCCGCGAAAGAAACTATTTCTCGGTTTAAACTATAGAATTATAAAATCCCTTGATGATGGAACCATCCTAGAGAAAGGAAAGTGTATGTCGGGATCTTATTTGATGCTGGTGCTATAGTTTCTACTTCGAAGAAGGGATAAAAGGGTGTACTTCAAGAATTGGGTGTTTGTTTGGATTGCCCTCATGGCAGTTTGGCTATTACATGGTTTTACGGGGTATGTGCTTTTAACAATGGTCGGGATGAAACCATTATCATAGTTCACTTAAAACGTAAATGGAGGCTAGATTTGAGCTTTTAACCAGAAGATGTGACAACAGAGTTAATTCACTATTATTTATTTGAGGTTGAAGTGAAATATCACGGGCGAGTGTACTTAGTATCTGAAGGTATCTGGGATGGTTGGATGAAGATTCTTCAAGATCCTTGTTCGAGCTTATTATAAAAAAAACGAAGACTTGGAAATCTAGCTATTGTTGGGTGTCTTTTACCTTTTCTTTTACCACTTGGGGGAATTGGGCTCTTACCACCACAAAATAACTATCACTTTACGGAGTTACGTTGTAGTGCTCAGTGTCACATTCAATTGTGGATTTTCAAGAGGTGATGTATGTCTTATACTTGATGGTTGGTTGGATGAAGAGTATAGAGTACTTAGAGATTCAATGGAGGATGAAGTCTCGGCACCGCTCTTTGTTACATATGTGCAAGTTTAAGTAACGAGTTTGGGTTAGTTTACTTCAGGGTCAAATTCATCATATTGGGTTTTCTCCATCAGTTGACACGACAAAGAGCCTACTGAATGATAATGGGGTTGACTACATGTTTGCCAAGAGAGGTAGAAAAGAGAGAAATTATGACGTATGAACATATCAGTTCATGCCTCGTTCTCTAAAGAAAAGAAAAGTGTACGTTTCAGTGCGCTTTATCTTCCAAAGAAGAGAAATCTTCTTATGACGTATGAACACTACAGTTCATGCCTCGTACTCTAATGAAAAGAAAAGTGTACGTGTCAGTGCTCTTTATCTTTTAAAGAAGAGAAATCTTCTAATGACGTTTGAACACAACAGTTCAAGCCTCGTTCTCTAAAGAAAAGAAAAGTGTACGTTTCAGTGCGCTTTATCTTCTGAAGAAGATAAATCTTCTCAATTATGACCATTCTCATCAACATGCTTCACGCTTTTTCCATGCGCTTTTAATTATCAAGTGAACCGGGCTACCATTGATTGTTTTCTCATTCCACTTGCTCGATTATAATGAAGAATGGCAACTCCGTATACCATTGATTGTTTTTCCATGCGCTTTTAATTATCAAGTGAACCGGGTGAATAGAACATTTGGATGATATTCACTTATTTAATCAAGAATGGCAACTCCGTATGCAATTCTTGAGGGGGAGAAGAAGTGTGAAACTACTGCATGTTGATTGATATTTGAGATTAAATGGTCAAACGGCTCCAAACTCATGTAAAAACCGAGCTTCTTCTTATCGGGTCATCTTCACATGGAGTTTTTCTACTAAGAGTCATTGGTTAACATCTTCACATGGGCTGATTTGATTAATGACAAGGTGCTTCCAGTTGCGGGGCTGATTTCCTTAATGAACATCTTTCTGTTCTTGTTTGATTGAGAGGGATTTGAGTTAAGGGGATTTGCTATTTGTATGTTAACGGGAATGCATTTGGTGAGTTGAAGATGTTGACTTTCTATTCCCCAACTGGACAATCTTGAAGAAGGTCGAGTCTACAGTCGGTTCTACATTTTCTGCTACATGTTAGAAGACTAAAGACGAGTTGCATTTAACGATCTAAAGACTTCTTCTTAAGTCAAGCATTCATCATAAAGAGTGTCTGTTTAGGGGAGAGCACTAATTGGGGGAGAGCGAAAAGCCAAAGTTAAGCCCCAATTAGACTTGCTCACACTTTTTTTCAGCAAGTTGATTCTCATAGATATATTTGTGCTAATGGTATTCTTCTCAAAAGATTTCGATTTTATGGGCTTACAAAGAGTTGCTGATTCAGAAGTATCAAAACCAGCAAGGGGGAAGGAGACACGTATCTAAACGCGAGTAAACTTGATGAGCTTAATACTTCTAAGTGATTGAAGAAATCCCGGGAAGACATATGTCATTACCGTAGAGAAACTCAAGGTTTGACTCATGGCGTTTAGTGTTCTTATTCCAACTATGTGGGGGAAGAGATGGTAGAGTTAGTTTCTGGTGATAAAAGAGGTACACAAGTGTGTGATGATTTCGATGCTATCGCAATCATCGGGGGAGAGAGATTGCGTACATTGGGGACGCTCAGCTGTTTCACTTGAGTGCTTAATCAGTGATTCAGAGATATAATCACTTATTCCGGATTTGAAATCCTCATAGATAGTCCTCCGCAGAGATAACCAGTGATTCGGCCTGCTTCTTCAATGTTATCGGTTATTCTCTCTTTGGGCATTTGGGTACTTCGGGTTCTTGAGCTTCATACACTTTCTTCAGGGGGAGAGAAAAGTATACATCGGGGTTATTCTTTGGCTATCGGACTTAATCTGCTACTTTGATGGTATAAGTTTCTCTGTCTGCGGGTATATGTGTATTCGGGTTCGTACGCTCTAGTCTAAGAGACTGACTGCATCAATTCAACTACGTGGGGGAAGTGGTCTCTTGACACCTTTTGGAATGGATTGCTTCTGACTTCAGTGGAATGAAATTTGAGAAGAATTATTTATAAGTGGGATGATACGTTGTTGTTCTTCTATTGGATGGTATAACCTCGAACGGAGAATCTCGATTATCGTTCTTAAAAGGAGCAGCGGGGATTTGTGATAATGGTGTGCTTCTATGTGCACCTGGCTAAGGCAAGCTTGAAATAGAGCTTCAAATCTGCTCATCTAATGGATTTTCGGTTTGGGGGGAAGCTGCCAAAGTCTCTCTTTCTCAAAGGCTGATGTTCTATCTTCTATTCTGGAGCCTCGGAAGCTTTGGTGGTGGAAGTTTAAGAGATGACGAATTCTATCTTTTATGACGTGCTGCTCGATATCCTTATCTCGGTACTCGTATCATCATCTTCCTAAATTATATCATCTATTCTATCTTTGTATATATTTTTCAGAAAAACAAAATACAAAAATATAAAACCAACAAAAAGAAAATAGAAAAATATAAAACCATCAAAAACCCATAAAAAATCAAAAATTTGAAAAATACCAAAAATATTGTTTTCTCAAGACATGTCTTCTGGTATCGATAACATCTGCGGTCTTAGAAATGTCATTCAATAATGACACGGGACCATAGATGAAGTTAGAGCAGGAGGTGTAAATATTCTTTTCCAAAACATGTCTAAAATTATGGCTTACAGTTATTTCAGATTGTAACCCGGGCTTCAAAAATTGGCTTGCAGTTACTTCAGACTGTAGCCCGTGCTAAAACTATGGCTTGCTATTATTTCAGATAGCAACCCGTTTTTCAACTTAGAAGGACTGATGTTCCTACACAAATGTTTTTCCGTCTAAAATTCTTCAGAAAAATATTTGTTGTTTTCAAAAAGTGGTGGTAAATGTGTTGCTTGAAAATCAACAGTTTGAGTTTTCGTAAAAATTGAAAACTCAATCAACGACTTCAGCGCTTTTAAACTTTTTAGAAAATGAGTCATTGATTGAGGGGGAGAATGTTTTCAAATCTATATCATCTAACGGGCTTTCTTAATTATCCTATATGCTTAATTAAAAATGATGTTAACCTACGTTGAAGGACTAGGTGCCTAGGATATGATTGTTAGGATTAGATGATTAGAGTTTGATAAACACATTATTCCCATACTTTACATGAACTGATTGATATGTTGGATTGACTTTTATTAGTCGATTGCTGTTTGGGTGTTGTCGACCACCATATATTTGTATGTGTGTTCACTAACGTATGTAGGTATATTGGTATATAAGAATGTTCCCGATCCGGATCCAACAATTGAATATGATTGGATGCCGAAAGGAAAGGGTAACGATTTCTTGGGTCGACAAATGAAGAAACGGAGCTTAATTTGACTTCAATGGAGAGTTGGCATAAATGCAACGTAAGAGGTCTCACTGCATCAGCATATGGTTTTCTTCATCAACAAATGAAGAAACGGAGCTTAATTTGACCTCAGTTGGCATTAAAATACAACGTAAGAAGTCTCACTGCATCGGCAGACGGTTTTTCTTCCAAGCCCTACAGCAACAACATAAGCTTCTCAACCACCTAACGTATCTTTGTGCAGGATACCATTTTTAAACAATTTTAAAAAATTTGATTAAATTGTTTTGAAAATGGAAAATATTGTTTTGAAAATTAATTGGACTAAATTTTGATAATCACCGGACTTCATTTTATCAAAACTTAAATCACTCAATCATTGACTACTGTCATGGATTGAGGGGGAGAGTGATTTAAAATCAAATATTTTCAAACGATATTTCTTCACAAAAGTTCCGTTTTGTACGTTATAATGTGGTGATCTAAAGATTTAATGTTATGTCATGGTATGATTTTTCTTTTGAATCAAGATCTTTCAAAATGAATTTTTTATGTTCTTGTTTGATTGTGAAATTGTTTTATTTTACTTAAAGGTCTCTTAAAACAATCATACCTGACACTAACAATCTTTAATGTCTAAATCTGGTCCTTATCTGTCATTTTTTCAAAATCAAATCTTGCCACGTCTTTCCCTAAAATTTTCTAAATAATTTAAATCAACTGGGATCACAAATCTCAATTGGTTTGAAATTTTTGATCAGGGGAGAGATCGTGATTTAAATCTCTTGTCTGTTTTAATGGAATTGGTTTTAGTCCTTTAAAGGCACTCCTGCCTCCATGTGCCAAACGAATATACAATGCACATGTTGAGGGGGAACATTTATCCAAAAACCATAAGAGCTTTTAAATCAGGCACATTTTCTCCCATGTTTTCTAAACCTTGTTAAATCATTTGGGATCCAAAATCTCAAAGGGTTTGATATTTTTTATCGGGGGAGAATTTGTGATTTAATAATGAAATTTGATAATGGATGATCGATTTGATTCAAAAGTGCTAGTTCTCTCTAATATGTGCTAAACTCTTTCGTTTATCGATGCACATATTAAGGGGGAGCAAATGGTTTCCTAATGGATTTTGTAATCATGTATGTACTTCAAAGAACTCTTTCCTCTATGTGATAATATGATTTAAAATATCCTACGCACATATTGAGGGGGAGAATTTTACCAAGAAAATCAAATGGCTTTTTTCTATGAAAATTGTGATCAAAGAAAATATTTCAAAGTCCTCTTGCCTCCATGTGCTAAACAATTTCTAAATCATATGCACATGTTGAGGGGGAGGTTTTCTAAATGATCAAAACTATTAAGGTACAAAATGCTTTGATCTCGTATCACAAGTACCTTGATTGTTTTTCCAAATGATTTTTCAATTAGTTTCAAGGAAGAAATGAACTGTACCAAAATACCGACCATTTTACTTTATGTATGGAGTTATAAGGATGGTTAGGTTAGGTATTCGTTCCCACGATCCCGCCAGAGCCGGAGGGATCTACCCAGGGACAATCCACTAGATAGTGTAGAGTCCTTAGGAATATTGAAAAAAGGAGAAAAATGAGAAATGGGAAGAGTGCGGACTGAGACAGAGCTAGTACTGGAATAAACCCAACAAGGTTCTAGTTATGAAGTCTCGGTAAGCACTGAAGGGGTTGAAGAATGAAAAAGAAATGAATATGAAAAGGGTGAAAAAAATAGCCCTCCAATAATTCAACCTTAGGTCAGAAACCGGGTTCAATACATATACTACTGGTGGTTACTAAGGTAACACTGGTATTGAAGACAAGACATCATTGACCCAGTGATGCACTGCACTACAACTTCCCAAGCCACTCAAGTTCCTCTTAAAAGGATTTGTTTCATTCTCACGAGGAACCTACATAATCTATCGACTTTCTCTTAGAGATTGTTGATATTGAAGAAGGAGACCCTCTCCCTAGTCTCCGGCATAGGAACCAAATGTGCACAATTGAGTATAGAGCCTCGAGATCATCATAATAAATCTCTTTAGAACACTGTCAATGAAGACTCTTTATTTCACACAATGTGGAAATAGAGAATATATTTTAAGAGTCCTACGCATTATCCTTGTGGTATTGCCAGAACATCTGAGTGATATGCTAACATATTCACAATGAAGATGGAAAGCCTTCTGGAGCCAACATCAAACAAGCTCCTGGTGGGTGGCATGTGAGATCTATCTAATAGATCAACCATGTGACAACTGAACAGAAACAATGGAGCAATTCAATCTTTTGAATCAATCCTGGTTAGGTTATGGATTGACGGATACCTTTGAAAAACCGGTCGTTGTACTTAAAAACTCTTTTCTTTAGCACATCGACTATGTACTAATATTTCAAAATAAAAGGTGTTTATGATTGATAATTGATTTTCATTAAAACCTTCGTTGTATTGCAAAAACAATTTATATTGAGCGGTACACGATTGTTTTTCAAATCATTTTTCATCAATCAGTGAATCTCAATTCGCTGGTTCACTCACTCCGTGTTGTCTTCTTTGAGACGTTCCGGTTTGAGAACAGCTAGAACAGCTGCGAAAACTTGTCAAGGAGATTCTTGAATCATACGACGATCGCAGTACTTGTATCTGATCAACGGGAACCGTGGGCCGTGTACCTCAATTCAACGAAAGTGATCAAAGACACTTTCGTGTGTTTTATTGCTAATGTTGTTTGCGGTACATTTGGACGGTTGCGGTGATCGAATTGAGAAGTCAATCCAAAGCCGCATGCTCACGGCATCCACACTTAATTGAAGAAATCATGACTAGTGCATATCTACATAAACCTGGTTCGATAATTTTATACTATGCTTACGCTACGCCGCAAATATCATGAACCAATAAAGCTTCCGCTACTCTGATGGAAAGATGTCATGATCCTAAAAGTGTGAGCATGTCGGTCCGAAAGTCACAACATCACATGAAGGCAACACAACTATGGATGATCCAGAGAGATTTACTGTGGCTGATGATCTCAAAGAAAGCTCGAAGATCATCAAAGATGTGGATCAGTTCAAAGACCTCCACTAAAAGTACAAAATTATGCGGACTTTGAAGAATCGCTACACAAGCACAAAGAATGCAGAATTTGAAGAATTGAAGTCTACGAGCTTGGAACTAAAGACAAAGATAGAATGCTAGGATGCAAAATGTATTTCATGGGGTGACCTCCCTTAGGGGGAGATTGTTAGGAATTGGAAATTCCATGTTAAAGTGTCGGTCACCCCAATTATAGTCTAGCATAAGTTAGCTCGTAGACTTGTAGTTATTTACGTTATTTAGTAGTTAATTAGTTAGTCAGTAGCGTAGAATAGTTTAGAGTAGCACCGTGGAGAAAGGACGGGTCTTTACCCACTGTATGCCTGATCCACAGTCCGAGAGGAGGACGTTATGTTTGTAACTATAAATACCCCTTCCATCCATGGAAGGGGTGGTGCTTCATTAATCTAACCTTTCATAATTTGTGCTACAAGTATCTACCAAGAACACCCTCTCTTATCCTTTCTCTCTCTAATGGCTAACATGTATTTCCATCATCCAAGACCACCCGAATCATCAACACAATAATATTAAGATCCTTACAGTACCGCACCGGGTATCAACTCTATTTGGAATTCCACTTGTCGGACAGGTGGAATCCCTAGCAGATCGTCGAGAAACACATCCGTAAATTCTCTAACGACGGGTACATCGTTGAGGTTTCTTTCACTCTTCTCCTCACTTTTCTTTTCATAAATTCGAGCCAAGAAAAGACAACCTCCTCTATCGATGTACTTCTGGGCCTTAACACAAGAGATGATGCTCAACCGGGAAGGACTTCCACAGTCGCTCCGATCTCCTTGTATGCTCAGACCTTTTTCGCCATACGGTAAACGCGCAATCTTCTCATCACATATGATGTGTGCACCGTTCTTCGACAACCAATCCATTCCGATAATAACGTCAAAACTTTCTAAAGTAACCGGCAATAAGTCTATACTAAATGGGCGATCTAAGAAAATTAAGGTACAACCTCGAACTACGGTGTCTATTGTCTCTCTATTCCCATTCGCTAATTCCACATCGTAACTAAACCCTAGAGGGGTTTGGGAGATTCCTAGAAATAGCATAAATTTGGTGGATACGAAACTCATATCCGCACCGGTATCAAACAGTATGGAAGCATAGCGATTATTGAGAAGGAACGTACCCGTAACTACGTTAGGGTCCTCACCAGCTTCCTTCCCAATAGCATAAACATGCGCTACTCCCATGTCTCTCTGCTGATTCCTAGCACCATTGTTTCCCTGGTTTTCCACAACCTCACGTTTCACAAGGTTTAAGCCATTACCTCCTACACCTCGATTAGCAAATCCTCCTACATTACCAGGATTTCCTCTCATCCTCAGCTCCCGGCACTCATTCTTAAAGTGTCCCTTCTTTCCACATCCAAAACAGGTGACAGTGGCCTTCCAGTCCGCTCCTTGTGCAGTTTGAGCTGCAGCGAGTGGACGAGACCTACAGTCTTTGGCTATGTGTCCTACCTTAGAGCACTTCCTATACACAATCGGGCACGGTCCATGGTGGTGTCGGTTACAACGACCACACACAGGCTTACTACCTTAATAACAATTCTTATCTCCATTTCCTATGGCAAACACTCTAGCTGTCTCTTGCCGTTTGTTGCCATTCCCTTTTGCAACTTCGCTCCTCTTCCTCTTATCACTCCTATCACTCTTACCCTTGTCTCCTAATTCTAGCACACAAGAGTCCATCAAACTCTGAGCCACAGCAATTGCCTCTTGCAAATTAGTTGGCTTGGCAGCGATGACATCATTTCGAGTAGCTAAAGGCAATCCATCAGTATACCTCTCAATCTTAAGTTCTTCAGTGCGAACCATTTCAAGGCAAAGCAACGATAACTCTTGGAAACGACGAGTATAAGTCGCCATGTCAGTACCCTTAACCTTATGGTTCCAGAACTCACTCTCTAACTTCTTAACTTCATTCCTAGGACAGTAGTCTTAATAAGGAGAGCCTTAAACTGAGTCCAAGTCATACTATAAGCTACATCAATTCCTACTGATCTGTGGTAGTTATTCCACCAGGTCAATGCCTCGTCCTTCAAGGTGAATGTTGCATACTTAACCTTACAATCCTCATCACAGTTACTCACAGCAAACACAGATTCAGTTTTCTCCAACCACCTAGTCAGGTAAACTACTCCCTCAGTTCCTCCGAACTCAATGGGACCACAGAATCGAAACTCTTTGTAGGTACAACCTCGAGTTCAATTCAGCAATGGGGTTCCACTAAAGGTGTTAGAAAGATTGGCCTCAGCTATCAGTTCAGCGACACGCTGCGACACTAGCTGGTCAATGTGGGCTGGGTTCACAGGTGGAAGGTTTTGTGGAACAGGACCATTCTCAGCACGGTCATTCACATTCGGGTTTTCTACAGCTGGGTTATCAGTGTTAGGGTTCTCAACAGGTGGTGTGGTCGGGGTCGGACGACGACCTCGACGACCAGAGGCAACAACAGCAGCAGGAGCTGCTCGGTTGTTCCTATGCGGGTTTCGTCTTGTTGCCATCATTTTGAGGGCAAGAAGAACAGTTTCATAAGTTCACAGTTCACGCTCTAAAAATAGGGTTGGGTTCCAAGGGTCACCCAATAACGCTTGAATACATAATCAAGGTCAACAAGGACAACGCTATACCAAAGTGAAACAATCAGATACCGCATCATAACTAAAGGATGCATGTTCCCATAACCATAACTCATAGGTTTCAAAAGTGGAAATACATGGAAGGATACGAAGAAATCAAAAACGATCCTAATAACGATACCAATAAGACAACTAGGATAATCCTACATCTCGAACCAAGTACTACTTAGTTTCAAGATGGTACAAAACCATGAATCTAATACGATCTAGCCACGATTACGAGCACTCCTAAATGATTTCTAAACATCATCCATCACTCTCCATAGTGACAAAATCCCCAAACGCTGAGAGTCGCAATCCTTCCTAAGATTCACGACCTCCTTCTCCAAACCATTGACCTTGCGCTAAAACGCTTGGTCTGCCTCCAAGGCTGTCAAGCACTCTCTATGCCGGTCTCCAACCTGCTCGAAGAGTCCCGACAAACCTTCTCTTAAGGCCATCGACTTCTTCTCTACCTTGGTCAAATCTATCCTTAAATCCTCTACACCAGTCTTTGTCACTCCATCTAATCGATCTGACAACCTACTGAGACTAATATTCTATGATATAATCCTCCTCTAGATCAGACCCGTACCTCCATACTCCTCGGGCTCAGAAGCAATCTCTGATGGTATCTCAGATCCTAACGGGCTACCTATATAAGGTGAGTAAGGTGGTGAGTCGATATCTAAAGGCTGTCCAGGGGACTCAGGCTCATGCAAAGGAGAACCTGGTCCTAGAGAATGTGCAGGACTCTGCAATGGAGGATTACCCCCTTCTGGGATATCCTCATCATCCTCCTCCTAAGGATCCTCGTCCTCATCAACATACTGCTCCTCAATCTCATCCTCCTCCTCGACCTCATGCTCCTCCTCGCCCTCATCCATAGAGGGAGAGTCCATGAGTCTGAGTCTCTGTCAGGTAAATCCTGAGGTGGTACACTAGGAGATCTAGGCCTCCTAAGACATGATGATACTGGTGGTGATGACAGAGGAGAGTGGGCTGCTAAACGGATAGGTGATGATGGTGGTCTCACGGACATGCGGGCAGTGCTAGAAGCAAGCCTAGGAGTCTGTGCTCGCGCTAAAACCTAATGTAAAGTGAGCTGCCTAGACGAACTAGGACAATCTGATGATGATGAACTCGTGTGACTGGCAATCTCATAAGGATCACCCTGCGCAACCATCATGAGAGTCAATGGTGGCGAACTAGCTACAGCAAGGACCTCCTCAGACACATCAAAAGCTAGTGATGGCATAGTCTGTGACAATGGCATAGGGTAGGTATAAGTGTTCGAAACAACCAGTTCTAACAAGCGCATCAACTTAACCCAAAACATATATCACATAATGAAAGCTTTAAAAGTAGAGGTACCGCATTACTCAAAATATGCCTTTAAATAAAACACATAAGTTACGTTCCATCACATAATCACACATCAAATCAATCGAGTTCAAAGTCATAAGTTTCGTTCCATCACATAATCACATGTCAAATCAATCGAGTTAAAACTCCAAAATCATAATATACCGTTTACTCAAATCAAATTCCGTAATATCTCGATAATCACATCTCATTTTCCAAAACCAATAATCATATCTCATTTTCCAAAACCAATAATCGTATCTCATTTCCAAAATCAATAATCGTATCTCATTTCCAAAATCAATAATCATATATCGTTTCCGAAATCAATAATCATATCTCCATATCATAACGTTTCCCCAATCAGTTCACAATATCCCTTAACATATCATCTCAAAATTCAATTCGCAGTTCATACCATAATCAAATAAGAAGCTTCGGCTTGGCAAGCGGGCGTGCGTCGGTCGAGGATCAATTTTTCTCAAAAGTGGTTATAGTTTAGTGTTTATAAAATACCTAATTCTCTATAACCTTGAGCTCTGATACCAATCTGTAACACCCTCAAATCTCGGTACAGCGAAAGACTTAATCAAGTTTTCGGGGCATTACTTTTGGATTGGTATCGCACACAAGTATAGCCAAAAGATAGTCATTTAATATTCAAAACCAATCCCAAATTTAAGTATTCAAAACATTTAATCCAAAATATAAATATTAGGCCCAAAACATGATTTATTAAGATAGGTCCCCATAGTTTATCAGAGTCAGAAAATGATCCTTGAACCACGCCTCCATGCCAAGCTTCCACTGATCAAGTAATCCAAACATCTCTCAATTACCTGAGAAATCATGCTAAAAGGTCAGCTTACGCTGGTGAGTTCATAGGTTTAAGTTCAACAAAATCATAGTGGACCTGTAAGAGTTGATTTGCTATGCAAGACCTAAGATAGATAAATACCGTTCACACATGATCCTTCCCGGATCTCCAATCAAATCCCACATCCAGGGATTACTCAGGCCCCTGCGACTCTAGTCCAACACTGTTGTGGCAAAATCTAGAACAATTGCCAACCCCAGACTAGGTCGATGTAGAAGTCTATTCTTAGCTAGGCATGGTTAAACCTAGACTAAGGCAACAACTACCGCACATCTATCTACACAGTCAAGCACATAAGCAGATCCAAATAGTTTTCACGCTCCAAAAACAGTAGCATGATTCTCACCCCAAAATAGTTCAAAACGTAGTTAAAACGTAGATAAAAGTGGGGCTATGAAACTCACCTCAAGCAATCAACGCACAAATAAACACTAGCAGAAGATAACGGTATCACAGCACAACAACTATCAACTCGGCACAACCTATTAATGTAGACCAAACTTAATATATACATTCCTCAAAATCAACGTTATCTACCCCAATGTATTCCGTTTCGTTATTTCCAAAATGTCTCGTTTCACCATTTAATCCTAGTGTTTGGTATTCCACATGTGGGTGTATCGACTCAATATGATGCCATGAATGCACTCAAACAACCAATGTATTACGCTTCGCAACACAATATGCAACTCCATTCAACACAATATGTTACTCAATGCGACACAATGAGACGTCTAAGCGATAAGCTCCATAGTCCAATAAGTTTCGGAATAAACAGTAGACCTTATCGAATTCGTCAACTCGATAAACTCAATTATTCATTCGTATCGCTTATTATTTCATAAACCGGTCGCATCCTAACGAGTCATAAGGATAAGTCACCCATTAATATGGTTATCCAACGTACCTAGTGGGTTCTTATTAGATTCGTTAACCTAATAAGTCCGCTACCCACGTGAATAAACACTATTAATGTTAGGTTATCCGTAACCCATGCACACAACGTAAGCATTTAAATACTTAAACCAATATTAAATGTCCACGATTGACATTTATTGATAATCGTGTACTCGAAACATTAATTACTTATTTATTGCAAAATATTTCAAATTTAGTCGTTAGTTTCCGTTTAAAAATAGTAAATAACAAGATAAGACTTCTTATCGACAATTTTGGTACAAAAGCCTATTTATTATTCTCATTTCATAGTTTATTAGCATTTATATATATATATATATATATATATATATATATATATATATATATATATATATATATATATATATATATATATATATATATATATATATCAAATTCCATTATTAATCTCATATCGTTATTCGTTTCGAGTCCACAAGCACGAGTCATAACTTCTCGGCTTTTAATCAATCAATAGTCCAAATTATACTAAAGTCCATGTTACGGCTTTGTCGGAGTCAACTATTGACTAAAAAGTCAAAGTAACGCCGACGTAGCTCAAAGTTGACAATTATATATATCAAGTCCAAATTAAATGTCATAATATCGTAATTCAATCCCAAACCAACTCAAAACAATCTCGCTAACCAATCAATCAACCAAAAGTACTCGAAACCAATGTTATGACCCTAATGGTCATGACACGGTCGCGGTCAAGACCACGTGAACCAAACAAGCTCTAGAAGCTTTTCGGCTCCACGCGTCTCATCCAAACCTCAACAATACAAATCAACGAGCTACCAAATCGACCCAACTCGGACCCATGACCCAAGTAGGCCACGTACACCAACCCATGGGTCACGTACGTGACCATGGTGGTTCGTACGCCATCCCAAACCAATCCAAACACATCCAAATCACTTCCACAACATCCCAATCCAATCATTCAAGCTCCAAACACTAACCAAACACAAAACCCATCAACTATTCTTAATCAAAAACATGCAACTAAACCCTAAATGCATAAACCCATCAAATTAATACACCACACATTTACCAAACACTAATTACTTGTTTATTTATACACTAATTAGCTTTAATTTCATGTTCCACTCAAAAGCCCAAAAATTATAATTAGGTCGAAACCCTAATTTTCAATTCGTGGGTTTTTATTGCCCAATCAAGCTCAAAACATGTTCCCTTTACCTTATCTAATCACCAATTGCAAAAGCCCTTTGAAACCCTAAAAGTACGATTCTTGATTCAACAATTTGAAGGTGTTATTGAAGTCCAAATGGTGCGTATGATATATGGTTGGAAAGAGGAGAAAGAGATCTTTCTTTTGGTGGTGAAGGTGTTGGGTGACGCGCCGGTGGTGGCCAGAAAATGGCCGGAACAGTGGCGGCGGCCACAAGGTGGTGGTTTAGGGTTTTTAGAGTGAGAAGGTAGAGAGAGAAATGGTGATATGTGTGTTTTTAGAGAGAGAAACAAATGAGGTGAAATGAGGGTTTGGGTGGGTATTTATACTAGGCCACTAGGGACCTCAAAAATAATTATTTGGGAGGAGGGGGCGCCGGCTTCAAGAGAAAAGGGGAGGGGTCGGGTTGTAATTTTTCGTAACTATCCCGTTTACCTAATCCCAAGCTCACATATTGTCCCCCGAGTGTCCCACAACATTTATTCAACTTTCCAACATCGTTATTTACGTTTTTCCACGAGTTTTAACTATTTATTTGTCAATTTTCGAGTTACGGTCTAAAAGTTACAATAACTCTTGTTTTAGGCTTTTCTAGTGCCGAATCGAATAGTGCCTACCAAATAGAGTTAAAACCCATACGATAACTCATTTAATAATGAAATAAATCATAAAAACCAATAGATGATATAAAATCAAGTCATGGTTTATAAAAATAGTGTTAAAGGCAAGGCTCGGTTCAGTTTAACGTAATGCGGTTACCTAAAATAGTCTCCCTAAATTGCCAGTTGTCACAGTGTAGCTCGCGGTTAGGTAACGAGCTTCTCATTTCCATCATTTGTTATCAGTTTGGAATGCCCATGAACCAGCTTCTTTACCAAGTTCAAAGAGTCATCGTTATGTATTTTTGTAAAGTTTAGTATTTTAACGGGTGTAAAAATTAGGATCAATGCCCCTGATATCAGATATTTTCCAAGCAATTGCTCGTTTATGTGACTTTAAAACCTTCATAAACTCATCCTTTTCCTTCCTCTTCAAGTCTTTAGCAATAATTATGAGTAACTTTGAAGTCCCCTCTAAAAACACGTACTCGAGATGGGAAGGTAAGTCCTTCAGTTCTAATTCAGGAGGATCTTCAAATGAAGATTTATCCTTTTTGGTTTCATCATTTTTAAGCTCTTTTGGAAGGGGTCTTTGGTCAAATCATCATTTAATAATTGTTCAAGAAAAAGAATATCCCCTGGGAATCATAAATACCATTATCAATTCCCAGCGAAATTGAATCATCAAGAGCAAGAAAAGCGTCAGCCTCCTTCAAGAGAAAATCACTATCCCCGAAGGGGGTTAGAGATGGGGAGAGAGAAGCGACAACAGAATCAGAAGTGGGAGTGGGACTGCCACTCAAAGGATTAATTGATTTCCGAACTTTTAACACCTCGTGAAAACATTCCTCGCATGAAATGTCAGGGACATCAATCCGATTGATTGATTCATCTCCTTGCTTAAGAGGATATTTCGAAGTGTTTGCAATATTGAGGATCAATTTTTCATCACCGACTCTAAGAGTCAACTCTTTTCCTTCAACATCTATAAGAATACGAGTCGTCCTCAATAATGGGCTCCCTAAGATAAGGGTCCACGAGGGTCGATGTCATAGTCAACGACAACGAAGTCAGCAGGAAATGTGAACTTTCCCACTTTGACGAAGATATACTTAGCTATACCAACCGGGTAGGCAACCGATCGGTTAACTAGTTCGAGGGTCATACGAGTGGGTGTAAGTTCATGTAACATTAAATTTTTCCACACAGATAGGGGCATCAAGACGAAACTGGCTCCTAGATTGGGTAGGGCCATGCATCCCTCTAGCTCACTCAAATCACAAGGAATGAGAAATTTCCCAGGGTCTCCAAGTTTTTCGGGTAACTTCTTAAGGAGGACCACTAAGAAAATCTCATTGAGAGGAGTATTTAACCAATTCAAGAAGTTTCTCCTTATTAGTGAGGAGATCTTTCAACATTTTAGCATACTTTGGCATCTGAGTTAACGCTTCAGCAAAACTGATGTTGAAGTGAAGTTTCTTGAACATCTGCAAGAACTTATAAATTTAAATATCAGATTTGTCTTGAACCTTATCCTTGTTCAACCTCAAAGGATAAGGGATTGGGGGTTGATGAGTATTTCGCTCAGGGGTCTCTTTTGGTTTAGAAACAGGATTTGGCTGGACAACCGAAGGTGGGACTCGTGCGGTACTTCCTGAACTTGAGTTTTGCACCTAGTCCATGATCGTCTCCGGGTCTCGCTCTACCTACTTAGAAGAAGAAGGAGTAGGTGGTGGAGCTAAGGGTCCAATCAAATTAATACCACTTCGAGTGGTAATAGCTTTAATATCCTTCCTAGGATTAGTAACGGTGTTGCTAGGAAGCCCACCTTGAGGTCTTTCATTTAAATCTTTTTCCATTTTTTTCATTTGATTAGCCAGTAATTGAAACTTAGCATCAGACGCAATTATGTGTTGCCTTAATATCTCATCCATGGGTGGATTATTTGGCATCTGATTAAATTGCGCATGAGCTTGATTTTGATTGAAATTTTGGCCTTGATTTTGATAATTATTGTTTCCTTGATTATATTTTTGCTCACGGTTGTTTTGATTGAACCCTTGATTAGAGCAATTTTGAAATCAATTTTGATTATTTCTATTTTGAAAGTTTTGATTATTCTAATTTGGGTTATTTGCTTGATTGAAACCGGGTGACCTAAGAAAATTGTTGGAGCGATAGCTTAAGAGATTACGATTTCCTTGAGGTTGGTAAGAATTACCTCTTGTATTGAAGTTTCCCGAAGTAGCATAAATATCTCCTTGAGTGAAGTCATCAACGTCTTGACACTCAGAATAATGATGGGGACCACCACAAGTCTCACAACATGGGTTAACAGAATTAATTTGCTGATTGTTTTGACACATTTTTAGAAATATTGTGTTCATTTCAGCAATTTGTTGAGCGAGAGCTGCTATTTCGGTGAATGAAGAAGTGTTCGGTCTAGATGACTCGCTTCTTTGAGCATAAGTGTCCCAATCATTGTGATCGGCGGTCATATTTTCGATAAGATCATAACACTCTTCGGAGCGCCTTTCCATAAAGGTCCCTCTAGCAGCAGCATTGATTGTATCTCGGTGTCTCAAAGTCAACATTATAGAATGTATCTATGATTGTAACGAGTAACATATTATGGTTAGGACACCGGTCGATTGACAATTTGTAGCGTTCCCAAGCTTTGAATAAAGATTCGTCGAAAAGCTGACGGAAGTTACTAATATAATTTCTTAATTTTATTACCATATAAGGAGGGAAGTATTTAGAGAGAAATTTAGTAACCATCTCCTCCCAACTATTGATAGAATTCTTTGGAAGACGATCCAACCAAGAGGTAGCATAATGCGTCAAAGAATATGGAAAGAGACATAAGCGCATGACGTCATGCGGGACTCCATTTTGCTTCATGCTCTAAGTACCGGTCAAGAAAATTATCAATATGCTTATTAGCATCATCCCTGGGTAAACCATGGTACTGACAGCTCTATGGACTTGCTGAATCATATGATTCTTAAGTTCGAAATCCGTAGCCTGAATGTTAATGGGGGCGATCGGACCGCCCCGGCTGGCACAACTCCTCTATCGTTCTGAGATCAGGAGCCGGATTTTGAGGAATGGGAGCCGCATGAGCAGGTCCCTGATTGTGATTTTGATTATTATTATCCATATTAAGTTCTTAAAAATTAAATAAATGTGAAGGATCACAATGATATCTTTGTCGAATTAATCTTTTTGAATTTGAAAGAGGAGAATTAAGTTCGTTTGAAAAAGATGAGGTGCTCATGCACTAAAAAGAAATAAGAGAGAAAATATTTTTGAATTTTTTAAAAAGATTAAAAAAAGGAAAATATTCTTGGATTTTTAAAAGATTTATTTTGGATGTTTGAATCTTTTTTAATTTTTATATGAGTTTTCTTCTAAAAATACGAAAACAAATTTTCAAAAGAAATGATTTTCAAGGCAGTAACTTGAAACAAAATGCAAATATCGGTCAAATCACCCTGGCAGCGGCGCCAAAAACTGATTCGTTGTATTAAATCATTTTTAATATTTTTAAGTTTTCCCGTTAGATTTAACAATCACTTGAGGACAAATGATAATCAATCTTCCGGAGTCATAATCACGGTGAGATATGAATTGAAATACGTTATTTTCTTTTGTTTTATGCTTGATTATCGAATATTTTAGTTTGCATTTTATAAAAGATTTATAAACTATTTTAGCTATTAGGGAATATTTAACTAATTAAAATTAGACTACAACTAATGACGAATAGAGATAAAGCTAAAAATATGATAATAAAAACTATGCTTGTTAAGTGAGGTGAAAAGGGTATTAAGTGTGAATAATCTACTAAGCCCGTTTAATTAATACCCGTTAAAATAAAATTATTTTCTTACAACGTTGGCTTATATTGAAATTAATTCTTTTTCTTCTTGGTAATAATCACTAGATCTAAATAATTAATTATCCAAACGGTTTTTGCCCGTTAAAACAATCAACCAAATATATCTAAAAATAGTCCGAAAATTATTAATCAATAATCTTCGACACTCGTTTAAAAAAAACTATTTTCTCACAATGTTGATATATTTTGAAAACAATTCTTTATCTTCGTAAAAATTACTTGATTTAGAAGATTAATTTTCCAAATGGCTTTTGCCCGTTTGATATAACCAAAAATCAACCCAAGTAACCGAAGATTATCAATCAACAATTTCGAAGCTTTTTACACTTAAATCCAAATCACTACTCACTTAACAAGCATATAAAAATCTACTCACTACGTATAACTATTAAGCAAACAATAATAATCTCAACAATAATAACCATTTTTCTATTAAATATTTAAGCTAAATAAGAAATGTAATAAATTAGAACCCGATCCGACGAAACGAGACTAATGAACCACCTGATTTTATAAACTTATCAAACCCTAAAGTTTACTTATTTATTATATTCTATATTACCAAATAGTTAATAAAGTTTGTGACTTTACTTACTAATTAGTTGTAGAAAAACTAGAAAAGCTATAAACTTTAGTAAATAAACAAGCTTATAAAACCCTTAAGCTCCTCGCCTTATGATGTATGATTGGATCAACAAAGAAAGAAACAAACTTTATAAGGGTTAGGACAATAAGCTATATAGATAAGCAATAATAAAGACCAAATAAACTATGAAAAATCTAATTTGATCTAAAAAGCACTAATCTTTAATCAAAATGAGCTAAGAAAAAGCTAAAAGATTAGATCTAATATCCACCCAAAACTAAGGTGTTCACTTTGAAAAGTAAACACGGATTCAGTATATTTAAGGACTAAATCTAAATAAATAAGCTAAAGATGAACAAGCTAAATAAAAGCTAAAAAGATTAAAACTTTAAAAGCTAAAAGCACTAGATCTAATATCCACCCAAAACTAAGGTGTTAAATCCGAAGATTAAACGCGGATTGATGATGTGCAGGTTCAGGGTCGAAAGACTTCCTTTTCTACAAGCAAGCTTTACAACCCACTAGGCAATGTACCTAATCATTGCAATATAGTATGGGTAAGCCCATAGGGTTGATCGTTCTCTAGGGGAATAGAGATGCTAGTAGAGATGTATAATACCCTCGAAGTCTTTTTGAGCAAGTTTATCGAGATGACACAAAAGAGCATTTTTAAGTCATATATTGCACTTGCTAAAAAGCCAGTTTTGGCATATACGATGAGGCCCCAAGAACTACATCGTCACTTGACAAATAGGTTCGGCTTCTTGATTTCATGCGAATATAAATCATGCCTTACTCAAAAGTTGATGATATAACCATTAATCTATCACTTGTTGCAGAAAGGATAACATTATTTTCTACCCATTTATATAACTCATCTAACAAGGAAAAGGCAAAAATCTTATGTATCTTCTATAGGAAAATAATGATGCAGTGAAGTCGAGAATCATGCAACACTGCAAGACATTTTCAAAGATGTGAGACCATATCACGCAAAAGTGGAACAACCGCTCCAAAGTCTTGAAACTCCATCACGAAAAAGTGGCATGACCACTTCCATGATTATCTCCCGACATTAAAGGTATGAGAAGCATTAAGTAGCTAATCGCAAGCTTAATATAACAGCTAAGCGAAAAGGTCCAGACCAATACAATATCCCGCCATTAAAGGGATAAAAAGCTATAAATAACTAACACACAAAGTGGCATGTCCACCCCAAAGACGCGGAATCATAGAGCGAAAGTGCGATAAACAGCTTTAAAGACGTGAAATTTCATCACACAAAACAACAACTCCATCTAGGAAACGTGAAACTACATCTTCAAAATGACACTACCCAGCCATAGCAAAGCTATAAATAGCAACATGTATGTACATAAAAAGTGTCAAAACTCATATCGCAATCTCGTCTTTAAAGGGATAAGAAGTTGTAAATCGCTAACACAAAAACTTATATATGACACATAGCTAATGCAACAATATGCAAAAGAGAACATCATCCCAACAAAAGATGAGATATGAAGCTATGGGTAGGTGTTACACAAATTCTAATACATAAATGCTGACACCACATAAATACATCATCTCGCCAATATATAGCCATTTAAAAGGCAATAAATTGAAAACATGCAATCTTAATACATAATAATAGTGAAAATGTCCAAATAAAGACGTTATCACACCAATAAATCCATTTAAAAGGCTATAAACTCATAACGCAATCTTAATACGTAACAATGGGACAATTTTCAACTAAAGACATTGTCCCTCTATTGAAGTCATAAAAAGACATATATATTGACTACGGTTTCATGGTCATATCCTGGACATAACTGATGTTGTTTGGAAACACAAGAGAATTGATTTCTAATGTTATACTTACCTAATACTCATGTAGGTATAAGTTTCATATACATACCTAAGTTACAAAAGTTTGTGCACGCCCATTTACGACTCGCCTACATAGACTCGGGAGCTTGATAGTGTATCCCATCTCAGTCATGAACAAATACTATTAGGTGAATTGTATATCATAAATGTAATATTACCATACAATGCTTACTCTTTTTGTATAGTTATTACATATGTATATGTATGTATACATGGAATCAAGGATAGGCATATTAGGATAGGAGTCAGCAAGTTGGAAGGCTTCATGAACACATGGATCAACCTCAGGAAACTGGGTTATCAACTTTCATAGCATATATTTCATGTCTTACAAATTTGATGCTATTAGATATGATCATATATTCGACCCCTGTTAGATCCATGTATGTACATGGATATGCAAAATGCATGTATCTATGAATTTCTTACTCAAGTGAATAACTTACATATGCAAGTTGTATATCTCTGATCAAATCTTCATGTGGGCTCTACAGATATATGAAATATATTCGATTATATCCTATCGTTGCAACATTTTGTATCCTATATGGAATATATGGCGCCAAATGATAATACGCGGATTCACAGGCTTGTCCAGCGGGTCTTGTTCGTCACTATACTCAACCTGTTTACCTATATCACTCAACACATAGCATGCGTTAAAGGGTACACGAGACTTCTCTCCCCGTATTACACTTTGATGCTCAAGTTAGTTAACGAAATAATTTTAGTGATATATTTGTGAGAGAGTCAGAGAGTAGGTACCTCCTCCAGAATTGCTTTCGTTGTTATTTATAGAATGTGAGGATTCATAACGATTAAATATAATTAGAAGATCAAATCCTATCTTTCAAATATATCTATCAAATATAATCTTTCTTTGTATTTGATAAGATTTTGTATATCTTTAGTATGATTGATATCTTTCTCTAATGCATCCGATTAGATTTGACATATCTTTAGTAAGATTTAAGATATCAACCCTATATACTTTCACATGCCATACATATAACACGAGGTAGGTATCTTATTTAATATCTAATATAAGATTTCACATATCTTTAGTAACATTTATGATATGGATCATTTATATTTTACATGTCATACATATATCGCATGTTATATTTTTTTTTTTTTTTTGAATTAACGCATGTTATATGACTTATCCAAGTTATGTCATATGTCCCTACTAAGGCCTATCATGCCCCCTAGGCCAAGTGGGTAATATAACTGGACAACAACTTGGCCTACTACTATGATGTAACTATACAAAGTTTAGACTTCATGTGTTAACTTATGATGACTTACCACTTAAGAAAAACTTGTTGTTGCATTTTTACTGGATAACTTGCTTAGTGATGATGACAAGGATTGCTAAAAAGAGTTGTATAAAACCTTTTACAGTTCACTTTCCTTTTTTATATTACTTTGGTCATTTTTTTTTGAACTTATATTACTTTGGTCATAAACCGGTTCTTTTTCTCACAAGAGTATGGAGAAAAACTAAACAAAAAAGAAATTTAGGTTTTTTTGTGAGTTTTTCATTCTTGATACTTAATGGTTTTTTTTTTATTGATGTGTTTACCATTTGTAACCAAATGTGAGCTCCACTTGGTTGATAAGGTTAGCACACTGTAAAAATGGTAACAAACACACAACAAACTTCTTTACACCCAGCCAACCACCCCTTGGTGTATATTTTTATTATAACGATTCAAGAAGATAAGTCCCCAATCGGATGCTTACCAAACAATACAAATACAAGATTGATCTCTACTAGGTAGACACCAATCAACCTCACTACACTTATCACTCAATCACTCAGACTATAAAGATCAAATATGATTGATCTTTAGAACAATACCAACAACTGATATCAAAGCGATATCAATAACAAGAGAATACAAGATTGTGTGTGTAAAACGAGAGAGAGAGAGAGTAAAACAGATGAAGAAACTGAATAATGAAACCCTAGAAGAAGATAGAGTATATATAGGCTGAAGTTGCATAACAGCCTTCCAAGTTATCTTCAATACTCAAACAGCTTCTAACTTTTACTTTAGTGTAAATGAAGTCTCCAACTTGACATTATTAGTCCTTGTACTTCTAACATCCCCTCTCAAGTTGATAGACTTCAACCTTGATCAACACCATAATCCATAGCCTGTTTGCCTCTTCTATCAATATCACAATCCTTTACCTGCTTGCCTCCATTGAGAGACCCTGCAAACATGTCAACCAAACCAAGTTTTTTGCACAATACACAATGTTGCTTTTGACCAAGACACTTGGTAAAAATATCTGCAATTTGCATGCTAGTATGAATTTTAACAGTCTTAATCACACCTGCAGATACTTTTTCTCTTACCAAATGTACATCCAACTCAAAATGTTTAGTTTTCTCATGGAAAACTGGGTTAGCAGCAATCTGTATAGCAGCACTATTATCACAAAAAACATCCACAGGCAATAAGCCTTTAATACCAAGACTACTTAACAAATTGCTCAACCAAATAACTTCACAAGTAGTAGAAGCTAAGCTTCTATATTCAGCTTCAGCTGAGCTTCTAGACAAAGTGGACTGTTTCTTACTTTTCCAGGAAATAAGAGAATCACCCAGAAAAACACAAAATCCAGTAACAGATCTTCTAGTTATAGGACACTTTGCCCAGTCAGCATCAGCATAAGCTCTAAGTTTAAGATCAGAAACTTTGTTGAATTGTAAACCAGAACCAGGAGAACCCTTAAGATATTTCAAAACTCTTAAAGCAGCCTTAAGATGAGACTGAAAAGGCTTATGCATATGTTGACTAAGACAATGTACAGCATAACTAATATCTGGTCTAGTATTAGTCAGATAAATCAACTTTCCCACCAGTTTTTGATAGTTAGTAACATTGTGCAAAACCTTATCAGTATCACTTTCAATACAACTTAACACAGAATTCTCAGGCAAAGGAGTATCCACAGGTTTAGCAGCTAACAACCCATACTCATATAATAATTCCATACAATATTTTCTTTGTGTCATACACACACCTCTTTCATTTTTCAAAACTTCAATTCCAAGAAAATATTTCAACTCACCCAAATCCTTAATCATAAACTTGGTACTCAAAAATAGTTTAAACTTTTTAATTTCATCTTCATTGTTACCAGTTATGACAATATCATCAACATACACAAGCAAAGCAACAAACATGTTATCTTTTTGTTTAATATACAGAGAATAGTCAAATTTGCTTTGAATAAACCCATGTTCAATCAAGGCAGTGGTAAGTTTAGCATTCCACTGTCTTGGAGCTTGTTTTAGACCATACAAAGACTTATTAAGTTTGCAAACTTTACTATCATCACCACCATTAAAACCCTTTGGTAATACCATATAAACATCTTCATCTAAGTCACCATACAGAAAGGAATTGTTAACATCCAGTTGATATAATGGCCAATTCATATTAACAGCAATACTAATTAAGCATCTCACAGTAACCATTTTAACAACTGGGCTAAAATTTTCATCATAATCAAAGCCTTCTCTTTGATTAAAACCTTTTGCAACTAATCTAGCCTTATATCTATCACCCTCACCAGTAGACTTGTATTTTATTTTCCAAATCCACTTATACCCAATGGCATGTCTACCAAGAGGTAAAGTACATTCAGTCCATGTATTATTTCTATTTAAAGTCTCAATTTCATTATTCATAGCTTCAGACCAATTAGAATCTTTGTGCTTCCTCATAAGTTTTAGGTTCAACAGATTTATTAAGAGTAGAAGCAAAGCACATATTATTACTGTTAAGACCTCTATAGCAAACATATTTTTCAATACCATATCTGACTTTAGAACTCATCACATAATCATTGAACCTAACAGGAGTTTTAGTCTCTCTACCAGACCTTCTTATAACAAGTGTCTGCACATCATCAGTTTCAAATAAAGACTGAGTTGTTATGTTTTCAGAATTATGTTCAGGAACGGGACTGCCCTCATACCAGTATTGGTCATCAACTTGGGTTGCAGAATGCTCATCTTCATGATACAAATGAGTAGTATCTGAGTCTACTGCATCAAATAAAGATGGCAAACTAACTTCCACAACTGATGTATCTTCCCCTTCATCATTGGGACTTTGAGACTTAAGACTATCAAAAAACTTCAAGTGATCTACTTCATTTGCATTCTCTGCATCAGTGATTTCACAGGTTTTCATTTTAAGTGGAAAAATGTTTTCATAAAATTTCACATCTCGGCAAAAATACATTTCGGTATCTAAACTTAAAAGTTTATATGCCTTTTTAGTAGTAGAAAAACCCAAGAGAACACATTTTCGGACCTATAAGACATTTTATCATGATTGTTCAAAATAGTAGCAAAACAAAGACATCCAAAAGACCTCAAATGGGAAAGATTTGGTTTCTTTTTATATAACAACTCATAGGGACATTTACCATGTAAGACAGATGATGGCGACTGTTTATAAGATATACAGCAGTTAGAACACAATCAGACCAAAACTTTAAAGGAATCCCCCCTTGAAACATAAGACTACTTGCAACATTGAGCAAGTGTCTATGTTTCCTTTCAGCAATCCCATTCTGCTGAGGTGTATGGGCACATGAAGTTTGATGAATAATTCCAAGATCAGAAAACATATCATTCATTTTCTTATTAACAAATTCAGTTCCATTATCTGATCTTACAGTTTTTATTTTTAAATCAAATTGATTCAGAATCAAGTGAATGAAACTACAAAAAACACCAAATACTTCATCCTTAGTTTTGACTAAGTATACCCATACAGCTCTAGAAAAATCATCAACAATGGTCAAAAAATATTTGTATCCTTCTCTGCTTGTAACTCTATAAGGGCCCCATAAGTCAAGATGAACAAGATCACCAATATTCTATGACTTATGATCAGACAAGGGAAAAGGTTCCCTTGTTTGTTTTGCCCTATGACAGATTTCACAAACAGAGATAGTAGAATTCTTGGAAATACCAAGATCCTTTTGAAGAACAGATAGAACAGGATCAGCAGGGTGACCCAATCTATTATGCCAAGTAAGTTTAGACACATTATAAGATATAACCATATTGCACTTACCTAAAGACAAATTAGACTGCATGTCAAACAAGTAAAGACCATCGGTGACTACCGGTCCCAGAACAATCTCCCTTTTCCAATCCTGAATATAACATTTATCCTCATCAAAACCAACAAACAAATTACAATCTCTAATAAGTTTATTAACATATAAAAGGCTCACACAATATCCAGGAACAACCAACACATCATAAAGAGTAACATTATTAGTCAACTTCAAATTTCCAACATGACTAATAGTGGCAAGAGTCCCATTGGGATGACCAACACTAATTTTAAGACTAGTAATATCCACAACATTGGTCATACCAATGGTAGAAACAGTTAGGTGTTGATTAGCACCTGAGTCAATGATCCAACCCAAAGAGATAGTACTAACAGCCAGACTAGAATTAGCATAAAAATATCTAGAAAAGTTAACATTAAACCAGACATTTCCATTAAAGAAAGAAGCTCTACGCCATATTAGCATGTATGCTTCGGAGGAGTTTCACTAATCAAGGATAACAACTTCTTCATATGTTCGAAGTAAAACCGGAAGAGTTGCCAGCATATGAAGAAGTATACTTATTCTCATTTTGTTTAACATCAGTATTAGCGGTATAGTTTTGTTTAAAAACATTTTGCTTATTAACAGGATTATTGTTTTTAACAAAACCAGGAGGAAACCCAATCAACTCATAGCATCTGTCAATAGTGTGTCCAATTTTACCACAATTCTTACAATTCAGATTAGGATTAGGACCTCTATTAGCAGTATTAGAATTAGAATTGGTGCCCCTAGTGTTATTATTATTAAACACTCTTCTATTGTTATTAAAAGACTTAGCAGAAAAAGAAGAAGCATTAAGTTTAGACTCAGAAACACTAGAGGTCTCAGGAATCCCTCTGTGGGACTCCTCCCTAGATACAACAGCATAAGCATCTTTGACCTCAGGAAGAGGATCTCTAGTTAACAAAGCAGTTCTCACAGGTTGATAAGAGTCATCAAGACCCATAAGAAACTGCATCAGTTTCATTAACTGTTGATGCAGAACTAATTCAGTACTAGCATCACAAGTGCACTTATGCTCACAAGTACATTTAGGCAATTTAGTGAGAGAATCAAATTCTCTCCATAAGGAATTGAGCCTATGATAATAATCAGCAACAGAACTACCACCTTGTTTAACAGAATTAATCTTTTGTAACAGATTATATATCACAGAACCATCAACTTTATCATAAGTTTCTTTTAACTCTTGCCAAACAGAAGCAGCATTCTCAGAATAAACTAATCCCATATAAACAGAATTCATAATCCAAGTCAAGACTATAGCATTACATCTATCCCATTGAGCAGACAAAACATCACTAGTAGTAAACAATTCCTTAAGACAAGTACCATCAACAAAGCTATACTTATTCCTAGCTTGCAATGCCAATTTCATAGCACCAAACCAGATTCTATAATTTTTAGTTCCAAGCAGTTTAAATGGAATAAGAGCAGTTCCACTATTATCATTAGTTTGAATATGAAGAGGATTACCAGCATCTAGATTACTAATTAACACTTGAGTATTACTACCACTAGGTGCATCTTCAATAGCCATAATAACCAGTTAACAAGAACAAACAACAAAAACAAATAACAAGAACAAACAGTAAGAATAACAGAAATAACCACAATAATCAGAACCAACAAGACCAACAAACAACCAGAACTAAACAACTCAATCAACTTCCAAGACTGCCCAATTCCTATCCTCCTTCGACTTAGACACAACAATAAACTGAATAATAAAGAAAAACAAATATAGCTACCACAACTCACACCCAAGATCAACCAAGAACCAGCCAAAAGACTGGGGACAGCCACAGCAGGTATTCGTACCAATCAAGTTGGCAGATCAAGGAGTTAACTGTCCCGTTTGCACCTTCTAGACTCAGTTAATGTTGTCTTAAAGAAGAGATGAAACTTACAGTGCTGAATAGAAAGCAAGAACAACAAGAATGGGCCCAAGAACACCAGGGAACAAAATCCCCAAAACCAGAAATTAGGGTTTCAAGAACCCTAATCAAGAAATCCCACAAGAATCACCAGATCTAGCCTGAAAGACTAAATCAACAACGGCCGTTAAGAGAACAGCCTCAATTAACCAATAACACCGTCAATTGCAAAAGCCCCCAAAATCTCCTTTGAAACCCTAGAAACCCTAGAATCTCAAAAAACCACCAGATCAGAACCTAGAGCTCTGATACCATGTAACAATGGTAACAAACACACAACAAACTTCTTTACACCCAGCCAACCACCCCTTGGTGTATATTTTTATTATAACGATTCAAGAAGATAAGTCCCCAATCGGATGCTTACCAAACAATACAAAGACAAGATTGATCTCTACTAGGTAGACACCAATCAACCTCACTACACTTATCACTCAATCACTCAGACTATAAAGATCAAATATGATTGATCTTTAGAACAATACCAACAACTGACATCAAAGCGATATCAATAACAAGAGAATACAAGACTGTGTGTGTAAAACGAGAGAGAGAGTAAAACAGATGAAGAAACTGAATAATGAAACCCTAGAAGAAGATAGAGTATATATAGGCTGAAGTTGCATAACAGCCCTCCAAGTTATCTTCAATACTCAAACAGCTTCTAACTTTTACTTTAGTGTAAATGAAGTCTCCAACTTGACATTATTAGTCCTTGTACTTCTAACACACACACCATCAAACTAATGAGAACATCGCGTTTAATTATGTTAATGCCTTACTGGTCCCTCAGACGTTCCTTCCGACCTGGGTCCATTCGAGACTATATTCGAGCTACCAGATGGCGGTATCATTGGTGGAAATAGCGTGGTGAGCGAACTTTCGTCACAACAAAACTGGAAAAGTGCATTCGAGAATGACTACAAGGTGCAAGTTAAGGCGACGCCAAGTGTTGAGGCGATGACTAGGATTGAACCGAGTCGTGTACACACGGACCAAGCTTATGGTGTAATGTCTCAACGACACGATTATACAACGTAATATGTCTCAATTCAACTATGTTGACCCTTTGTCCAACGAGGGTTCGGGCGATGGGATGTTGGTTGGCTATCAAAAAAGGGTGGTGGCCGAGGGGATGTTGGCCATGGCTCAAGCAATGAACGGGTCGATGCAAAATACCGTTAATGGTTTATATCGTGAAAATGAATGCTTAAAGTCTCACTACTCTCAATCATGTGCCAGTTATAATAGTATTTTTTGTGACCTTACTAGAGCGAGGGAGCTGGAAAGAAATTTATCTAAGAAAGTTTCGGTGTTGGAACGAGAGAAGGTGGCGTTAAGGCGTGACCTAGAGTGGGTGATAGGAAGAGCTATCCCGAGGATGCTTGCTAGAGTATTTTGATGTGAGCAATTTGACCAAAGTAAGTCCTGTGAGAGAAAAGACCCTTTTATGACCAAAGGTTTTATACAACTATTTTTAGGAAGAGCTAGTCACCGTATGCTCATTCTCCCTTAACTTAGATATCATACATGAGGTTGTATGTTCTTGTTACTTTTGATTAATCATCATTGATTTCGCCTAGATAACTTGTACACGTTGACAAATTGTGTGTTTATGTTATCAATTTTGGACACCAATACAAAACATAAATCTTGATGAGAACATGGTAGCAGCTAGTGTGAAAGGATTTAGTAAACCTATTATTGTAGGCTTTCCATAATTTCATTTCTAAGGAGCAATGCACTTGCATATCCCCGTTGGTGTGTAGACCGATTTTAAGATTGAGATTAGATAGAAGTAACGACACAAATTTTACAAAACTTTCACACAATGATATGATATGGTATGACACTTGGACCACTTATTTAGTCTATTCATTCACTATTCTTTCTTTAATAACAATTCATTGTGTGGAAGTTTTTTTTTTTTAATTTCGTGTGGTTCTATCATTTTTCTTTAAGATTTTATTAGAAAGCTTAGGGATCCATAATCAAACCTGCATTGTTACTTTTATAGTTGAGTTCAAGCTTACCAATGGCTCGACCACTTGGTGAGCTTAAATGATCCAACTTTACAGAAGAACTTGGAGCAATTGTATTTCTTACTTATCGAGTAATTTTTTCCCACGGCTGACTTGCTTCACTGACAGTAAAGAATTATGGAGCAACTAATTAGCTGAAATTTGGTAACGGTGAGGGCATAACCGAGATCCAGGCTACATATAGTTGAAGCCACCAATTTTCACATTTATGTAAAATTGACCCATAAAAAACATTAAAACAGCATAAAACAAATGAGAATGCCAACATCTCTGAACTTCAATCCAACGTGCACAATCAGTTAAGAGTTAACTAAACCATAACCGTCCTTGAGAGGTAAACTAAAAACTTACATCACTATGAAACTCAAACCCACTAGGAAACGTCTATTTTGCACGAAAACAGCTTATCCATCCTAATAATCGCGTCATTTCTTTTTACCTTTGCCTTTTTTACCCTTATTCCCCTTGTTACTCTCCCCTTTCTTGATTTTAACATCCGGAGTGTTAACGCCATCACCTGTTTGTTCAACCTCAGTTGTGCTGCTTCTCTCTGATACGACCATTTTCCCAGACTTTGGATTCTGAATCTTGCCATACCGCTTCAAGAAATCATCTAACTTTGGCCTACTTCTTTCTGGCCACTCCATAAGAATTTCAAGATTCCTCTTGAAAATAAAATGATTTGGACTGAAAAAGACCCAAGACCCAAATAAATCTTCAAAATTTCAAAAGTTTCTAAATTCATATATAAACATATCGAGTTCATGAGATTGCAAATCTAACCTTGGATCAAATTCCTCTAGAAGCACCTTCAGTTCACTAAATACTTCGTGTGCAAGTGTTACATATTCTCCTGTACGGAATTTTCCATCTTCAAGAGCAGTAGCTAATGCGTCTAAATAAATTACAAATTCATTCTGAAAGCAAAAATATAATTAGAAGTCAACGTAGTTTGAAACAATCATGATAAACTATAAAGAACCACAATGCACTTACTTTTATTGTAGGAGGTATCCTCGCATTTAAAAATTTAGACATTCTTTTCAGATCTTTCCATTTCATTCGCAGTTCCCGTCTACATCCATCCACTGGATTCACAATTAGATTTGCATCTGCTAGTGTACTAGCACATGCCATCTCAGGAATCGACCCACAACTATCATCGTTCCTTAAATTTTGAGCAGAAAGAGTAGTTTTTCTTTGGAATAGTACACTCATGATCTCTTCTCTGGAATTCGTAAGGTCAACAAAAATAGCACAAGGGGCATGGATATTAGGTCTCAAATCTTCAGAACACACAATCACAAGAGGATCATCTATGCTACTAAACGCATCTGCAACCATTTCCGGATTCAGGATCAAATTTTGACCCTCCCTTCCTCTCAAAAGATTAGACACAAACTTATTTGGAAGAAAATGTCTATGATCGGACAGCAAATTAATCAATACTTTTGAAATATCTGGCGCCTTCAGAAAAATTGTACACATCATCATAACAAACTTCATTACTAAAATTGGAAAATAAGAATTGTACTTGATATCTAATCTTTGTAACCATGATATAGTATCTTTTTCACCGTATATAATTGAGTGCATCATATGAACAAAATAGAGTATGAGAAAGGGTGAAAATTCCTGTTTCTTATCTGGAAACAATTTAGTGGGAGTAGCAGGAGAGTGAAGATATGTAAGCCATCCAACAAAAGAAGACCGAGTAGTGTAGAAGGTTTCATTTAAAAAATTATTTACGAAAAGAAGACGATCCAAAAGATGCACAAAACTGTCCGGTGAAATGTAGCTTGCAAGCTTCCAATTGGCTCCAAAAGTACCATGTACAAGACTAACATCAAACTTTTCCAATCCATTGTCCCTAATACTCTGAACAAGGGACTTCCATGTAGGATTCCCCTCAAGCTTATTAATGATAAGCTTGTAAAGAGCTGCCGAGGTTTTTGAACCAAGACATATCATCATCACCCTCCCTATTGTTCGATAGGTGAAGTCACCCTTCATGTCAACATAATGAAGAATTATCTCATCAAGCAATTTTGCCGAAAGATCAGTCTCCCTTAAAGAAATTAAGTCCTTAGAGACTGATTTCCGCCAGTCTAACGGAAACACAAGATCGAAGTAGGTCAAAGAAATTCCAAGGAAACATTGCAGCTTCTTTATATAAGGATTTGTGAGATTAAGATATTGGCATCCTAGAAGAAACTTGGAGACCTCAAAAATATGAAGGAGAGATGTGCTTTGGTGGAATGCAGGACCGTTTGACTTTGACTTACGAAGGGCTTCAAGAATTTCAAGTACCTTTGTACCCACAGCAAGTAATTCGGACTGCCAATAAGACCGAATAGCGAACACCAACTCCCTGCCATCAATAATTAGACGATTCCCGTCCATATGAAGACCCTTTTGACCCCACTTCCTCACCCAATCAGCATCCTTGTTAACTAACAAGTAAACCATGTTACCTTTTACATGATGTTTCCTCACCCCAAAATAGATTAGACTGAAATCAACATAAAGCTCGTCTCTATCTGGTTCTTCATTATGGAAACTTCCAAGACTCTCGAAGATATTCACAACATTCTCCTTCCATAAATTCCAATAGAAAACTAGAGTTCTAACAGAAACCTGGTTCTGAAACATATTGTCTTCGCAATGCTTATTCATATCAATAGGTAACTCGTCCTCCCACTCATACTTTGAGACATTCATATGAAGATGCTTATCTAAGATTTTCCTAATCAACAAGATTTCTCCCTTTAGACTCCTGTTTTTCTGAGTAACGTCCAAACCAGTCTGTAGCTCAGGCAAGGTGGTGTAGTGATCACAGAGTACTTTAAGCTCACTACTAACAAAATCATAGAAAACATCAGACTCCAATTTGGCAAGCAACTTGGCTTTTTCACAATATACTTCCTTCTGAGGAAACTGCTTCAATGGCCAGCCGCTGTTTCCATTTTCCCATAACGAGCTAAAATATACATACCAAATTAACAAAACCGCTGCCTCCTTAAAATGTCCAACCTTCTCCAAAAGATCAGCCTCTTTAATAACATCACCTAATGACCTTGCCAGCTCAGCAGCTTCAAGAAACTTACCCAACTCTTCTTCCAACAATAAAAGGTCATCAAGGCAGCCTAACGACCTCAAGAACACACGTTTAGATTCAGTACAATAAAACGCCTGGACAAATTTCATCATGGATTTAGGATCATCATGCCCATGGTATTCAAAGGCACAACTTTCTAAGAACTCTTGCACATTTTGTCGAAATTCTTTACTTTGCGAATGAACACCTTCCTTCCAGTATTTTATATACTCCAACCCTTTATCAAAAAGTTTCCCTTTTCTACAATGCGACAGACAATTGGAAAACTGATCTCCCTTGGCGTAAGCTTCCGCTGCTTCGCTATGACACCCTGCTAGACTGAAACACTCTGCTGCCGCATCAATCTTTCCAGGTGTGTACAAATATATTTTCCCTAAACACACAAGATTTCAAATTAGGAGTAACAAGATAAGCTTTAATTTAATACACTTGACCTATTTAAGTTCAAACACAACACAACACAAGTCAAATCATTCATAAGTTAGTGGTGGCTAGATGGGCGGGTTGAGTGATGACTTAAAGCCGTATTATTACAATGCATCCAAACAGTTTGACACATTGACACGTTCCCTTTTATTTAATTTCTTTTTTATTCTACATTATAAATGATGATTAAACTAATGCAAGCACTTAGTCTAAAGACGACGATTTATGTTATAAAAAGAAATTACCAGCTCTTTCATATTCCCCCAAATCACAATAGCATGATGCAGCATACTCGAGTTTCCCAATAGACTCAAACATTGCTGCCGCTTCTCTAACATAGCCTAGAAAAGCTTCTTGATTTGTTCCCCGCATTTGATCAGCAGATGCTCGTAGATCAGATGCTTTGGCCATTTTTACCCACATTGCGTCTCCAGCTCTCTCAAAACATAGTATTGCCATAACAAAATTCTTCTCATAAAAAAACTGAACGCCATATAATGATTATGTCAAATAAGGCAAATAAAATAACAACATTTAAAAAAATTGAACCAGTAGTAGATCAAAAAAGTAACCTTTTTTCCGCGCTCCCGCCACTCACGAGGGCTGCTTGCAACCCTCATAGTTCGTGCCATTGAATCATCCAACTTTCTCATCTGAACTAGTCCCCTCAATTTCCAGTAGTCGAACATTGGCTTGGAGAGTTCCTCTTTGTTCTCACAAATCCATAGCCTTTGCCTCGTTCGAGTTATGGCCACATACAATTGTTTCAACTCAGAACACAAAACACTGTGTCTTTCCTCACTGAATGTCGGGAAAGACTGAGGAAGTTTTTCTTCAACCCAATTATGTTTTTTCATGTATTCATATAAAAGTCTCCACTGGCCTTTCAAAGGGGATGTTCCAAAATACCTGTACAGCAACACATCCTAATATAAAAATAAAATATTAGTATTAATCTTTGAATGACAAGAGTTCATGATAGGATTAAAACACGCACCTGAAACTCAAGACCTTTACACTCCACTATAGTAAGAACAAGAGCTTGTCTTCCAACGTATTCACAGATTTCAGCTTTCGTATGTTCATCACGTACTAAAATAACTTGTTCAGCACCAAACCCCACTATTTCTACACCACTTCCACCGCCACCAAAGATTGTTGCAATCGCGTTATCATCATCACAAGACTCCAGTAGTACAGGAGCTTCCCCCAATACAAGACTAGTTTCAGGCTCTAAACTATCAATTGAGTGAGCAAAGTAATGGTATAAAAGGTCAATGACACTCTGAGCTAAATCAAGCACACCAACATGCGTCCTGAAATTCTGTTTTAACTGTTTTATCTCGGAAACAAGACCCTTTCCAGTGTTTTGGGTGCCTAAGAATTCGTTAAAGAATAAAGATCGTATATCTTGAAACCTAAAATCTATCCCTCTAGCAATCGTCTGAGCTGTATCACCCGCAAAAAGAAATCCTTCATCAACATTAGGGCAAACATATTTAAAAAGAGAAATCTGCCTCATACTCAGATCTTGTACTTCATCAATATAAACAAAATCCATTTGGTCGCCTTCAAAGTTCCCATTACTAAGCCTATGACGAATGTCAATGACAAAATCTCCCAAATCAAACTCTCCACGCTCACTTTTCATCTTTTCATAGGCTTGAAAGAGTCTGTAAACATTCTCTCTTTTCTCTTTTGTTATAGTGGAAGAACGATTTTCAGCCAATAACAAGTAACCCCCATAGCTTAATCTTCCGTCACTGCATTTCCCTTCTTGCAGCCCTCCTTTTATATGAGATATAATTTCAGTGAACACTCTCGAAGGATCAATCTTTTTGGTTAGTTTTGAATTAAAGTGTGGCCAGTAAAATGAACAAAACCTATCAAATGTGACCTCCCTTAATCTTATAAAAGTTTGCAATGCAACAGATCTTGAACTTATACAGTTACCATGAGAACCTTCTCTTGCCTCGCGGAATCTTTCGAAGAACGAATTCCCCAATGTACCATCCAACATCATCAGAAACTTTTGAAATGTTATAACAAGCGGATAACTTTTCACAGGGATGTTAACAAATGTGTCTGGAATATCACTGAACTCGCATGTAATAACATCCATATCATCAAGACTCGTCTCTGCTGATGAATTCCCATTACTTGAAACACTGTCAAATACATCAGTTTTTGAAATCAGAACAAGAAAATAAAAGATGGAAGAAAAAGGGATAAAATACGAGTATTTGGGCACCTTGTAAGTTGGGAAACATTTTGTTTCACAGCAAAACATAATTTTGGGCTGACAGTCACAAAAAGCTGGCGAAGAACACTCTTTTTACTATCTTGATTATCATCGACAACTTCAGTACCCCTAAATTGGCTGCATTCCCCTTCATAACACCCCTCAGAAGCAATCCTGAATTTTTGTTCGTTTTGGAACAACTTCATAGTCAATACAGTGGTTTTCCCTGTTCCTGATCGCCCAATTAAAAATGAACTTTCTCGAGATAAAATTATGTCCATCTGTTCATCAGTGACTTGCATGGGTAGATCACCTTCTTTACCAGCGAGCAAATGACTCACAGCCCCACGTGATAATGAGTAGAACTTCATAAGCAATAAGCTTTCGCTCACTTTTGAGTTTTCAACATAATTTCTAACATCACCAGGATTCACACTCACTTCACTATTGTCTTCACTTAAATAACGAAATCTGATAATTTTTTCAGATGTGGACCAACTCATAGGAACTTCCAAGTTCCTGAACAATATAAAAAGAATATGCTATTAGGCATCTTTGATATAATCACTAGTTTACGTATTATAATTTATAATTCACTAGAAATTTAATGAACATACCCCTCGAAACATTTTTCTCTGCACCTATTTATATATGCATCAGTGTATGCAGAAAATATGCTCTCAAGTCGTTTTGTAAGTTTTGGAATATACTCTAACGCTAATACATCCCAAACCTTCAACACTTGTATATACTTGACTTCCTTGATGATGTCAATAGTACAAATCACATAGAACCCTTCAACCTTAAACTGTTTCAAGATTTGTGACGATTTTTCACAGCACAAGTCTACACTTTTGTTTTTGGGCCGCCAGCCACTAGAAAGTTTCAGTAATAGGTTTAAAACCTGCTTCTTCAAGCGAGAATCCGTCAGCTTTCCAAACGATCTTCTGAAGTCGTCACTGAAGAGAACCTGATGGCATAAAATTTAATAAACATGAAGAAAGAAAGTTGTGATCAAAGTTATATTTGCAATGTTGTTATAGTAGCGTAAGCATAATTTTTCAGTAACTTACTTTTTCAAATATACATATATGAATAACCTGCTTTTTTTTAACCAATATCAGTAAAGGTTATAATAACACTTTTACACTGACAGAAAACAACTTGGTAGTTATTTGACATAAGTAATCATTCAAACTGAGAATAAAGTTATCGCACACCATAAATTTATGGCTGTCTTCAAAAGTTCAAGATATGTTACTATTGAGATAAAATATAACCACAAATTGTTAAAATGCAATGCAGGAGAGAGACTACTAATTGTTAATCACATACCTTCCATCTTGCCTGTATAAAAAGTACACTATTCCCGTTAACCAGGTCATCAAGTTGTTGTAACTCTTTCTTTGCTTCTATAATCGTCATTTTCAAGTATTCATCAGTATCAGCGTCAAACAAACAATGGCGATTCCTTGCATCAGAGACTAATTCCTTCCATATGGACTCGCTACTAGTAAGGGTTCTTTCATTTCCTAGTATCCAAAGACAGTGTCTACAGACAAACGGAAGACAATATTATACTTTGACAAAAATAAAGTATCTACAAAGATCAATCAATCAGAAGGTGAGAGGATTACACACCGTGCTCTTGTCAAGGAAACATTGGTCCTTTGACGACTTGATATGAAGCCAACAGATCCATGGCTATTGGACCTTACTGTCGACAAAATAATAATATCTTCTTCTCCTCCCTGAAACCCGTCAATTGATTTCACCTTTACTGAAAATCCATCAAGTTTCTCATACTTGTGGCCAAGTTTTTCTTGAATCGAAACAACTTGAGCAGCATAAGGAGATATAACACCAATAATAATCTTCTTGTTCGAGTCCTGCCAAGCTATAAATGTGAAAGTAGAGATCAAACTTAAGTAAACAGGTTTTCATCCTAAAACAATAAAAAGGACAAACAAAAACAAGAAAAGGGATGCAAACCTCTATAAAGTTTTTTGACAATCTTAACCACAATAGCCACCTCAACCATATTTCTTCGGCTTCTTCCATCATCATCTTTTTCTTCTCTTCCACCAACGATATTTATAAATGAATAGGAACCGAACATTGGTCCTGAAAGATACCTCTTTTCATAACTTTCAGATAACACATTTTGTGCATCAACGATCTGATTTTGATAAAACTTCAAATTTGGGAAGAAACTGATGGAAGGATGCATTCTATATTGAACATTGAGGAGATGCTTAGAATGACCCAAAGAGCTTAATCGGTCAAATAAGCTTCTTCCAAAGCCAGATTCAATACAAACCTGTCCACAAACACATAGGCCGTTAAAAACTGAAAATTAAACAATAATCTGAAAGGTAGAAAGAGACGTGTATAGACTTACGCTGCTATTAACCATTGCAGGTAATTGGCGCTCGTCTCCAACGAGAATAGCATGTTTAATTCCCGGAAGTTGAAGGGGAATGGCGGACTCTGCCTCTTTCAATTGAGCAGCTTCATCTATGACCACTATATTTAATGGCTCCATATTAACAGCATGCAACTTGAACGAACTTGAGGTTGTGCAAAATATAACAGAAGCTCTTTCAAAACAAAATTGTTTTATAGCATACGTGTTCGAAAAGCATGGAAGAGCGAGTCCTTCAAGAGATATTTGCAGAGTTTTCAGCAAAGACAGACAGGACTTAACGAAATAATCCTGCAATGGTTTAGAATTAAAAAGGTCTTCAAGTTCTTCCGAAACGAGATTCTTTTGAAACAACAAATATTCCAAGGAGCTCAAACTTTCCAAAAAAGAAATCAAATTCTGGAAATTATATTCCCCCATGAAACTTCTCGAGATATGAGTACAAAATGTAACAATGCACCTTCTGAGTGGCGGTGCAGAAGAATTGAATCGCTCTTGCACAAACTCAACGAATGATTTGAGCTCCGATATTGTTCTTTTACCTTCGTTCTCATTTTCTATAAAAGTGTAATATTTGGAAACACAATTTTCCAATAAATCAATCATAGATCTTATGCAATCCTTCAAACCAATCACTGGCCCTAGACATTCTGCAAGCTTCTTAACACGGTGCTCCAGATATATTTCTTCCATGTCACTACTAAATTTCAACCTATCCATGTTGCCAAACAAGACCACGTCTCCCACTGAACAGAAACAATCACCACTTGCAGTTGTAGTCTCGTATGATTCTTTTACCAAGCTTAGTACACATGAGGCTAACTGTACTATAGCCACATTCGTTGGAGCACAAGTAAGAGTCCTTTGCTTCATTTGCAAAAGGATGAAAAGCAAAACACTAACTGTCATTGTTTTCCCCGTTCCAGGTGGTCCCCATATTTGTTCCACAGATGAAATATGGCAACATTGCGTTTTACACAGCGCCGCCATGATTACTGCCCTCTGAGATTCATTCAGATTCAGCAAAAGTTTTTGAGATAAAATATTATCATAAACAAAAGTACAGATATTGCAATTTCCATTCACCTGTAAACAAAATAACCAAAATTATTAACTTTAACAAAAATATCATTTATGAGTGACCAAAGTGAAAATCTATTAATCAATTTATACCATAGAATCCGAGCAAAGAATCTGTTTGATGATATTAAGATTTCTATGCATGTGCAATGATTTCCATATTCTTTTTTGAGTTGTTAAATTCATCACAAAAACAACAAACATCCCGTCTTGAAATTCTATTGGTTTCGATGCCTTCACTTTTATAGATGTACTATCATCTTTATTATTTTTCACCAGCGAAAAAGCCCATGTTCTTCCGAAACGCTGTAAATCAGAAACAGAATCGGGTTTTCCCTGAACTAAAATAAGCAGATCACCAGGTAATGTATGGTAGGCATCTTTGTCACGTTCACTAAACTGATTTTTCCAAGGACCAACGGTAACATCATACAGCATGTTTTCACCATTTTTGGACTCGTTAAAAGCTATAATATCAGCAAATGGAGCTCTATTCATGATCTCCATAGAGGAAGCCAGCTCACAGCGTGTTTCCTCTAGTAAAGGATAAACAAAAGAACCAAGATAGTGATGTTCGGATTCAAACGAAAGTGGTATGTTCTCCACCTGCAAATGATGAATCCAGTCATTAAAAGTATTCATCAAGTGGAAGTCTTAACAGGTTTATGTTTTCTCATTTTCAAAACTTAATACGAGGAAAAGAAAAAACGATACTAATAAACCTTCCGGTCCAAGATCAAAGGGTGGAAATGTTGACTTTAAGGTCAAATGGGTAAAACCATGAGTTTAAAACATTAGTGTTTGAATTTCCTAATTTAGGTGAAATATCTCTATTTAGAGGTTTTTATGTTAAATATGAGAGTTAAAAGCCAATGTTATCCCAAACCAACATGAACAGCTTAATATACCCAAACACTCCAAAATGATTATCCCTTTAAAACTAAGCAAATACTACAAAAGTTGAAGACATTTATTTCAACAATAAAAAATAGTTATTCGAATAAATAGATGAAATAAACATTAAGTTTCATAAGAGTGAAACATGAAGAAACTAGCTTGTGCTTTTCATTCAAAGGGTGTTTGGAATTGCTTATTTTTTCTGCTTATAAGCACTTGGAAGTAGTGTTTGAATTTCCTATTTTACGTGAAATATCTTTATTTAGAGGTTTTTATGTTAGATCTGAGAGTTGAAAGCCAATATTATCGGAAACCAACATGAACAGCTTAACATACCCAAACACTCCAAAACGATTATCCCTTTAAAACTAAGCAAATACTACTACAAAATAAGCTATCCCAAACACCCTCACAATGGTTATAACTTAAATCTTTTTCCGTATCTTTATTAAGGGTTATCACAAGGGTTTGCATATAAAAGTTTAAAACAACAAACACGTAAAAATCTCTAACAAACATAGTAAAAATATACAAAAATAATACTAGTAGTAAAAATAAGGACCTTGCTTTTGTAGACACTTTCATCAAGAATATGATCAAGAGACCATGAAAGAATCATCTTCGTAAACTCATCTTCATGATGCTCAGCAGCAGCAAACCCCAAAGATGACCCTTGTTCCATTTTTACCTAAAAACACATAAAAATGTAAACTGTATTTAATCAAGTTTTTATAAAAATTTAACAAATGGGTTTTGATATATATAAGATTAGATGAAAAGGGTATCTTTTGTTTTCTTACACTTATTGGCAGAATTGCAGTGATAGCTGTCAAGAATCAAAAACCCTTAGTTTTAGCTGAGGGGTTTACTAAAACTAGTATGAAAAGGAAATGAAAGGGTTTATAAAACAAAACAGAGTGAGGATGAATATGATAAAAAGTTGAAAATACTAGTTACAAGCTTCAACTACACCGTACAACTCCTATTCCATAATGTACAACATCATGTAGCAAGTCACAAACTTTCTTTTTAATGAAAAGTTAACATGCCATCTTTACTACATACTAGCCTACATCGACCCGTGCGTTGCACCCATAGGTCAAGGGTTGAATATATACGTGTTTTTTACGTAATATTCTATGCAAGTAATTACATGTAAGGTATTGCAACTGATGTTAGCATAAGTTTTGTATTTAAAGTAGTTTATTTAATATTTTAATATGAATTATGTATATATTCGTTATTTTCCATTTTTATTTGTCACTTTTGTTATGTTTTTGGCTCTTATAAATTGCACGATTTTATGTGTTTATGGTTTGTGCAGCAGACACATGAAGATGATGTATTCTCAAAATTGTTCTTTTTTTTTTCTTTTTTTTTTTTTGTTATTTTCATGGTATGTGCTATTGGTCGAATAAATAACTATTTTATTGTAACGTTGATGCACTTATTTGTATATGATGGTATTTAGATGGCTAATAGAGAGAGGTTGTATTGTATTTATTTCTGGGCAAATGATAAATCTGTTGTATTTAAATTAGTTTACTTTTATTTAAAGTTTCAATTAACATAACCCGGAATTGTTAGTATATAAATATAAAGATAATTTATAAGTTTTTTTTTTTTTTTTTTTTTTTATAGAAGATTAGGATATTAATGGTAATGCATTGTGCATAGAGGGGTTGGTTTAGATCTAATGTATAAATGAAGTGTTTAAATTGCAATATTATAAAGCTTCCTAAATACTGCATTTCCCATTTATGCATGAAAAAATATGTAAGGACTGCATTAACACCCAAAATAAATGTTCCAATGCCTCTTGAGTGTTTTTTTGTTATTATTTTGTGCAAATTGTAAGTTACATTTTAATTATATATACTTACTTAACACTAATCTCAACATACAACTATCCACAATTCTAACCTTAATCTTAAAATGTCTTCCACACCTAATATCGATGAAATGAAAGCAGGTACTGAAACCGGTAAGCTTATTGATGCCTTCAGGTTGTTGATCACTCACGACAAAGCAGAGATACTAAGTTTTATTGAGCGTATGGGAGAAGAGAGTAGCCAACTGAGGTTAGCGGTTGACAAAAAGGAACAAACAATCGATGAGACCGGTAGGTTATTTACTCGTTTCAACGCTGTTGCAGCTACTGGGGAGGATTACCTTCGTGAGATACAGTTGAAGGATCGAAGGAAGATTAATTTGTTGGCTCAACTATTGGTGCTATGTCGTCAGAGTTTGTTGGAGAAGGAGGAGTTTTTGGAAAGGTTGGATGAAGCTGAAGACTCTGAAGACGAAGATTAGGGTATTTTGGAAGTTGTCTTTTGTGTTTTGATGTATGTATGATGGTTGTATGAATGTTTTATCTGACTGGTGCAATCTTATTATAACAATATTGTTAATGGAAGAAACTGATCAATGATCAGTTTAATGACTTTAAGTTTTAACCCTTTATTACGTTGAAGAATCTATTTATTTTTATTTTTATTTTTTTATTAGAAAAGGGTAAAGTAGTGTGTGTTTGACTTCCGTATCTCACACATCTATCTCTCTCAAACTCGGTCAAAACCAGTGTTCTAAAAGGCGCGCCATGGCGCCACGAAATGAACCAAGGCGTGAGATCTAGGCGTCGTGTGAAAAGGCGTGAGATAAGGAGCGAAAAGGCGTGAAAAGGCGCGCCTTTTGGTAAGGCGTGGCGCCATTTTTTGAAGAATTTAAGGGATTTACGGATTTGGGCTTGAATTTCTAGTATTTGGGCTATTTCCTTCTTGGGCCTCGTTATTTCAAAATTTAATTCCTATTTTGGCCTCATATTTGGGCCTGGTTATTTGGGATTGGGGCTTTAGTTATTGAAATTGCTCTTAAAAAATGATACAAAATTATAAATACATAAATCTATAAATATTTTTTTGCCGCCTTAAGCACGCCATATGAAACGCAAAGGCTTGTAAGGCTTGAGGCGTGGCTATGCCGCCATGCCACGCCTCACGCCTTTAGAACATTGGTCAAAACACACAGTTAGATTCAAACATCAGATTTAGGGTTTTCAATCCAACGCAAAATCAATCAAAATAAATGTTAAGCAATCAAATATTTTTGAGGGCTATTATAAAGGGCTTGATTCTCTGCTGATTGAGCCTAATATCTCAGGTATTCGATTTGAACATGATAGAATGAAAGGGCGAATGTTAAAATGTTATAATTTATTGCAAGTTAGTTACTTTAGGGTGTTTATTGATTCATAAATGATATTGTGTTATGTTAGTTTCGATTCAATCTGGAAACAAATCGAAAATTAAGCACCATGACAAAGCATAGGGTGTGCATATAAGAATGTTCATAGGTTGTGCATTTCAGTTTGAAAGAAACAAATTGAAAATTTTTAAAGAAATGGGGAGTTATTTGGTGCAAAAGAAGATTTGTTGTTTGCAAATTGCAATTTCCAAAAATCAACTAATATTTAACAGACGTGCAAAATAACCTGAGGCGGGACAAATTTTATTTAGCTTAAATCTTGCAGAAATTGGTTTTTAGTCAGACTATGTAGCATGAAATAGTATAAGAAATTAGTCATTTGCATAGGAAAAGTAGTTGTTTGATGATTTATTGCTCATTAGTTGAGGTAATAACGATTATGTGTTATACATGCAGTATGGGGAGGTGAATATCGATGGGGCGTTAGTTGATGCAAAAGCTGGGGGTGTTGAGAATATTGTGATGATATGAGAGTTGGTGAGTAAGAAGAATGGGAAATTTGCTCATACTGTCAAAGATACTACAGTTACGAAGCAGCAGTTTGTTTTGATTTGAAGTATATATAATCATAAATATGCGTTTGTGGATTAAAATTCGTACTTATTTTTTTTAAAGTTTGTAGGTCTAGCGAATCCAGCACAAATTATAATGATGGTTTATGATGAAGTTCAAGCTTGACGGGGTTGTCACTTTAGTTGACGCGAAGAATGAGAATATTCGTCAATGAGGCAGTTGAGCAAATTGCGTACGTTGATCGCATAATAGTCAATAAGGTATGGAGTTTATTAACTATTGAATTTCAGAGTTTATGCTGATTGACTTGGTATTATGATAACAATAGATGGGTTATGATTTATTAAAGTTGAGCAAACAACATACGATACAACTTGTTGTTTAAGCATTATTCATTTGAAAAACTTAGAGAATAACATACCAAAATTCAAGACACAACTTTAGGAAAAATACTTGTAAAAAAAACTACTTGAACACTTGGTTTTAGGTATCAATATTCTTTCCACTATTATTGCTCTTCATAGTCGCTGCCATAAGGGAACTCTATCTCTTCATAGCTTGCATGATTGTTAGGATTTATAACGTGCAACGGTTCCACATCTGCTCCTATTGGTGTTGCTAATGACAATTCCAAATTGATGTTTTTTTTTATGTAGTTAGCTTTGAAAAGCCTTTGTCTCAATTTTTTCGTGTTTTTTGTAATTGGTAATTCTAGATTTTCTTCTATTCGTCTTTTTTCTTCCTGTAGTTTTGTAATTATCTCTTGCATCTTTTCATTAGTTTTTGAATCACCATCCTTGCCCTATAATGAAAACAAATTTGGAAATCATAATATATAAAGCATATGAATATGTACTATAAATATCATAGTTAGATGTTAATGTTTGTGACTTAAAATATTTATATATTAGCAAATAGGGAAAACCATTACTATAATATTTAAACCATTCTTTTATTTGGAAATATTGATACTTGCTGATCAACGTTTTTCTCTTAAAATAGGCTTGTCGTATGAAATTCAGAATCAAAAGTTAGGGTCAATTGATTGCTAACCTGAAAACAGTTAATCAACCTTTCTAAACTGAGAAGTTTTCGATATGGCCAACATTGAATTCCAACCGATCGACAATGCACTTTAAAAACAGACAAACCAACATTAAAGTATTTTGGAGCTTGGTGTAAAGGCATATGAAAGTAGTGCGAGATGACCTCCCTGCTGAATGACATATGTTTAGACTACATATAGCTGTTTTTCGTGTGATAATAAAGAAGTTGATATGTGTATGTTGCTGAGAAAAGTTGCTTTTTAAATGCCTCATCAAGCATTTGAACTGACTTGAAGTTAATAAAGGATATGTAACTCCTAATCAACCATAAAATCAATTTATTAGATATTTATGTGAACCTTTGTGCATATTATTAATATTGTCTGCAATAATAGTACTTGATGAGTGTTCAGTTATGTTTTTAGGTTATTTCATAAGTCAGAAAACAATGCTCTATGAATAAGTATTGGTGGTCAAAATTTATTATGTGTCTTTTAACATGGAAATACAAATAATGGATAAGAGTTGGAACAATATTATAAAGCTTAGGAGTGTTTGTGGCAAATAATAAAGTAATAATAAATAACTGTGGTGAAATATGCATAGGTGTTGGCATTCAAATTTTATTACTTGTCTCTGAATATGGAAACACAAATAATGCATATCTAAAATAAAATGTACGCCTTTATTATATTTAATGTTTGAACATTACATAGACATGCTACGATAGGTTACTGAAAGTTTCTTTGAAAAAAATGTTACGTGTGCAGTGCTTAAGTCTTGGGTCTTTGTCTTCAATCATTAGTATCTTAAGGCCGTCAGGATTGGTAACTCTAGATAGCGCCACATAAAGCTGACCATGTGTGAACACAGGAGTAGGCAAATAGAGGCCAACGTAGTTAAGTGATTGGCCTTGACTTTTGTTTATAGTCATCGCATAACATGCCCTTACAGGGAATTGTCGTCGTTTTAGGATAAATGGCCATTTGGATTGCGCTGATGTTAGTATAATCCTATGTATAATGACATTGTCTCCTATATTTGAACCTGTCAGGATCTTTGCGTGAATAACAAATTGCCCTAAATCTGTGATGAGCAATCTTGTTCCATTACACAGACCTTTAGTTGGATTGATATTACGCAAGAGCATAATGGGTAATTCCTTTTTTAAGTGAAGTTCATGTGAGGGCATCTCGGAAAAATTTAAGGAATTTAGAAATTCAATCAGGTACAGGTCATGTTGATCTAGGTTGTCTGTAGATGCCTTGCAAACTTCATCTGCGCTGTTGTATGTAACAGAGTCCCCTGTTAACTGTTTAAACATATACTCATTGATAGCATCAGCATCATCATTCCGAGAAGTTAGGATTGCCCTTTCTTTGAGATACACATCATTAGTCTGTCTTATTGTAAAATCAGGGTATGTCTCTGCCACAATATTCTCGATAGGACAATCCCATGATTCAATTAGGAATATTTCAGGAATGTCGATCCAAGATGGCTCGTCCTCTTTTTCTTTGCATTTTGCTGGCAAATTGCCATCCCCTACAGCCAAGACCCATCTATTGAAATCCTGTTTTCGAGTATCAAGCAGTCCATTTTCACTATACTCATTGACATGCATACTGCGTGTAATGGTAAATACCTTGCAATGCTTCCACAATTCAGACTGGTTTATACATGATTGAACAATGACTGGCCTACTTGCTTTTGGTATAAGCTGGCGACTTGATGAAAGTCACCTCCCAGCAAGACTGTCAAGCCTCCAAATATTCGATCTCTACTGTCAAGGTCATGATATCCTAAGATATCTCTCAGCCTCTTGTCCAATGCCTCAAAAGCATATTTTTGAGTCATTGGAGCTTCATCCCAGATAATAAGTTTAACTTGCTGCATGAGTTCTGCCATATGCGTGTTTTGTTTTATACCGCATGTGCTGTTTTCTAATAATTCAAGTGGTATAACAAAACGGCTATGTGCCGTTCTCCCGCCTGGTAGCAACAATGAAGCAATCCCTATACAATTAAAGGGTATTAATCAGTTGTGTATTTTTTTTAAATATCCAAGTTAGTTGTTTGTTTAAATTCAATATAAATATATACCTGAAGATGCGACAGTAAAAACTATCTTACGTTCTGATCTCAACCTTGAGATGATAGATTTGTATAAAAACGTCTTTCCGGTTCCTCCTGGTCCGTACACAAAGTAAAATTTCCCTTTTTTACCATTCTCAGATTCAATAACCTCCTCATAGATTAAACGTTGTTGGGGATTTAACAATGAATGGAGTTGTTGATGTTCAATCTTACTTTTCTTCATATCATAATCCAGCTGTCAGGACCGAATAACATATAGATTTATGTGGTTTGGAGGTCTAGGTTGGTGGAAGAAGATGAATATCTTCATCCTTTTAGAGAGAGAAACTAGAGAGAGGGAGGAGAAAACACAAAGTTTATTGATAAGAACAAAACAATAAACACACACCTAATGCTTCACCTCACCCCTCATGGAGAGTCATGAGGGGTATATATAGGCCCTATCTTTGCCACTTAAACGATACTAGTCCCTAAGGGCAAAGTGTACAACGCATCTAGTCCAATTCACGTAAATGACGTTATCTTTAGAAAAAGCGAGGCTAACAATCTCCCTCCAAGATAGCGTCACACGTGAATGGTTACAATGAGACCTATAAATACAAAGCAAAGTAAATTACAATAGTAATGAACAATTTTGACTTTCTTGAAGTGCGAGTCTCGTAGTCTAGATATTGAGGCAAACTTGAAGTTCTCCCTTCCGATGACCTCGGCAAATGATCTTCTTGTAGCTTTGAACTTCAACTGTAACGGTCTAGTTAGGTTATTACTCCCTCCTAACTAGTGAGCCTTTTTTTCTTTTTCTGCTCCCTCTTGAACAGACAACACTCTTCCAACACGTCTTTAATCTTCAACCTTGGCGGAGAAAGTAAACTCTTGAAGCACAATGGTTGTCGTTCTGGGAACATCATAACAACATAAATCACTTAGTATTGCATCCAAGTTGGTAAAAAGCCCCGATGTACACCACACTACTTCTCCTTCTTCAGTCTTAAGCAAAAATCCCTTCGTAATCCAATCACGGAAGATGAAATACCAACTTCTCCCTCCTGATGGTTGCGAGCTATCGGAATCATCATAATGTTGCGTACATACCGTATTACCTTCTTGATGCAATATTAACATCATAGCTTGATCAAAATTCTATGAGAATATGTTGTAAAAATACTCTCAATAATTTTCTCTAACCAACCTTTAAATGAACCTCCTTTGAATTCACCGGCTAATTGTAATGACCACATATAGAGATAGCCCGATACGACTAACTTGAAAAAGAAGTAAGCACCCCAACTTGTGACTTGCTGCTTGTTCTAAATTTTTTGAACAATCCACAACTTCGTGTGACACTGAGCACAACAACGTAACTCCTTAAAGTGATGGTTACACACTGTGAGCACTACAACGTAACTCCTTTCCAGTTATAACCAGATTTTCAAATTTCATAATGTGCTCCAACAAGTTATCTTGAGACATGCATCCAACCAACCATCGTCTCAAAGATAAAGAAGTCCACCCGTGAAATGTCACTTCTATTCCTCGTCAATAATACCGTACAAAAACTCCGTAGCCATTTTTTCAAATTTCGCGCAAGCCGTGAATTATGTATCCCTCCGTGAAAATTTTACCATACCAAAAATACTACTCATTTAACCAACATATCAAAGTTTATATCCAATATTTTTAAGAAAAAAAATACGGATGACAATGTTGAATGTCCAATGATATTCTGTGTACCCCAGTCCACGTCCAATGTCCATCCATAGATAGAACACAAGGGCCCAAAGTCCATCGATTAGATTAGCCCAAGGCGAAATTAAACACAAATCCCACGACGAATTAAAATGCAGGCCCAAGCAAATATTAAATCTGATGCATCCTCATATATACCATCCGGTTATAGGACAAAGTGAAAAACTACTTTAACCTAAACCTATGTATTCTATCCGCCTCCCACTAAAAACATTTGTCATCACCAAACTTTAATCACATCTTAATCCATCTCATCTCCACATCAAAACCGATTTATCAAATCTTCATTCAGACGCAACTCACCTCGTCTCTAGTATCAAAACGAATCAAATATCACATCTCATCTCCATCAAACACCTTTCACTTCTGTTATAAAGGACGGCTGAAGAACTTCAAGGTCTTTTAAGATCTCAGGTATGTGTTATTGTTGTGAAACACGAACAAAATATGGAGGGTAACATGTTTGTTATTCATCTAAAGCTTTATATTCGGATATTAAGGAAACAAGGTTTCCAAAAGATTGGTTGTGTTCGAATTTTCTGAGTGGAGTTAAGGTAGATTGAGATGAGTTGGGATAGGATAGAGTTTGGGTTTGTTGATGGCTGAAATGGACTGATGATGGTTTGAAGTAAACTAGAGGTCGAGTTGTATTTGGTATTGGTATGTGGTCGAGTCTAAGTTATCTTTACGCATAACTGCTTCTTCTTGTCATTTGTACGCATAAAGTTTTTGGAACAAAAATCTTACGCGTAACTCTCCTTTAGGCATAAGCAGTATTTCTTATGCGTAAAGCATGTTAAGCGTAAGCCTCTTGCTTATGCGTAAGCCAGACTTAGGCGTAAGCCTAGGCTTAGGCGTAAACGCATACGCGTAACATTTTCTTACGCGTAACTTCACAGCTACGCGTAACACCTCTGAAGATGGATCCTTATGCGTAAGTTTAGGGTTTTGACCCTTTGACTTTTTTCCGGCGAGATTTTCCGACCACATATTCCGTTCAGCTTCATATATACCCAGAAAAGCATACAAAAATGCTTCCTTTTGACTGTTTGACCATGAGAAGATGAACAGATGACCACTTTGACTTTCATGTATTGGTAGCAAAAAATATATCTGTTTGGACAATATGTGACCCAAGACAGATTTACACATGAAAGACTATGACTTTTTTGTGTTACCAAAAAATACGAAACATATTGTTAACTGTTAACCCACAAATCGGAAAAAAAATTTTCCGACCCACAAAATAAGCATAAAAACAGTTAAAAACATGTGTAAAACCAACATAAATCAACACAAGATAACCATGGCTCGTTATACCACTTGTTAGGACTGAAAATATAAGATTTATGTGGTTTGGAGGTCTAGGTTGGTGGAAGAAGATGAATATCTTCATCCTTTTAGAGAGAGAAACTAGAGAGAGGGAGGAGAAAACACAAAGTTTATTGATAAGAACAAAACAATAAAAACACACCTAATGCTTCACCTCACCCCTCATGGAGAGTCATGAGGGGTATATATAGGCCCTATCTTTGCCACTTAAACGATACTAGTCCCTAAGGGCAAAGTGTACAACGCATCTAGTCCAATTCACGTAAATGACGTTATCTTTAGAAAAAGCGAGGCTAACACCAGCGCTTCTCTTATGAGACGATTGTCCATGTTGGTTAGTAACATTAGGTCTGGCATTGGTAGATCTTGAAAATCTCCTAAAGATCTTCCATACCTATTTAACAACTCTTGTATTTCAAGCAAACAATAGTTCTGAAGTTGTTCATTTGTCAACTCCAAGTTAGGGTAATCAAACATTTTCCTTTTCTTGTGTAGGATATCCTCTGCTAAAAAATGCCAGTTTTCTTCCCATAATTTTAGAGGCCTGCTGACATCACAAAACAATAAAATTGTTACAAATATGTCACGTAGTTGTGATCCGAACATCCATACACTTGCTTCAGATATAGCATGCGTCCATTCTGTGTCATCATTTAAAAGGCCATATGCAAAACAGGCTTCCTTGAACGTGGAACATAATATGTCGTTAATAGTCATGAGTTCCTCAAAAGAGCGAGGTCCTCTGACAATGTTCAACACCATTCGAAGATAGTATCGTTCTCCAGATGCCTGGTGCGAGTAAACAATCCTCCCATTGGATTTACGCTGCTTTCGTTCTTTCCACATTTTGTCTTTCTCATGCCACACATAATGGGCAGGTATCTCAGAATACGTGTATTTATTCGCTTCTGTATTACGCTTGTTTAATTCAAACCAATCTGTGAACATGGTTATATCGATGCCTTCCCTTTGAATTAGGGCGGTAAGCTTTACGAGTCACGAAGTGTGATTGCATCTGATTTGGCGGTGGTAATGAGTTTAATGATGATGGATCGAGTAATGGATGTCATAGGAAAACAAGCGCACACACCGCCTCACATGGAGCTAAAAAATACAACTCAAATAATTCTTTATTTTGTCCACCTCCAAAATGGGCCTTTGATCACCATTGTTTTTACATTTTCTTGTATAACAATTGTGGCTCTATCGGTACCTTTATTCAAGTACTTGAATAAGTACTTAATTGCCTTTGATCTGTTGCACCTTTCTACGTTGATGTGGGCCTGGTATTTCAGAAGGAGATAACGGTTGTGAGGAACCACATATCTGTTGTCATATTTGAATTTTCCTTTTATATAGTAAGCTTTATTATCTCTCCGACGATAAATAGAATAACCATCACTATCAACCATTGTTTCATCAACGAAAGGTTTAGGAAAATGTTTTGAGCATTTACCCTCAACTGTACATGGTGCGTATTTAGCATCTTTACCGCAAGGACCGTGTAACATAAATTCAGTTACCACTTTATACCCATCTAGATCATTTACTCGACATGGTATCTCTGCTGTAATTATATCATTTATCTGGGACGGGGTTTTGCATTTCAACTCTTCTTTTAGCCATAGTAGGATGTGAGAATGAGGTAGCCCACGTTTTTGAAATTCTATGACATATACAACTGAAAGAAAATTGAGAAACGAATAAGATAATGCATAAACTTGTTATAAAAGAGTAGACATATTGCCATTATTAGCTAAGGTGAATTACCTCCCCGCGACTTGCAAAAAATATGGTGTTTTGTAAGATCATTTAACAGTTCAGTAAGCTTAAGCTTGAATACGCGTGTGGCCACTTCTGGACGGTCATGTGCTTTTTGTCCCGGAATGTGCTTTAACATTTCTGAAATCTCAAGCCATTTTGTATTAGCAGTGAAAGTGATGAACAGGTCTGGGTTTCCATAGGTTCGACATATAGCCATTGCATCTTGGTAGTTTTGCATCATATACCTTGGTCCGCCTATAAAAATTTTTGGTAGGACGATTCGTTTTCCCAAGCCTGATGCATTTGTATCACCTCTTGTTACAGCGTCACACAGGTTGTGATATAGATCCACGCGTAACGTATCTTGATTTTGCCTATTCCATGTAAGCCTTTGCTCCTCGACAGCCGCGTATGCGTCAACCAAAAACTGTTGGAATAATCACCCACCTCTAACCAATGTGGTGCCTTGATTATTTCGCTGTTGTATGATGTATGAGTAGTACTCTTTCATTGTAACAAAAGGCCTTTTAGTTCTGCGTACACCTTTGTAGTTGCAATATGGTATCTTTTCATGAAACACGTCCTCTCCATATGGAAATAATAATGGATATTGGAGGGCCATGTATTCCGGATGCAACTCAGAAATACGTTTCAGCCCTTCCTCCTTGTTTCTTACAACAATATCTCTCGTGGGAATACCATCACCAAAATCTTGATAATCGAGATGCAATCTCAGTGCGGTTAGGCGTTATATTTCCGAGATGCACCTTGACCACTTAGGAGATGTAGTTCAAAGGGGGCTGAATTATGGGACTCAGACCAATCGGGCCATTGAAATGCCTTGGTGATTGGATTTGTTTGATTGAACATTTGCATCAGGCTTGCTACTATATTTGCATCCACAACTTCTACACTATCTTTGCTTATAAAAGCTCCCATTCGGTTCTTAACTTCATTTCCGTGTCAAAAAGTATAGATGCGCATATTTAGGCTGAGTGCCCTGTTTAGGCAGTAGAGAACCTATTCGATGATAGCTTTGGCCATTTACTCTAAAGGTATATGGACCCCTGCCTGTGTTAATTGAATGGTCTATTCTTGCTCCAAAAGATGTGTAACAAAACATACCATTATATACCCTGATCTGATCTTTGAAACTTGAACTTGCAGGATTACTATAGTCCATAAGCTCATTAAGAGGTGAAGGCGTTTGATTATATATCGGAAGAAGCAGTTTTCCCCCTTGGCAGCAAATAGAGAAAGTTGGGTTGACAACAGTTTTTGTTACGTTAGCTCTTTCTTGGTACCACATAACCGCCTTGCAATTTTGAAATTCAAATGTTGGAGGGCCAATATCATGGTACACCACAGGAATACCTTGCAAATAAAGGTAAATATCATGGAGAAGAACAACATTATAATACGTTAACTAACAGGATGCAACACTTATAAAATATTTAATTACCTGCAGATGCATGTGCAGATCCTTGTGGGATTTTTTAGCTGCACGATGAGAGAGTGTTCCTATAGGAATCACCATTACGGGAATATTAAATATTAAGAAATCGATTAACTGCCAAATTTAATATTAATCACCTGCCGATCTTCTTTTTTTACAGACAAAGGGATTTTTGGAAGTCGAAGCTATTTGGTTCGGTGGCAGGTTTGTCAAAGTGCCTACTGAGCGTGATCCTTGTTCTAACAAAGTATGTTGAGATTGCAAATCATGTATGCATTATTGGAAATTTTTTGTAATTGCATAATGTAAGCCAAGTTTTATAAACGGCATGTACCTGTAAATGGTCCAACATCCGTAAACCACAGAAACTCTACATCTTTCCACTTCCATTGATAATTGTTGTTGAATTAATAAACAAAGTTTTGTTCAATATGTTAGGGTTGGAAGTTGAGAATGTTCGTCGCGACCACAAGCATAAAGACAAATATAGCTTTAATCATATACATAATTGTCAGGTATGTAAGCTTGTAAAATTCAAATGTACCTGTATCCATTTATTCTTTGAAGGACCTGAATCACATTTGCAACACATTACCTTGCAGATTTGGCAAGATATAGAATGAAGAAGTATATTAGATCACCTATTGGGATTCTACTGTTTAACTGATGCAATAAGTGTGGTGTACAATGAAAAGGCAGCTACTTATAGATCATGGTAAGTGTCTACATGTATTCTAGAATCTTAGTGACTTTTTAATAATGATACTGAGTTTTATGAAATTATTTGGTTAAAAAGCCTAAGTTGAGTGTTTTTTAGTCTACTTTCTAAAAATGTATACCATTTGTCTTAGTTCTTTAACAGTTATTCCAGAAAACTAAAAGAATACAAAGGTACCAGGTCTGTCCAAAATCAGAAAACATAACTCAACTTCATTTGGTCATATCTCCTTCGTTACTTATCCTCACGACTTGATCCAACTTGCTATGTTTAAGTTAAAGTATCGTCTACAGAAATTTCAAAAGGGTCGATTTACCAAACCACTCCTATGATGGTGATTTATACGATTAGAATCTGGAACTCAGTTTGTGGTCGGTTTTGACAACCGATTGCATATTGCTTGTTAAAAATACTAAATCAATTCCAAAAATTACGAAATTCAACCGGAAACATTTTAAGACATGTATTAAAGTGTGTGTGAAATGGCTTTGCCCAGAAACATTTATAAAGTTGAGTTTTATAATAACTACACCCTAATACATTTTATTTACAAACTCTCTAAATGCGAATTACTCTTCACCGTTATAATGTAATTGATTATAAGACAACTGTTATGGTTAAAGGAATGAATTTACATGGAAATTAAACAAATGTATTATAGGACATAAAACTATATAAATAGAAAGAGTATTGGAAACCCACATAATTAATAATAAACTGCGATGAAATATCATATGTAAACATTCAGAATTTTTTGTTTGCCAACTCCAATCATCACCTAACATTGGTAACTACTTAAACTACCACAACCACAAAGATTTATATATCATAATCTAACATTCAATATCTAATTTGTTGGGGATGGTCCAAAGACAATTTCAGCCAATCTTGTTCAATATAGTCAGTAGCATAACCATCTTCAATATCTTGATCATCCAAGTTATTTTTATAAGATGGATTATGTAGACCTGATGCTTTTGCAGCTTGTGCTATTGGCATGTGGTAGTATTGTGATACCATTTCCATATTGAACTAGATAAATTTACTGGATGAATATGGAAATAAGGTATTGCTGGACTTTTAAAGGCAATGGTTATCTTTACATATCCAACAGTTTTTGTAACTGTTATCTTTCCAAAAACTGATTTTTTCACTATAATCGTTAACAGGCATTTCCATTTGATATATCGTGGAAAGTGTCCATATCACAGCAGGCTCAAATTGGATGCACCTGAAATCAAATCAAGCACAAAAGAAACAATATTTTGCATGACAGGTATGTAGAATAAATTATCAAAGCAAAATAAAATTTGATGCAACGAAACATAAGAGTTTTGTGTCTTCCAAACAACAAAAACAAAGGATTCCAAAAACAGTTTTAATCCAGTGGATTATTCATGTGACAATTTTTTATTCTGAAAATGTTTCTTGGGGTATAGCCGGCTAAGGCTCATTCTGAATCTTCCACGACAAACCTGACCACAAAATATATACAAAGAGGGTTGTATTAATATGTGGCCAAATATAAAACTACAGCTGACTAAACCTGGTACACAACTTGTGCTCACCGTCTCATTTTCTTCCTGTCAGTTGGGGTGTCGTCTTCACCATCTTGGTCACCATCTACAGATATAAGTTCAATACCCGGCTCTGAATGTTCAATATCCACCCTGCGAACAATTAAACAATGTTTGTCATGTTAACTTTGTTGCATAAGTAATAGGTTTAAGGAAAAAATGTTAAAATGTTTTGTATTTTTGCTGTCACAAAAGGGCATATGTTGTGATGACCTCATTTTTTTCTTATCATCTGTAGGGGTGGACTTGAGCAACCTTTTGAACGATGAGGCCGATGTTGCAGTTGCTTTTTTAATTGCATTGATGGTCTCATCATCTTGCCCATCAGCCGTAGGCATCAGTTCATCATCTCCTTCTGAATCTTCAGGGTCCACCCTGAAGATAACAAAACCATGTTTATCAGGTACACTTTTTTTGTATTAGTAAGAGTCCTTAAAGAAACGGATATTGTTATTATAGGATATTTTTGGGAGAGAAATATTACATGCTTTGATTACCTATTTTTGTTCTTATCCTCTTTAGGTTTGGACGGTGTAACGACGGATGGAGCTGGGGTGGATGGCTTGGATGATGCGACTGCACCAACAGTTTCATTATCAACGGTGCTTGAGCTTCCAGATTTAATTGACAGATGAGTTGAGTCCACCACCCAACACGTAAAACTCTCAAACGTCCCATACTCATAATAGGTATGACTTTTGATTTCAAACAGGTGTTTTGTGCCAATGAGATCGAGTATCGGATATGGCAAGTTGGTGTGATCATCAAAACTCTGTATAGCAAGGTATGAGTAATGGGGTACGGGAAACGGGGTGTAAATAAACAGTAAAATTATAGATGTACCTCTTTATCATCTGTCAATAAGGCTGAAGCTGGAAACTTGATCAATTGAACTGAGGGCTCATCAAAAAGGACCACCATAGTACGGCCGATATCATCTGAGATACCAAGTTCAAGGCGATACCTGCAAAGAGCATGTCGCATATAGTAAGTCCCAATGTCAATAATTATATATATTATATACAAATGCCCAACATATAAATTACAAACATAATAGTACCTTATCACAGGGTATTCAACTGGCCTTTCACATGAATCACACCAAAAACGCCCACCCTTCCTAGTAGCTCCTTTCTTGCAGTTGTCACCTCCACACGTTGGAAAATTCCACCCCTTTCTAGTACACACATCATCAATCCTGGCCTTACATAAGAAAGTTGCAGACTGTAGAAATAAAATAAATCAATATTATGCAGTTTAAGGAGTCTACATAGATGGAGGGGGGAAAATAGACACACATCATTTTTCCGATTGCGGGCTCACATGAGCAGATTCTCGATTGTCCCATCTTTTGGTTCAGAGATGTGTGCACCCAAAGATGCTTTTGAAGACCCAACAATGCTAACAAACAGGTAAACGATCTTGATAAATTTGATAACAGTATGAAGCTTATCAATAATAAATTTTATATTCAAATAATTTCCTACCCGGTGTCTTTTTTCAATGCGTTGATTGCAGGGATGTCAATAGAATCTAGTATCTGTGTAGCTGAACTACTCGATAAATAGAGCTTATCTGAGAGGTAAAATTAAAAACCAAATTAGCATGATAAAGGTGTCTAATATGGAAAAGGTAAATAGTCCAAGCCGACTCACTGTTATACTGCTTTGCAGATGTGGATGTCACCACAACAGCGCACACGGATGTCTGTTTTGCTTTCTTTTCAATCAACATATCAGCAAGCACTCCCCATAGAGTCACCCGTATTGATTGGCCTCTGCTGGCACGGGGAAAAAATAAACAAACGGTTAGTTACTTAACACATATTGGCCAAAAAAAAGTTATCAATTTGACAACATCAATTGTAAATGACATAAATACGAACCTATGATTGGTCAGGTAGAAATAAATGTTTTTTGAGCCTGCTTTCGTATGGTTCATCCTTCCAACATTCGTCACATAACCTGCAACATCTAAGAGGTAACAATTTTTATGGCAACAATATTTAAGGCCAATTTAATTGAACAAACCTACAAAATAGTAAATTACCAATGAGATATTTGTTGTCCGTAGGCTTGATATGATCAAAATCCACTAGCTGAAAAGGATGCCTGACAAACCCTTCAGATACAACCAAGGATTTTCTTATTGACGTTGATCCATCAAAATCTATCATAAAGGTATCATCCTTCCTAACTCGAAAGTCTTCCTTGTTATGCATGACAACAAAATTTTTAACAGTGTATACACCCCCCTCTTTTAACCTCAAGAAATTTTGAGCCACGGTTGCCTTGGCAGTACAATGGATAACATTACCCTGCAACAAAACCATGTTAAAAGTTGTTGTTAAATAATACAGATATTTTGTTATCTTTTATTATCAATTCTTATAACTCAGGTTTTGGGGAGATATATATGAATATACCTTTGCATCAGACACCAAGAAATCGGTGCTCAAGTATCGGCCGGTTGTAGCATTTACATCCCACATTCTACACAACAACACGACAATGGTACCAGTTGCATCCAGCTTCAATTCATTTAGGAACAATTCACCCTTTGGGCCTCCAACTTCTGTAGCCGTGATAATACACGTAATGGACCTTTTTAGTTTTATTCCTATTGCCCTTCATGCCTCATTTATGGAGTCTCCATTTAAGAGAGATGTAATTGATAAGTGGTTCGGATTCTTTAAGGGTGCATAACTGCAGCCCTTTTATGTTCCATAACTGCATATTTCGTTTGCAGTATTCAAGATGATTTATCATAAGCATTCAAGATGAGTTTATCATATACTAAACGAACATTTGTACTTATTAGTGTGCAATACATTGGTTGTACGGTACTCTGATTAGTGCACAAATCATCTCCCACTTTAAACCATTCATGAAAATTGTATTTATTGGTGTGCAATGCATATGTTGTACCGTACATGATTTTGTGCACAAACCCTCTTGCACATTAAATTAAAGGGTTCAACTATTAGGTATAACGAGGCAACATTAACCCGTGCGTTGCACCCATCGGTTAAGGGTTGAATATATACGTGTTTTTTACGTAATATTGTATGCAAGTAGTTACATGTAAGGTATTGCAACTGATGTTATCATAATTTTTGTATTTAAAGTAGTTTATTGAATATTTTAATATGAATTATGTATATATTCGTTATTTTTACTTAACAGAGTACATGTGAAGAGATTTATGCTAATATGTTATATTTAGAAGAGACTTTTCATATGTAATACTTTAATAGACATTGGATATATGCATATATGGTAAAAACCTATAATCACAAATTTGGAATTTGCTAATAGAACCTTCATGGCACCAGAAAGAATTCAATAAGTGATCTCACACTGAACATATTTTATAAAATATTTGAAGATTGAAGTAACTATAGAGTTGTCATGTTACGACGTCTCAATCAGGTTTATTATTATTGATGTTACTTGCACATTCATAGAAATTGGACCACCTGATCGAAAAGAGATAAGAGTACACAAAATTTATAGTGAAAAGATGCTAACATGAGGTGTTTTATTGCATTGCCATTAAGGTTTGCAGCCTATTTTTTTCATTCAATTTAATCATTATTATATCATAACAAATTAACAATATATAAAAATTAATTTTGCAATTGGACTTTTTTGCATCCATCGTAATTCGCATCACTTATTAACCATCTTTGAGCAGATCAATGTTTAAACTAATGCTTGCATCAAATTGTATCTACGCATCAAAATGAAAGATTAATACCCTATTTTATGTTTTATCTTAAAATATGAATTCAAATATAGTTGCAAAAAGATTGAACTATGAATGGAGTAAAGAATCTGTAGTTACATGAAGTACAAAATTATTGATGTTTTTAAAGAAAATATTATGTTCGTGGCATTTCTTTTGTACATCAAAAGTTATTAGGGCTTTGCTCATTCATCAACAAATAAAATAGTTATATTTTATATAGATTCAAATCAATAAATTCACAACAACATTTATTCATGACTCAGAATGTTGTAAAGATATTGAATACATCAATTTTAGGAAAAAATAAATTCTTGTGATAATTGTAGTTCATTTTGGTTTTTAAAGTATGTAGTAGGCAAAACTCCAAACCACTAGGTTTAATGAGCATAACATTTTATAGATTTTGTATAAGGTGCTATTTTGCAAAACTAAAGTAGAGTATGATGGTGACAATATTAATATTTCTTACACATATATTATATCAAAGTAGTCCAAGATAATTAACAAACAGAATGATTAACATAATATTAGTAATATTATCAGTGACTATATTATCATCTAACAAAGACCCCATTACAATCATATAGCTCTTTGTACATAAACACCTTGCCATAATCTTCATCTTCTCTTGTGTACAAATCTTTATTCCTCATCCCACCCCACCCCATGTCTAACTTAGTACTGAATCATATCAGCAGAAGCCAAAATGAGCTGGTTAGCACAAAGATAACTCAGTGAGTTAACCACAATCTCATCAACAAACTCAGTCCCATTGCCATATTGTTCGTCTACAAAGCCGCAATTAGTGTCCATATGTTGATGCATAAAAGCAATCATCTCGTTAAGGGACTGAAGGCGATTACTGAGCTCGGTCACTTGGGATCTTAGAACCGAGTTCTCAGCCTCTACACTAACATAATGTTGTGTAGTGATACTCACACTTGATATGATTTGATTGTTTTCTTTCCTGAGTTGGCTCACTTGAGTTGTGAGATCATGATGGCAAAAAAAATTAAAAATGTCAAGAGGAATCTCAGTTGGATAGGGTAGTACGTTGATGAACAACTTCAGTCCCATCTCACAATGCTTTCCTAGGCCACATATATACCATTTTCTACCTAGTGTTGCTAATGTGATCACATTGTATCCACTGGTGAGTGCTTCATTAGCAGCATGAACGACACATTGCTGAAATTGAGGTCCATTTACTCTAAAGACATTATGTTTCCCTATAGGGTACATGAAAACTGAATTAATAACATAAAATGTGTTATACCGTACTTATAATCTGTGCATGCATGCAGTTAATTTGAGCAAGAAGATGCATACAAAGTTTGTCTCCCACAACGAATTCTTTTCCTGTGGCCCACGCTTGGTAATCAAAGTTCAGGGTGCCATATTATCACATATTTTCCTACAATATGACAGCAAAAATAAGTACAAAAAAAAGACAGAAACATACACAGAGCATGAGCTTTAGCTGAGCCACACCACCTTTTCCTCCAACACCACCAATTATATGGCATATCCACATGCATGGTATTTATACATGAAGTTTTACAATTGACGATAAATAAGATGATTATTAAGAGTCATCCAAAAGTTCTAATAACTCCATGTTTCTTTGTATACCTTCCATGAAAACCATAGCCCTTTCGTGTGCCTACATTGAAGGAGACCTTTCATGCGTATGCATTCAATTCGCCATATTGATAAATCGATGTGATTTTGTGTGGCTTTAGATAGGTTGTACCGTACATGATTTTGTGCACAAACCCTCTTGCACATTAAATTAAGGGGCTCAACTTTTAGGTATAATAGATAGATAAGGGGGAGATGCATCTATTTAATGCACTAAAACATTTTATAAAGGGATATAACAAGGCTCTCAAAACTCGTGTAATGCACAAAGGTTGCATGTACGTGTTTTGTACGTAATATTTGTGCAGATAGTTGAGTATGGTCACATGGAGTTGTGCACATTAGGCTTGATACCATGCTAATAAATGATATCCATTTTGCGGTTCCAACTTTCAAGTTATGTTATGTTAAATTGTAGAAACGATATAAACGTTATTATTATCATACCGTTGGGAATTTTTTAATGCAAAACTTTTGATAGTACATGTATACTATTTTCATTTACACTGTGTTCTTGAGTTTTATTATTAAATAAAAGTAAAGGAATGTAAACTAAACATCTTCCTCACAAAACTAGGAGGAAACACTTTACTTTAATTAAAGATCAACAAAATATTACTAACTTTCATTCTATTTCATTTTATCTTCTTCTTTAAGTGCTACTCGAGAACACAACATCTTTCCTTTTCATTTTTTTGCTTAACTCTAACTCGAGAACATAGTGTTAGCATTTAAACATAGAGTATAAGTCATGTTGTCCCTTAGAAGTTGCTTGGCATGTGGGTTCGATTTTGGTGACAATTAGGCTTTGGGCTTAACGTTTCATAATAGTCCATTGTTTTTCAGTGTTACATAGTGCATACGAAGGAAATGGACTATCTAAGCTCACTTCCTAAACACTAGTTGAGATCAATATAACTCTTTGATCTAAATTAATATCATAAAACAACATATCTTACAACGGTAAATCTCAAAATATAAAAAATACACCATTTTGAATTATTATCTTTCTATAGATTGTTACATATTATGTTTTCAAAATTCCGTTCGAAAAAATCATATATGATTTTTACGAATCATATATGATCATGTATATGATTTTATCTAATGATTTTTACAATCATATATGATTCTCAAAAATCATATGTGATTAATTCACTCACAAATCATATATGATTTTTTCTCTCGTCACTATAGTAGCGATTAACGGTTTTGCAGATATTTAATTTTTAAAAAGGGTGAAAATCACATATTGGTTGTGTTATATTTTGGTTCTATATTGGCACCTGACATGAATACCATGACATCTCCTTATGTTTGGTTAGGTAAGCTAGCGGCTAAAGCAAAGTCAAGCTATGTGAAAGACATGATGTTGGTTCATTATGAACGTGAGGTTCAAGTGACATTTGCTGATGAAGAAGATTTAAGGGAAAGGGGACAGAGATAAGTGATCATGTAAATCATAGGTATAAGCTACTAAATTGGTTGGAGGTGCTTTGTGGTTCAGATTATGTGGTTGAAAGTATTGCTGATATGAAGAAGATGCAAACAGAGGATTTGGCTGAGGTTGCTAGGTTGTTGTTTGTGGTCACTCAAAAGCATGTGTGTCTCTGTGAGCTCTTCTCTTTCATGCAGAAGCTGGAAGCAATGGACTTCTGATATTGTTTGTTTTCTTAGATGTGAAGCTTTTGTTAAGGTTGTTATGTGAAGCTTTTGTTTTCTTTGATGTAGATCTTTTGGTAATGTGATGTTGATAGTGGTCGTTGTTAGTTGGATGATGATGTAATCTAGTTGTGTTAGAAGTATCAGTTTGGATGTAACTATGGTATGCCTTAGTTGGCATTAATTTGGAATAATAATCTTGGCTTAGTGTTTGACAACAAGTGCATTTAAATGTGTTTGAAATTTGATTGATATGATTTTTTTTGTCTAATGTAGGTTATTGTTTTTTGGAGACGAACGAATTTATATTTCTATGTTTAATGGGATTAGTTAGCATGATTTGAAATGATTGTGAGGCCACCTGTTCATTTATCTCTATGCAATCCCATTGATAATTGTATTGAGTATTATAAAATGATAACTTATTTTGTTATTTGATTGTTCTTTTATCGTTTGTGATGATGGTCATTTAAGTTGTCCATGTACATAACTGAAATGTATTCATATCGAAAAAATGCATCAAATACCCAAACATACTCCTTAATGCTTATCATTTAATACTTTTTGTAAAGCTTTTTCAACTAATCTTGATCATAATAATCACTATTGTAACTATCTTCCATCTCTTCCTAATTTGCATCATTGTTAGAAGATGAAGATGGCAAATGTGTAGTAACATCTTTTGTTGTTGAATTTGTTATTGATAGGGTCAACCTCATTGTCGTCCTCTCGTTGTAATTCTCTTTGAAACATGCTTGTCTTATTTTTTTGTGCTTAGTTGGAGTGGTAAATCATGGTTTTATTCAAGCTTCCTATTTTCAACTTCCAATCTTGCTATTATTTCGTCCATCTTCCCTTCAACTTTCTTTGTACCTGGTTTCCCGTCTTATTATGCAAACTTATTTTATGAGAAACATGAAATCCTATAAGTCTGCACTTTTAGTATTCAATGTCCACATTTGTTAAGCTATGTGGCACATTTTGATTTAACTTAACATGGATAAATGTTGAAAATACAAATTTAGTTGCCATTGAAGTCTAACCTGAATGTTGTTGATTAGGGATTGTATACTCATAAGTTTTCGATGAGGCCAACTATGAATACCCACTTCTTGACATTGTTTCTTGAACACAGTTAATCCAACTTTAAGGTCTTTCGCAGCTTGTGAAATTGTCATGTAAAAGTATTGTGCTATCACCTCCCTAGTCAATGCCATTTGTTTGAAATATGACTACCCTACATGTATGTGTGTGAAAACAAATGCATTTGTATATTTTTAGATGCCAAAGAACGACTTTTAAATTCTTAAAGGAACCTTTGAGTTTCTCCTTTATTAAGTAATAGTTTTGTAACTCATGGGATACGAGGGTAACTTTTAATAAGCTATGTAAAGCTTTAACTCATTCTTAAAATGTCTTTATTAGACGTTTAATGCGAATGGAAGTTTTAATAAGCTATGAAAACGTGAATCGAAGTTGCAATAGAAGAGTGTTGATGTATTGCTACATGCTATGTTTTCCTCTCAGAGGAAGTATTTATGAGAGATCTATTACTCATTAGCATCTGATATCGAATAAGCTGTGTTTTTTTATGTTTTTTGTGTATCTCTAATTGGGACTTGTCTCATTATTTTGATGTTGTTTAAGTTATACTATGTTTGTTATTAATATATTCTTTCACCTTTGCCCTCAAAATAAACTTATTAGATGTTTATGATAATAAATTTTGTAATTCAACTAACATTAAGATGTCTTCTAAGTGATGTTCAATTTATCTACATTTTTCTAAAATGTTTTTATATATTCATTTGAAGTTGATTATGTTGTATTGGTATGCATATATTATGCATTAAATTGTTGAAATGAAGGGTCCTTTATCATACAATGTAAAGTTTGAGGGTTAATGTGTTATACTTGCAATTTTTTTATTAAACATTGATATAATTAGTCTGTGATGCAGGATTTCTGACCAGGTTTTAATATTTATAATTGTCTCGTCTACCTATGGTCTACCTTATGCACTCACAGGCAGTGTACCCGATCGTGTGTAGTGTAGTATTCGGTAAAGCTGAGGTCGTCCCAAGAGCTATGTGCATCGGATTTTAACCTAAGTCAATGTCATGTTTTAAAGGGGTTTTGAGATGAATATAATTAAACTAATAAACAGAAATAAAATGCTGAAATTAAATCGAGGTAAATTCAATATGATCAATAGGCATGGTTTTATGGCAAACAACTAATGAGATAATAATTGTTACGATCTAATTCTTATATCGTGTCTACTATTGCTTCAATTGGGGCATAAGATTCACTAGACTCCTATGGTCAATTCGTCTAGCCCATCTCCCTAGAATCCTTTTCGGAACCAAAGAGTCTATCTTTGTAGTAAGCGGAAGTACGGTAGACTAGTTTGAGTCATTAAGTGCCACTACATGCTAGATTAATTCTTTGTGTGATCCGACCTCTCGGATCTTAGACTACACATCTAACTTCTTAAGTTCATCTGTAAAACCCTAAAAATCTAAAACGCGTGAAAAGACCATTATACCCTCAAATTTAATATACGTAAACTATGTCAAGCTCATTAAATGTTTAACCTAACTTATGTATAATCATCAAACTTTAATCCACATTATCCTCAATGTATTGAGATTAAACTTAGCATATGATTCGAGGCTTAACGAGACTAAAAGCTACAATAACCAAATAAAAAACGTATACAAAAATCGACCTACGCCTATGTCAATTTCACCTCACGTTTTTATGTGTTGCATGGGCTAAAACTAGCATTACACTACACCTAAATGGAGGCCCATTCTAATTGAAATTTGGAAAGTATTGTTTCTATTGTGAATTCCCCTTTACACGGCAAAAATAAACACACCATTTACTCCCATATATTCGGCCATCACTCCCATTTAATCTCATTTGTAACTTACTTTATCACATTAAAAATAACGCCTACTAAACCCTAATCAAAAGTGACGGCACATAATTATTTGCTCCTTTCCATTTGGCAAAACATTCTTGTTCCTGATTGCATTCGATCCAAGGAAGACAAAGGAGATTGATAAAGTTCGAATAGGCTGCTGTTGGTCGTAGGTTTCGGGGACGAAACAGAGGTGATTGTTGGGTTTGGCTTGGTCGTGGGTTTCTCCTCGTGATTCTTGTCCTCCTTGCTTCGACACGCTCCTAGGGTTTGTACCACCCTCGTTTTCATTTTCATTCTTTCTCATTTATTTTGTTAGTCATATGGTTTTAGTCCCTATCGAATGCATGAAAACGTAAAACTTTCACATAAATGATATGTAAATCTGGTTACATAAAATGATACGTTAAATGCTCTCTTGAAACCATTGCTTGGAGCACATGAAATAATCAAATGAAGGAGGCTTAAAAACATGGACTAATTAGAGGCTTTTCAGTGAATCAAATGCAAATAAATCATATGAGTCAAATATGTGGTACTAGTTATATGCGCATGTGGGTACGTTTGGGTATCATGCATCAAAAAACTATTTTAAAAATAAAACATGTGCATGGAGGTGTTTCGTAGGTGTGAATACATGTGAACTGAGGTATCTTGAATTGCATGGTTTAGAGTAGTAATGGGTAGCTAACTTTTGTGTCTCGTGTGCATGTGAGACATGGTTTAAATCATAGTCATTTCGTTCCGTCTTTAGTAATAAAAAATGAGTCGCATATATGTGTATTCGAGTGTGCATGCATGTACGTCGAGAGTGTGTATGTTTGTTATGTCGAGTTTGGGATTTGGCCTGACCTCCGAAAACGTTTTAGTCTGAAATGAGTTTTAATGGTTTCTAAAGTATGCTAAAACTTAAGTGGTCATAAATGAAATTATTTTACACTTCAAACCCTAAATTTTGATAAATGACACTTTAAACCCTAAATTATGATAACTTGTCACAAATGATCCTTAAACGGTAATAATCGTCATTTTCATCATGTTAACCTCATTTGACAATAAATACTTCATAAATGACTAAATCTGCTAATTATAGAAACCTGCTATATTTGGAAACCTTCTAATTATTGAAAGTTACTTAAAATGGAAAGTTACTAAATATGGAAACCTACTAAAAGTGGAAACCTGCAAAAATGGGAAGCCGTCTAAAATGAGTAATCTGATCTTAATAAGCGTTATATAATTCATAGGTTCCGGACGGCGGGATTGATTCATCGTGTGACTTACGTTTCTATTTTGATTGCTTCGATTGAGGTACAGATATTCTATCCCTTTTCAGTAGGGGTTTCTCATGACTTTCTGATCCTTTGACTTTGTTCGCTTACGATATTTCATTGCTATGATTTCCTTTGCTATTAACCCTCTGATATTGAACCATTGCTATTGACTCCTCTGTTATTGAACCTCTGTTACTGAACCTCTATTATTGAACCTCTGTTACTGAACCTTTGATATTGGACTTTGATATTGACTGTTGCTATGAACCTTTGAATTGTGACCTGCTGATATTGAACCTCTGATTATGATGTCTGATATATATTGCTACACTGTGGACCTTTGTTTGACCCTTCAGATTTATACCCGAGCCAAATACTGTTAACTAGTCATGGAGGTACCATGACCGTGTCATTGATGCACCAATGGCATGACTCCAGTGTGTATGAGTGATGCTACACACCGTCCCTTTCGTTATCGATTATGAGCTCGATATATATTGTATGGCCACTATTTGTGCAGGCGTATGGATGCATCCTAGATCATCTGTTATTGATATATATATGTTCGGTGATGTGGTGCGTGTGTGCAATACACCCCTCACGTCGGGAGCTAGCTACTCCACTGGTTACTGAGGTCTCCCATCCTATTGTCTGGTATTCCGAGGTCACCCCTCGAATCGATAGTTACTATTGATTCTTGGGCTGCTATTGCCACTACGACATTCTGTATTGTGTTGTTGGCTGGGATGGATTTCGACAACCCTTATATGTTGACATACCTATATTGTACCGTCTGTTTACCCCAACACACCATATTATGTATTTGACTGCCCGTTACCCTATACCCTTATGTGACTTATTTTTATACCATTCCATTCACGTACCGGGTTATTATTATTATGGTTATTGAATTTGATTATGCTTTTACATGTTTTAGGTGACAATCGTTTGCCCTGCTACTATATGATTAATATGTGATTGTCTGGTTCATCTATTGACATGCTAATAACTGACAAACGGTTTACCATCTTGTTATGTGACTCTTTGATTCGTCTGGTCCATGTTAGTTTATAAATGATTGTTTTGACGGCTTATCATGTAAACTCTGCTTTGTTAACCTCGTGGTCTATGAATATCTGTTAGTATCCTTATCTGTTCATTGTTGATCTATGATTGGATAAATGGTTCGATTTATGTGGTATGGCTTGTTAACTTGTCAATTTGCTCTGCTATGTCCTTAAGTCATTCAATTGTAGTGTTCACGCTGAGTTCATGTTTGATACGTGTGGTTATCATGTCTGGCTACTGATAGTATTTCTGCTGTAGTGATACTTGTAATGTTATTAATTGTAGTTACTTGACGTGTATGATTGCCATGCTCACTTTCAAATTTAATTGCTTCCGCTTGCGTTTAGTTTTCCATTTGGCTTAATTATATTCTGAGTTCCTGAATAGATTGTATGCTATTCTTGTTGAGTGAATACGGAGTTTGCTATGTTTGATTTTGTTTTCAGTACCTGTATGTCGTTCTGCTTACATGTGATTATGTATATGTCATGGATGCCTTACCCTGCTTCGTTCTCCTTGTTATCTATTCATTCTGGATATCGGTATAATTGTGTTCTGCAGGATCCTCATTTACTTATTGATTCCTTTCCGTTGCGACCTTGTTATCAGTTCCTTATTTCATTTCGCATTTATGATTTTATGTAGCTTTCGTTTTGTTATATCTGTTCACTGGGCTTTTTAAGCTCAGCCGCATTTCTTTTCCTGCGGCAGGTTTTTAGGTTTGAAGATGGGCTTGTTGGGCTGAGAGTTGGATTAGTCGAGTAGACCAACCTTAGCTACTTTATCATTTTGGATTTAATTTGAAGAGTTATTGTTTTCAGATTTTATTTCCGTTTTGGACATATTGGATTTTGTATTTTTCTTTATAAGTCATCCGTTATATGACTTGGTAATTTATTCTATAATGCTTTCGTTTGTAAAATTTTATTTGTATGTTCTGATATGACACCAGAATGTGACACTTCTACCCTTGTCGAGTTGGGGTGTTACAATTATGGTATCAGAGCAAAGGTTTCGTCTTGTTGACCTTATGATTGACCTGTGAGGACTGGGTAGACATTAGGCTTCCGTCTGTTGTGATCTCTTTCGATTCCTTTTGATTGTCATTCAGATTTGACTTCGATATTGTCTGTCTTCGCTAGATTCACCTTCTTCCTTTCGCGTTTGATTTTGTTTGATTTTTCTTCGCGCATCTGTTTGTCGATCGTTAGATGGAGACTACTCGTGGAATCGAAGATGATGGTGCCGACCCTGCGTTGCTGCAGCAGTTCCTGAGCTGAAGAGGTTCGTGAAGCAGAAGCCGCACCCGACTGCCAGCTGCTGGAGACATCAGGATGTTGCTGGAGGGAGCTGGGCGGATCAAACAAAGGCGCAAAGACGGAAACAAGATTCAACTGGTCGCTGAGAAGGTTCATCTATTTCATATGATTGGGCACGACTTGTGTTACTTCGATTTGTTTGTCACACGTTTTGAGGCGGTTTGATATTTTGCTAAGTGATTTTGATCGGTATTGCATTTCTTTGATCTGTTTAGAACTCGGTTTGAATCGTGAAGTTTTATCGTTTAGCATTTTGGTAATATCTCAGTTTTCTTTTGGATCGTCAGTAACGAGTCATGGGGAACCGTTTCGAGCAGGTTGGTGACCTTCTCTCTTTCGTGGTATGGTAAGATGTTTTGATGTATTATGAACTGTATGTATGTGGATCTGGTCTGCTTTGGTTTGATACTTGCTATCTGTATATTATCTATTGGATGTGATTTTGATTATGTGGTTTGTCATGACCTGAGGTTGAATATGATGACAATAAGGACTTGTCATGTGATGCAAGTATTATGACGCCTGATCAACGTGATAATACCGAGATCATATGATTTGAACTTATTGAAATCATACGACATCTTGGGAAATGTCTGGGGTTGGTACGTGAATGGAATATGACTTGTATCCTTTATTTTTCACTCCTCATGTTCGTTTGGAATTCTGTACCTCTTTGCGAGATTCTCACCGGCATCTGTTACGTATAAGTTTTGGTACGCTTTGGAACCAAAATCGTTATGATCTATGTGAAACTATGGATTGCTACGTCTGCCTTAAGCCGGTACGTCTCCAGGTACTTTGGTCAATTCTCCTAAGCAAGCAAATATAACCGACCTTCAAAACTACAAAATCTAGAGGATCTATCAAATAACATGCAAACACTAGAAATAATAATAAAACCAAGGATAAAAAGTAAATAATTAATTACCTAATAATTAATTAAGACTAAAATACACTGTTGGTCCCTAAACTTGTCCAGAAACATCACGCTAGGACAAAACTTGCCATTTTCATCGTCGGTAGTCCAAAGTATGGGTTTTTTAGGCTAAACCAGTCCCTTGACCTATTTTTCGTTAGTAAACGTCCCGTTATATGTTTTTAAATCTCGTTACTCTTGTTAAATGATCATTTTTCCCATTTATATATAAAAACCTCAAACACATCTTCATTTCACCACCCTCTCCCAGCCTTCACCTTCACCTTCTCCAACCAACATCACCATCGCCTTCACCATCACTGTCTCCATCGCCAACATTATTTATTGTTCAAATCAGAAGTTTTGAACGTTAGTAGAAAGGCTAATTACCCCCAATCTGTCGGGTTAACCCTAACCCTAACCATAAATCCCCAAATTAAAAACACTAATTAACATACACCCATCTTCAATTCATCTCACATGCTTGTGCTTATTGTTATGTTTGGTTACGCTTGTTATTCATTACCTGTTGAAAAGGTATTATTAGCTTATTTATTCAAGTTTTTCTCAACATGTTAGTAGGGGGTTTCGATTGAAGAAAACTAGAACGATAATTTTTTATATGGATTACAAAAACTAATTACTCTTATAAGCTTTCAAAGATCCCCAATTAAAGAGGTCGCTTTAGGCGTATATATGATTTAGATGTAACCTTTGTTTTGCTTCAATCATTTTAATCCACAGTTTTTCTATTTTTGAGTCTGATTTGTATCTAGTATACGAATCTCATTTGCGTTTAAATAACATCTAGTCTTATTTATTGCTTATAAATTCTGAACACTATCATATGGACACATATAATGAATAGGATCATTTGTACCAAATTCTAGTACACCATACACATTTGTTGGGCGACAAGAGTATAGGATTATGTGTCCCAAATTCTAGTACACCAACAACCTTTGAGTTTTGATCAATTTGAATTTATTTCTTTTTAACAATTGTGTTGGAGAGCTTTGATGAAAGTCATCCAAAAGGTGAATCATTTGATAATGAATCTGTTGGTGGAGTGGAACACTAGTCATCATTAGAAGAATTCGAGGGTACCCGTGTAGTTACAACTATTGATGTGCCAGACCCACTAGCGGAAGTACGACAACAGCAAGCTGGAAGGTTGCCTGGTGACAGTGTTATCAAGATGAAGGGTGTGTTTTCTCGGATGAAGTTCACTTTCAAATGTTGAGTCTGTATGGTGAAAAATAAGAATTTTGTCTTTCCACTTGACTGTATTGTATCTGATATGGGGTATAACATGTCAGAAGAGTTTTAGCCTACATCGGATAGGTTGTAGTATGTTGATTGTATCTCTGATTGGGATTGTCCAATTAAGTAGTATGTTTATGTGATTGTAATATGTTTGGTATTAATATATATTCAAATTTCATGTTTTGTTGTAATTTTTTTTTTGCAATTGTATACTTGTACTTGATAATATTGCATACAAGTTCATTCTTTCATTCTATGGTGATGTTGTTAATTTTAGAGAGAGAAGCATAAATTTAGAGAGAGAAACAGGAAAAAGAGACAAAGGGAGGGTGGTGGTAGTGATGGTATAATCAAAACAATTAAATGACCATTTTGCCCTCATGTGCAAGGCACATGGGTAAAATAACAGACGTTGATTAACGGAAAATAGGTCAAAGGACTGATTTAGCATAAAAAACCATACTTTGGACTACCGACGATGAAAATGGCGAGTTTTGTCCTAGCATGATGTTTCTGGACAAGTTTAGGGACCAACGGTGTATTTTAGTCATTAATTAAATAAAAGACATAAATAATTAATTAATTAAAATACATGAATAAATAAATGAAACATTATAGGCACCAAGGCATCGACAAACAAAGCAGAATCAAAATTATAATGATAAATAATGAAACTGAATTAAATATTGAGTGTCGAGATAAGTTTACATATCATGCTAAATAAATGCTCCTGATCCCACAGTTGAGTACTGGGGCAAAACCCCGAAGGGCTTGCCCCTTAAAAACCAAACCGACAACTGCTGCTACTATCCTCTAATTTTTCTTGTACGCTGCTACAGTACCACATAATAATATTATAACCTAAAAATTGATTGCTTCCTCGTGTGACTATATTGTCATATATTTATAAGAGTAAACTACACCATTCGTCCTTGTGGTATACGTTGACCATCAAGTTTCGTCCTTTGACCAAAAAAATTGCACCGTTGGTCCTTGACTGCGAAACGTTACTCAGCGTTGGTCCCTCACCCTAACTGGTTGGACTAACGGCCGTTAAGCCTATTGAAGTCGAGGGTATTTTTGTCTTTTCGCCTAGGTCAAAAGCTAATAACCTCAAAGAGGATATCCTGCATCCAACTTTCTTCCTCCTCATCTATAACATGGTCAAAAGCTAATAACTTTCTCGTATATATAATGTATAAATTCACCAACTGTATAAATTCACCAACCCTCCCTTTACCCCAACCCATGGTCAAGACTTCAAGACCTAGCACTAAATGAGCATCTATCACTTTCATCTCCTATTTTTTCCCACAAGCAAGCACGAGGGTGTATTATTCCAAGAGGATGAATAGCAATGTTTCCTTAAAATGTTTTCTCACCAAGCCCCAGAAGAAAAGTGAGTCAAGAACATCAAACTCTTCATTCTATTTACTGAATCGAGTTACAAGGGTCAACCATCAGTTTTTCATTATCATCTTACAAAAATTAGGGTTTGCAAAAAGATTAGGCTTTTCAAAAATTAAGTTGGGGGTTTTGCAATTCAAGGTGTGTACAAGTCGAATCAAGTTTCAATTTGGTGATATCAAAAAGGGATTCGTGGTCAATTGAGTTTTCTTGAATCGGTTCATACCTATACTCGCTACCAACTTTGTAAGGGTAAGTTTTCTTGAGCCAGGAGGTGGCGGGTTTGTGGTGTTTAGTAGTGGCGGCGGCGTTAGCGTCCGGTGAGTTTTTGAGTGGCTGGCGGAGCGTGGTGTTTTAGAGAGGGGGATAGGTTTTGTGATTTGTGTTGAAATTCTAGAGTGAGTTTTGATATTTGTAGAATTTGTAGTTTTGATATTTGTAGTTTTTGTGATTTGTGGGACGGTGGTTCTTTTAAGTTCGTGTGTTGTTTAACTGATGGATTTGAGCGCGGCGGCGCATATCTAAGTGAAGGTGGATGTATGTCGTTTTTGGTGGTGGTGGAAGCTGCAACAGAGACGGTGTTTTTTGGTGGTGGAAGCTCAACAAATCAAGCTGCTGAATTTTAGTACTCTAATATATGTTTGTGGTAGGTTGGATAATCCTAAATAATTTACGGGATTTGGATAAATAGTGATAGTTTATAGAATCGTGCTACCTTGATTCTTTTGGATATTGAAATCTAAGTTTTTCCATCTGGTGTATAAACTGTATATCTTACTTATGTATAAAGAAAGAAGATGAAGTGTGAAAAGACAAATATACCCTCCACTTACAAAGGCTTAACGCCCGTTAGTCCAACCAGTTAGGGTGAGGGACCAACGCTGAGTAACGTTTCGCAGTCAAGGACCAACGGTGCAATTTTTTTGGTCAAAGGACGAAACTTGATGGTCAACGTATACCACAAGGACGAATGGTGTAGTTTACTCTATTTATAATAAAGCAAGTTTGTCTTTGTCCGCGTGAGCCCCCTGGTCTTGCGTCATATTTCACTTAAAGTCCTTGTGGTTCTTTTTTACTTACTTCATGTGTACATAAATGTAGATATGTAGTGAAACTTTAATTAGTTCTAACACACTTGGCCCCTCATCATACTTACATTAATTACTTGTAGTCCTCGTAACAAACATACTTTAATATCATTTGACCACTTTCAGCCCCTGGTGTAACACCCCTAAAATGGCTCAGTTTAAGCAAACAAATATCGGGGTGTTACTAAACTGATATCACAACATAAGCATAGAATAACTTATTTTCATAAATAAAATTTTACTCATTCTTGTAAACAATGTTTACATTAATCAAAATGTGGTCCCAATACATAATCAGAATCGTCTATGACCATGCCATGCCTTTGCGTTGCGCCTCCAAAGATAAGCTATCACCTCAAAACCTGAAAATTCATGCTAAAAAGTGTCAAAAAAAGGTTGGTGAGTTCATAGATTTTAGTTGTAAAAGTTTTATGGACCACAAGATTTAGTATTTAATTCATCCAGTTATGTGACCAGTTCACTCGGTCATGTTACCAGTTCACTCAGTAAGGTGACCAGTTCATTCGGTCTTGTATGTACATAGCAGATGCGACCAGTACAATCGGTCAAGTGACCAGTTCACTTGGTCATGCAGGCATAACAATTTCAAATACTTGTGTCCATATGTAAAAGCAAGCAATAACATTACACTTACATGCATTTGAAAGAAATCAGGTAATTGGCAAGTAACACATAATACATTCAGTCATTCAGCATAGTTTTTGTAAACAATTCACTTGTTCAGGTAAAATCAGCATTTAGTTTAAGTAAAAACGAGCATGTATTCTCCCCCAAAACAATTATGAAAACAAGTAAAAGCAGGGGCTATGAAACTCACCTTGGCAATTAGTAGTCCGAAGGAAATTAAATCAATTAGTAGTAATGCACGACTCCGACACGCAACCTAATTTAGTACGGCAATTTAATCTTCAATTATGTTTAAGACTCGATAAAGTTTAACTAACTTTATAATTTTTTAAATGTTTGTATTGTTGTTGTTGTTGCTTGTGTGGCATCACTAAGTTAAGAACAGTTTACTAGGGCTTGAGTATTGGCTTATGGAAGGGTATACGCAGAAGTATATTAAGGAAGAACGAGGCTTCGGTTTGATGATAACCGAATGAAGATGTATGAAAGGTATTTATTAGAACATCATCGTACTAAGTGGACATCATGAGTGAAGGAAGATATATATATATATATATATATATATATATATATATATATATATATATATATATATATATATATATATATATATATATATATATATATATATATATATATTCATGTTGTTACAAAAAGTTACAATAAATATATCTAGTAAATGGTTTAAGTATACTTTTGTAATTTGATTACCAATGTAAGCTTCATGATCCATTTCATGAGTCTCTAACATTTGTTTAAATTAAATGTATTTATTTTAAAAGAATGATTTTGCAATAAAATCAAGTTTGATGTAAGTGTCGACCTAATTTATATACCATTTTTAAGTTTTCAATAAATATATATCATTTGTAAAGTAAAATAACAAATGTGTTTATCAAAAATTTGACATGACATAGATGTATATTCTATTTATCCGAAATCAATAATTGTCAAAAGTTGTATTTTATATTTTAGTATCCGGTCTAGTAATTGTATTTGTTTTCTGGTTGGAGTTTACAAGTTATCTTGCATATATAAATTTTGTTTTGATAATTCCTATTATCAAGTTCTTATCTCATTTTGTATCATAATAAGCATCATTCTACTATAATGATTGGTGTTTATTATGGTAACGTGTCAAAATTTATACAACATGACGGAAAATATTGATACGAGGTACGGCAAATGCCCGGGCGGGCTGTATGAATAAAATTGGACGGACCATTTTTAGCGAGTTGGAATGGGCTTAGGCCCTCCTGTTATACCCACTTTCTAACCCAACTTGGGCTTGGGCTTGGGCTTGGGCCCGGTATTACTGCTAACCCAACACTCCTCTTAATCGTGAGCCTTGAGCCAAAGAAACAACATTCAACCTGGGAATATTTTGACACAGTTATGGGTTGCAGTTTTAAGCAACGAGCAATACCGAGACTATCTTCAAGACCCATTGCTAGACAAAGTGATGACCACCTTCGAGGTGTCTCGTTATGACCGCAGCAAGCAATACACATCCACCCTTGGTGACCTGGACTACTAACACACTCTAAATAACTAGGAACAAAATTTTGAATTAAGTTGGGGTGATAAGCTCAAGTGAACACCCCTTAGTCCAAATATGAGAATAATGCATGTGACACTAGGACAAATTTTGAAACCTGTATTTTGTCACGAGGAGATGGTGAACTAAAGGCTCGATATCGAGCCCGAGAATGGAGTGAGTGTATATCGAGACTCCAAAACAGAAGAAAGTAAACTTGTCATATACATCAACAATGATGATCACAACAACCTATACCAGCAACAACGTCCATGTATACTCGGGAAAAGGCGCAAAGATAGTGACCAAGTTCAACTCATGTCTTGCTAGTACCACTTGACTCGAAGGGAAGGTTTGATACCAGTCACACCCTTACGGGTTTTGTGACGGTATGATGCAACACGAACAATAAAAATAGTACCTCGACGTGGGTTTCTCTCAACCGAACCAAAGTTACAACTGGGGTGTACGGTTTGACCCGTACGGGCCTCGACTCGAACCTGACCCAATCGTAAAACCTTCCTAACGATCCTACGGGAAGACACGATTAACACCACAAGATATGTTTTCGATTAATGCCAATACTACATTTTAATTGTTATTCTTTCGACGGTTTGCCACACTAAACAACAACAAATTAGCCAGCTCATTTTATCAGTTTCGAAAAGGAGAGAAAGATAACAATCTTAAATTTTAACATCATTTCTTCGACCATAACAACATCAATTAGAAATGTCTGTTTGTGTCGACAACTTATATCAATATGATTACAACTTGGTAATTTATTCATCAAAAGAAAAAATACAAAATTTTACAAATTAAGGAGGAGTGTCGAGTGGGGCAGAACCATCCGAGGAGACGAATTGGATGGATTCCGAGCTTCTTGAGCAATTGAACCCTTCAATAGTCCAATTATGATTTGAATTATCAAACCCCCAACTTGATTTTAATAACCCGCCAAACTACAAAACCCTAGCTTTTGTGAAAATTGTGTGTAAGTGTAGAAAACATGTGAAAATCGCCTCTATTTATAGATGAACAAAAGGGAATGTTGTGTTTCTTCTTTCTCATCTTGGTTGGAAAGTGATTGTTTCTCTTGGCACCTTTCCTTGTCCTCAGCCGCACCTCTATAAAGTCTTGTGAATACCCAAGGAAGTAGATGACTATTTGTAGAAAAGGGTGGTGTTGACTTCTGCGCTTGACTCTCAAAAGAAAGAAGATAACACCATTTTTGGTGGGATGTGGAACAATGCAGAAAAGAGAAAGATAGCAGGATTCTTTATCTTTTTGACTTGTTACCAAAGATGAGAGGAAAAGGGGGAGTTATAGGTCTTGAAAGCAGGAAGAAGGAAAACCATTTTTGGTTTTTGTCTGCTGTGAAAGTGACACATCAAGATGAGGAAGCAGAGTAATTAAGACTGATAGGGTGGGCGGTGGGCTATAGGGTTAGAATAAGAAATTATGTTTGTTTTATTATTAATTATTGTATTATGTGTACCCCGTGTTATGTCGAGTTTATTTGTAAATGTACCTTTCCGGTATCCGAAAAATATAAAAGTTATATTTTTAGTAGCGTTTTTGTAAGTGTAATAATATGTTATTATTATTACGTAGAAATTTGATTATAACTGTTTGCCGTTATTAATTTGGTTTCGGTCTGCGTGCGATGCCGTGATTTTCTAAATACACGAGATAACCTCTCGTTTACTCTTGTAAATTATCAGTGAATATTAAAATGTATATATTTCACTTATCTCAGTATTTATTTTTTTTAGTTTTGTATCTTATTGCGTGCTGCAATATGCGGGGATAACTTCCCGAAACAATGGATTAAGCTTATGTATGCTTAAATTTAACTTGAACAATAATAAATTCCACATTTATTATATAGATACTTACTGGACAAGTATCGTGTGTGCGGTGTCTTATTTTTAAAGAAACTAGATGACCTCTCATTTTTAAATTTAAATATCGACATCTGTCAGAAAATAACCGATTTGAATTTTCTGACGTAATAAATATTATTATAATAATCCGAAATTTTACGGGTTGTTATACCTCGACTCTGACTCCTTCGCGCCCAAGTAATTACTTACGGTGTAACAAAATCTCCGAGTTACGTCGTGATCCTTCGTCCGCACATACTTATCCACTCCTTAAATTTCTCTACGGAGTAACTAAATTACCATGTTACGCCATAGCCTTCATGTTAATAATTACGGCGTAACCTTAAGAGGAGGTTACACCGGATCCTTCTCGATACCATATTTACGCCGTAACATTATTAAGCAGTTACAGCGTAACCTTCACACATAATTCTTAGGCCCTCGTAGTGTGGGTTACAAAGTGGTCCATCATGCCGATTACGCCGTAACCTTGTTCAGAAAATATATTTGCATTTATTAGCCATTTCTTACATCTTTTCCGCTTCAATGCCTCATTTGTACTGAAATGTAAATATGAACAAATATAAACGAATTAAGTACCATATTAATACGAATAAGGCCATAAACACTGGACTTTGATAATATCAGGCTAAGATGTTATCAAATATCCCCCCACTTGAACTCTACTTACCCTCAAATAGACCTTTTAAATTATTTCTAAAAAGATATCTCCCAAGATGACTTGGAAGATACGAGTTTAAAAATTACCTAAGCTAGAAATTTCCAAACCGATCACCTCACGGAAAAGGAATTGAAATCACTCTCTCTAACTAATCTATGTGTTTATTTTGGGGTGATCACTCAACTGTTCAGTTATGGCAAGCATTATATCATAGGCTTGGCAAAGATACTAATCTCCACCACTAAAGTCTATAGATGCAGCTATTTTAGTAGGCAATGGGTTGACACAACAAAAAGGCTTACGGGGTTATTTTGTCATTACTAATGAGCTACGGCGAAGGGGACAAAACCAATGATACATGACCAAATCAATGGCCAAGAGACCAATGATTGCTCGCTTCCTCACCTAAGCTCGATTCACGACCAAGGTTAGGATGAGACATGGGAAAACATTTAATGTGTGTAAATAAAAAGGCACGAAACAAATAATTTTCTAAATCCACAATCGCCCCACCACTAGTCGCATTCAGTCCCATAGCAAAAACCGAGGGTCAAGAGTCAAGGGGTCTTCAATACACGAGTCAATGCATATAAAATAGCGTACTGCCTCATAATATCCATAAATTAGGCAAATAAGATGCATTAACTCGGCCTTCTTCATAAATGAAAAAATTATGTGCTCTAAATTTTTTTAAAATTTGAGTAAAATTAGCACATATTTCGACAAAAAACCATATAATCAATAATTTCTATCTCCCTCCCCCCCACTTGAGATGTACAATGCCCCCATTGTACAAATTGAAACTTCAAATAGAAAGGAGAGATAGAAATGCACGGGCTAAGTTGCGCAAGGCGGGAATACTTGCCACAATATTACACGACACATAAACTGATTAATACTATCAAGTATAAACAAACTCTTGCTTGCATTCTTTTTTGTTTTTCACTTTATTTTTTTTGCAAGACAAGATATACATGAATAAATAAATAAAAAAAAACAATACGAACAAACAAATCATCCCCCCCCCTTGAGACCAACTATCATCTGAACCCGATCTTCATCCAAAACCCTTTATTCAAAACCTGCTACTTCCACTAGTGGAACCAAAATTGACTAACAGTGCCCGGACCATGGACATAAGAAAACTACAAGGTAGGCTAAGCGATAGGTGTAACGAAACAACATATATTGGGTGAACAAAATGAAAAGAATGGCTCAGACGGGTTTACTAGGGGTATCTTGCACTAATAATGAGTGCAACAAAAAGGGTTTAATAGTGGGATTGACTAATTTATATGAAAAGTAACAATACATAAAATGGATGGGCTATTTGGGTTTAATCCTAAAAATTGCGTTTTATCCTAGCTGCACCGATTACACCAAGTTACCTCAGTGTAATGCTCATAATAATGGTCTCGAAAAGATATGCAAGGCCAAGTTTTAAAGTCTACTACAACCACCGGCACACTCATTTTTATTGTATTATGAATAAGGGGAAAACGGAAAGGCTTATCCTCACACAATGTAAATATAGGGAAGGTGTGCTCAGTTAAACTAATCTAGTTAAGTAATGAAAAACATGTCAAAATTTTACAAATAAAACACTTTTCACTAAAAACTAGAAAAATAAAGGCAAGTAAAATCAAGCGGGTGTTTATTTCTAATCCCTTCCCCCCACTTGGGTCATACTAAGCATATAAATGAAAAATAAGAAGGGTTAAAAAAGGAACAGAAAACTCCCCTGAATTTGCTCGGCATGATCAATAACTGTCACCTCCCGTAACATGCTCTAGATATGCCTCCACGAGCAACATCCAACAACTCATCCTAGCAATCACCATGGTACTCAACTAAGTCGGATAAAAAGTGTTTCTTTGCAGCCAAATATCTTTCCCTAATTCATCAACCTGTATTGCTGCAAGAAAAACTAATACCAAAAAGCATAATTCCGGATAAAAAAGCGAGAATAGCATGAAATATAAACAAAAACAAAAACAAAATAAAACCTAACTCACTTTCGTAGGAATCACGGTTGCATTTAGCACATGCAACAAGCCTTTTAAACCACTCGGTGTCCCCCGAGTGGACGAGTGAAGTCTCGTGAGGGTTTACAGGGAACACACCCACAAAGTTCATTTACTACTAAAAATATATAAACTTGGTAATTGTTTTTAAAAATGATTTGCAACAGGAAGATGTTACGGCATAACTACATAGATTGAGTTACACCGTAAATAATGTGACCTGAAAATGAGCACGTACTGTGAACAGGTTACGGCGTAACATGAAACAAGAGTTATGCCGTAATACCTTTTGGTGTCAATTCCAGAATTTTTCGACCTCTTAAACGCCATAAGTGGTCCTTCCAACATTTCTTAACTGTGGAAACCTGTAAAAATGATGCACAAACATACCAAGCATAAAATCCTATAAAAAAGAAAATAAAACAAAAATAAAAAGATAGGCATGAGGTGCCTCCCACGAAGCACTTGTTTTTGTTCGAGTCACGAGCATGACTCCACCCTTATTTACTAAATAAAAAGGTGTTCATCCCCTCACTTGAATTTAAGTGTGGGTGAAAATAGCTATAAACATCGTGAGGGTATGAATTTGCTATGGGATAGGGAAATAATAAATTAAAATTATACCTTAAAGGAGATTTCATTTCCCTACTTACTTTACCCAGACTGACTGATGCATTTGATGAATTGAACACTCCGTGTTGTGGTTGAACGATTGGCTTCCATGCCTCATTTCCCTCCTTATTATTAACGGTAGTGTATATGACTTTGCCTCCTAACTCCTTCTCAAGCTCAACCAAAATTGGTTCAGTAGCCGGTGCAACATAACCATCATCGGGTGGTGTGATAAGCATGGTTTGTGAGGTTAACGGTTGCTCTATGTTATCCACCATTTCTGCAACCTGTATGAGAAAACTAGAAAGATCGTTAATAGGCATGAAAGAAGAGTTAGAAGTGTTACTATTATGTGTTGTAGTTGATTACACATTAGCTTGTGGAATTGCTTCATCACCATGTAAGCTCATAACTTCCATCTTCTTCAATTGATCTTTGCTAGTTTCTTCTTTTCTCACAACCTTCAAACGTCCTGGAAATGGGATAGGTGGTACATATGGTCTGACATTAGGTAAATCACGAGGAACCGGCTCCTCGTTGACTTCTTTCATCTTTCCCATTTTTGCATTGGCTTTTTCAACCACATTATTTTTATTTTCCACGACTGTTTGGTTTAATTGTTCAATCTTTAACTCAAATCTATCCTCGTAGCATTGAGCTTCTTTAAGTTCAAGTCTGTGCTTTCCTTGAATTTCTTAAACCATCCATTATTCGAGTCATGCATCTTTATTGATTCTTTATAGTACTTGTTGAAGATTTCCTCCAAGGATTTCATATACTTGACCTACTCATATGCTTTGCTTTCTTCTCGTAGAGAACGCTTTTGTGTAATATGAATTCTCTCCTTAACATTCTTCATATCACATCCAATCCTATCAATTCTTTTGGTTATGTCACCAATGTCATCTAAGCTATTGCTATTCATCAGCCAAGTGGTTGCTCCATCATACCAATTTTGTGAATGGTTTGCACTCATTTGTATTGAGCGAAGGGCTTGTGCTGGTGGCATCATAGGGATCGACCCCTGAGATTCGAGCATTCGGCGGGAAGGGATGCTTAAACCCTTGTGGAGAATAAGGACTTTTTGATGGTTGTTGAGATCATGCGTTGACACATGTAAATAAGGCTATTAAACCTTTCCCAAGCTTCATAAATGTCTCACCCTTCCCTTGTCTGAAATTCCTTATCTCTTCCATCTTTTTAGCAATCCTTGAAGGCGAACAATATCTCCGAATAAATGCTTTATGTAGAAGATTCCATGTATTGATCGACCCAACAGGAAGCCTGTACATCCATCTTCTGGCTGAACCTGTGAGTGTAACTGGAAACACTCTAAGCATTAATGCATCATGAGTGACTCCTAGAGTGTGGAAAAGATCCGCGATCTCTAATACTCTTCGCACATGCAGGTGGGCATCTTCATCATCAGTTCCCGCGAAAAACTTATGTCTGAGCTCCTTCATAAATTGGCTACTAATCTCAAAGCTGATATTATTACTGATTTCGGGACTTACCACGCCCGGTCTTTGGTTACCTTGAGTCAAAGCCATGTATTCCTCCATAGTGAGCATGTCAAAATATGAATTTCCCATATCCTGAAATTTCAAAAACAAACAAAAACAGAAAAGAAAAGAAAAAGAAAACTAAAAATAAAAATAAAAATAAAAACCTAAAATTATAAAATCCAAGAGAAATTTTACAAAACTTAAACTAAAATCCTAATATAGCTCCCGGCAGCGGCACCAAAAACTTGATGCATGATTTCTGACCAAGTTTGAATATTTATAATTGTCTCGTCAACCTATGGTCTACCTTATGCACGCACGAGCAGTATACCCAGTCGTGTGTAGTGTAGTATTCGGTAAAGCCGAGGTCATCCCAAGAGATGCATCGGATTTTAACCTAATTCAATGTCACGTTTTAAAGGGGTTTTGAGATGAATTATAATTAAACTAATAAACAGAAATAAAATGCTGAAATTAAATCGAGGTAAATTCAATATGATCAATAGGCATGGTTTTCTAGCAAACAACTAATGAGATAATAATTGTTACGATCTAATTCTTATATCGTGTCTACTATTGCTTCAAATGGGGCGTAAGATTCACTAGACTCCTATGGTCAATTCGTCTAGCCTATTTCCCTAGAATCCTTTCCGGAACCAAATAGTTTATCTTTGTAGTAAGCGGAAGTACGGTACACAAATTTGAGTCATTAAGTGCCGCTACATGTTAGATTAATTCTTTGTGTGATCCAGCCTCTCGGATCTTAGAATACACATCTAACTTCTTAAGTTCATCCAACCCGTAGGGTGATCCTATGGTCAATTCGCATGAGAGGGATTGATAGTCCTTTGGTCAGTTATTATCAACCCTTGCAACCTACTTCTCTAGGGTCCTTTGGTCAATTCTCCTAAGCAAGCAAATACAACCGACCTTCAAAACTACCGAAGCTAGAGGATCTATCGAATAACTAAGCATACAAACACTAGAAACAATAATAAAACCAAGATAAAAAGTAAACAATTAAATACCTAATAATTAATTAATTGAAAGACATAAATAATTAATTAAAAGACATGAACAAATAAATGAAACACAATAGGCATCCAGGCATCGACAAACAAAGCAGAATCAAAATTATAATGATAAATAATAAAACTGATTTAAATGTTGAGTGTCGAAATAAGTTTACATATCATGCTAAATAAATGCTCTTGATCTTACAGTTGAGTACTGGGGCAAAACCCCGAAGGGCTTGCTCCTTAAAAACCAGACCGACAACTGCTGCTACTGTCCTCTAATTTTTCTTGTACGCTGCTACAGTACCACAGAATAATATTATAACCTAAAAATTGATAGCTTCCTCGTATGAAAATATTTTCATATGTTTATAATAAAGCAAATTTGTCTTTGTTCGCGTCAGCCCCTTGGTCTTAAGGTCATATTTCACTTGAAGTCCTTGCGGTTCTTTTTCACTTACTTTATGCGTACATAAATGTAGATATGTAGTGAAACTTTAATTAGTTCTAACACACTTGGCCCCTCATCATACTTGCATTAATTACTTGTAGTCTCCGCAACAAATATACTTTAATATCATTTAACTGCTTTCAGCCCGTGGACTATAACTCCTTCACGCCCAATAATTATTTACAACGTAACAAAATCTTCGAGTTACCTCGTAATCCTTCATCCGCACATACTTATCCACTCCTTAAATTTCTCTATGGCGTAACTAAATTACCAAGTTACGTTGTAGCCTTCATATTAATAATTACAGCGTAACTGATATGTGTCTAAATACACATATATTTTATATTATTTAAACCCACAAAAACGACCAAAAACACACAAATGACCATATAAATGTTACAAATATCATTGAAATGTGTTTTTATGTGATTCAGGTACAAAAAGATTGAAAACAAGTGAAAAATGATCAAAGTTCACAAAAATGTCAGTTTCAGTCCCTGGAGTTACACCAATTGTCAAAACTAGTCCCTGGTCATTCCAAAACTTATAAAAAAGTCATAAAAGGTCCTTGGGATTCACAAGTTGTAAGAAATTGTCCTTTGAAGTTTAAAAATCACAATTTACAACTTTGGTCCTTCAACTTTACAAAAGTGTCAAAATCAGTCCCTGGTGTTTAAAAATAGAAATTATTCAAACTACACCCTTGTACTATTCAAATATGGCATATTTGGTCCTTATATGATAAGTTTTGAGAAAATTACAAGTTTGGTCCCTAGAGTTACAAAATTGGCAGTTTTGGTCCTTGGATTTATAAAAATGGAATTTTATGCAATATTGGTCCTTGTACTAACCATTAATTGCAGGTTTAGTCCTTGTGATAACTTTGGAAAAGTTTCAACTTCAGTCCCTCATTTTCAGAATATTACAAGATTAGTCCTTGTGTTATTAATTCCAAATCCAAAACCAAACCGGACCCTTTGTGTATTATTAACCCCAGCCAAACCCAAAAGAACTCCCTGTCAATATCCTGTGACCCCCCCCCCCTCAAACTTGAACCCCCAGCCAAATTAATATAAAACCCGGTCAAACCCATTTCCCTCCCACAAACCATCTTCCCTGTTCATCTCCCTCACCCACAACTGCAAACCCAAACCACCCTGGTTTTTACCACCACCTGGCCACCACCTTTCCACCTCATCCCAGCTGTCTAACAACTCTCACCACCATCTCCTTCCACCTATACCAGCCTACAATCATTTAATGCTTCCCCACCATCAAACACTTTACCTCACCTCACATACCCTGGTTTTTGCTTTACACCTCAACCCCCAGCCCATAAACCCACCAAACATGTCCCCTCCACCTCTACAGGTGAACAAGAATCATTAATTGCAGCAGAACTGCCTCAATCTACTAGTATCACTTTTGGCGCCAAAAGTGAATTCAAAGGCCAGGATCATCTCTGCTCAATCAATGGTCAAGAATTAAAGTGGGATTTGACAAGGAAGCTAGTGGGAACTCAAATGACTATAAAGATCAGAGGAGAGGCAAAGAGAAGACTACCTTGGGCTAGCCTTGGTCATGTAGTGTGACGATTTAAAAGCTTTCTTTAAATTCATTGTCTTTTAATGTTTTAATGTTGTAATCTTTCTCAAATTAGTGTAATGAAACTTTATTTCCAGTTTAATTTTAAGTTTCTTTTCAGTTTCATGTTTTGCTTAAATTTCCTTTAATTTTCATGTTCTTTAATTTCATGTTAACTAGTTGTTTAATGGACTTCTATAGCTCATATAAGCTCCTGACAAAGCTTTAAAGCTTTTAGAAACCTTAAAACAAGTTTAGTCTTTAAAATTCAGAAAACACTAAAAATCAAGAAAAACAATGAAAATCCAAAAATAATGAAGTAATCTTGGTGAAACTGCATGGAGCAAGGTTAATTGTGGATTGCCTTTGGTTTAGAAGCTTTGTGGAAAGCCTTAGGATGTGTTCTGTGGCCATGATTCTCAGTTTCAAGCAGGATTTCATTTGTAAGCCCTTTTTACCATTTTTTGCATTTTATTGTTCTAGTCTTTTATATGCTTTAATTATCATGTTTCTGTGTTTCTTTGCTGTTTGTTAATGATATTAGAGCTTAATATTAGGTTGTCATGTTTTGGATTTGATTGAGGTTTGAAATGGTATTTGGACTGTCATTATGCTTGTTTTTGAGAAACCTAGGTTTAGACTTGAGTGACTACTTGTTTATGCTTAAAAAGGTCTATTTTGACACAATATGATCTCTGGATTTGATGAAATAAGTTTATGCAGTCTTTTGCTTTGAAAAACTTCATAACAGTCTATTTTAAGGTTGTTTGGATTTGATAATGAAACTGTGTTTAAGGCTGTGTTTGTGGTTGCTCTTGTTTGATGTACTCTTCATATGACCTAAGTAACTCAGTGGAATACTAACCAAAGGGTGTAGCATGGTAGAAAGTCAATTTGACACTTGACAATCTCATTATGAGCACTGTGAGGTTGTTAGATCCTAGAATCTTGCATACTTGTTCAATTCTTGTGTATCTTTGTTTATTTCATGTTCTTATAGCTTAATATAACATATTAAATCAGTAGATTAAGTTTTAAATTCAGTTTAGTCAACTCTTATGTGTTCTAAGTTAAAGTCAAATTTTTAGTTTTCATGTTTTTTGATTTAATTGTTTATTTTCCTGTGTCTTTATTACTTAATTTCATAATCTGTGCTTTTAGGATGTTTTAGTTTTGTTGCTAATCTTGCTTATTCTATTTTTGTTAATTTTTATATGTCATGTTTAATAGCTTATTTATGTGCTTATTCTTAGCTATTTTTGCCCTGTGCATTGTCTAGGTGGTCAATTGCATAAGCCTTATGGAATTGATCTTAGCCTGAGTATTTGGCTTCTTTGTGTTGCCTGTGTGGCTTATTTGTTATGTTTATGCTTGCTTTTACATTTGTAGCTTATCTAGATAGCTTAATCACTTTCACCTTTTTGTCCCACCAAACTCACTTTACTGAAGCAAACAGTGAAGTTGAGTTGTTTTCCCAAGCTTATAAAAAGCTCCTTACTGAGTTTGATGTTGTGAGCTTTGGCTTTTCACAAAGCCAAGCAACCATAATCTCTAGTTTAGTGCTTGTTGAGCTATTACAAGCTTATTTGATAAGTCAATTTAAAGCTTGTTGTTTGCCCATTCTCAACAGTTCACTGAGAACTCAGTGAACTTACACCATTTCCAACAGATCCTAAAAAGCTCCTTAGTGATCATGAGCTTAAGTGTTTTAGCTTTATGTGAAGCTCATCCACCCAACTCCTTGATCCAACACTTAATTTTCCCATTGTAGCCTATTTACTAGGGCTGCAAGTAGCATATACTTATCATCACTTCACTGAGTATGCTAAGAACTCAAGAACTATAGCTTCTTCATAAGCTCCTCAAAAGCTAATATGTGGACCCCACAGGTTGAGCTTTGGCTTTTTGGAAAGCCAACCAACCCAGCTTGCTACTTTCATACTTAGTTGGTACTTGTGAGCTTATTCTTTTAGCTTAATTTGCCAATCAAGTCAGCAGTACCTTGCAATGGTTCAGCAGTACTTTGGATTTGGACTTGCTTATTAGCTTATGTGAGCTTATTTGATGAAATCCAGTACACATGCTTGTTTATACTTGTTCATATCACTTGTACACATATTATTTTTTCTTTTGCTTTCCTGTGTGGAGCTTATACCAGGCTTATTCAAGCCTTCACTCCATCCAAGTTAAGCCCAAAAAGCTTAACTGTCTAAACCATAAGCTCACACTGGTGCACCATTCCAATGCATAAATCTTGTTCATACTTGTCCATTGGACTTGTGTACATCTTACTTTTTTCTTTTGTTTCCTTTGTAAATCTTTTTCCAAGCTTATTCTAAGCTTTAGTTCAACTGTTAAGCCAAAAGCTTAAATGTGGGAGTCATAAGCCCATGAATTGCTTATTTCTTAGTTTGTAAAGTTTTGTTTTCATTAAACATGTATAATATCAGTATTTAGTTAGTCCAGAAAAAGAAAAACCAAAAAGCCCCACTTTAAAGCTAAGTGATATCTTCTATTTAGAAGCTTAATTGCTTATTAGCTTATTTTTGTTAAGGACATATAGTTTTTATATTTTTCTTAGGTTCCTTTATTTATTTAATAATTATGTAAAAATTTTCAGATTTTTCTTTATTCATTTAATACTTTTAATAAATCAATAATAGTTTTTAGTAATTAATAATAGTAAATAATTCATAATAAATAGAATAATTGTGTAAAAAATACATTTTCAGTTTCAAAAATTATTTTATTATATTTTAAATTTTTCAGATTCTTTATTTCATTTATTTAAGTTAATTTTAGATTTTCTTATCATTAAATTCATTATTAAATATATTTAATTCATTATTAATTTATATTAATTAAGTACATAGTATAAAAATTTATTTTAATTTTCCAGTAATTTTCTTATCTTTTTAGGATTCCAAAAATATGATTTTCACATTTATGGGATTTGTATTGGACCAAATTCACTTTTTATTTTGTTACGTTTACATAATTGTTACGTAAACATATACGTTTTAGTTTTTTAGATTTTCTTAACTTTTATATAAATTTGTAAATTATAGTTAAATATTTTAATTATATTTAATTTGCATTTAAGTCGCTAAGGCATGCAAATCCCTACTATAGTTATAATCGTTTTGTTTTTATACGTTTACGTTTAATTTAAGTTAAACGTACGTTTGTATATCTTTTACGTTTTTAGGTTTCTGATTGCACGTTTTTAATGACATAGCTGTGACAGAGCTATCACTATTCACATTCCTAGTGTTAGTCAATCAGATTCTGTCACAATTCTCAATTTCCGGTCATTTCTTAAACTCAATATTCATCATATTAGTTCATGCATGAATTTTCATTTCACGTTAAACGTAGAATTTCATATTAAATAAATATCGGTAGTTATTATTTTGAACATTTAATCCAATACTTCCTAAAATGATCCCGACATATTTTTATACTTACATTTAGTTTATAAAAACAATATTTTGAGTTTACCTAGTGTTATAAATTATTTTGTATATAAATCGTTATATTTATATTATTACGACGCTTTTCTCAAAACTACACGATAATTATTATATCACTCAAATTATGCAAGAAATATATTTTACAATTTTTATGACTCAATATATTTTACTTTGACCAATTAAAATTTATTAGCTAAAACTATCCTATTGACAAATGTGTACAAGTTACAACAAACTTATACTTAACTACATTTTACTTACACATTTTATACATAATACATTTTATAAAAAAAATATATAATTGGGAAACACCTCCCCTAAAACCGCCCTATGGGGAGTATGCATTTAATGTTGGTAAGTTTTTTCAATGGGATATATCTATACTCCAAGTAAACCATTTCATTCATTCATCTCCTAATAATTCAAGTAGTAAAAATTATTTTTCTCTCCTTGGTTCTTCCTCCATCAAACCGGTTCTTCAAGAGTGTTACAAGGGATCACAAAAATTTTCCAAGATCAAGTTTATTACAATCTAGAATTACACTCTTATTAAGGTTTTGAAATAAAAACCTAGGGTGTTTAGGTTAATCCTTGTTCTAATCACCTCATCATAGTAGCTTGTAAGCATATCACTTTCATTCTACATCTTTCATTTTCATTTCATATTTATTTCTTCATATTTTGTGCAAGCATGCAAGACTTATTGTTAGTTATACCATTTTTACATTGATTTTAAGAGTTTGATATATAAAAGTCATCCTATAATTATTCCCTTGTTATATATTGGTCTTGATGATGTCTAGGAACCCATGACACCCTAAGAAGGTGTATGGTAGGATTAGAATAGCTTTGGAGTTGTTTTGAAGGGATTGGAATAGGTTTAGTACGAGAAAAACTATTTTCGACAAGTATATATAGTGGTCTGATCTTGTTTTGATTTTCTGGAAAATCCGACAGTAGGCACGAATTTTTGTACTTGATATTTAGAAAATATACTTTTAAACGAATCCGTTTGAACGGATTAAACGGAGTTATAACGGAAGTTATGAATTTTTCAAATTTACAAATATATATTTTCTGAAAATTTCAGCAACATGTTTTTGTTTTGTACGAGTCAAAACGAGTCTTAAGCTTTATAAATTATTTCGACTTATCAAAAATATATTAGTATACTTTGATACGAAGCTAAGGACGTATAATATGTAGAAAACGGATTTGAAACGACAAATATATGCACGTTTTCATAAAATTGCCGTAACTATTATTTCTGAAAAACTATATTATTTTACGAGACAAGTGTTACGGTAACTAAAATGACCATGTTGAAGGTGTTTTAACTAGGATGTAGAACTTTTGTAACGAAATGTCTTCTAATAAAATCGAGATCACCAAGCATATTTTCCAAAACGACCAACCGCTTGTATAGCGGAGTTGTAATAAATTAATTACGTCGCTAAACTTTGCCAAACTCAGTTTTAACAACATTTTAGACAAAATCACCATCCTTAACCTCTATTATCTTTATATTCGAGACCTCTATGACGAAAACTCATGTACTGAAACTTCTAGATTTGATACAAGCTTTCCAAAACCGTCGAGTTCGTTTCCTAACGTTCGACGTACACCATTTTACGAATAGCTTTTCGAAGCCATTTTTATCACTTTCATGAAATTTCCGACGACATTGTTTTACGATGAAAAGTGAAAATTTCACAATAAATCATTAAGAAACTATCGTAGGATGACATTTTGACGTAAATACTTGTAAAGTAATTTTAGAATGGTCAAGACGTCAAAAGAGTATTTTTCGACGATAAGTATTATTTTCAAAACTCACAAATGGTATAAATAACATACAAAGTGCATGCATATCATTACATCATAACTCATTACGTATCATAACATTCATCATATGTCAAGATTAAAGTTTTCTATACCGTGTACTCACTCTTGTCATCATACCGATTCATCGTGAGTAATCACACCCCTTTTACCGTTTTACTATATTTTGGGCTTAAATGCATGAACCGTTTGAGCTAAATTGTTTACTACTTTTATTAACTAGTTTGACTAGAACTTGTGAACTTGAAACAAATCCTTGAACTTAATTATGAAATAATGCCTTATTTGAACTTATTGAACCGTACATGTTATGACCTTGTCCTAAAGTCTCCGTGTTCGAGTATATCTTTGGGAAGAGGCACCAAGATATCTTTGGGAAGAGGCACCCAAGATATCTTTGGGAAGAGGCACCCAAGATATCTTTGGGAAGAGGCACCCAAGATAACTTTGGGTAGTGGCACCCAAAGATAATTTGGCTTTATCAGAGCATCACTACAAAGTCTCCCTTGTTCGAGCATCACCTGCAGTCTCCCATGTTTGGAGCATCCCTGAATTATTATATTAGTGGTACTATATTGTGAACTATTATGACCGCTTATACTTGACCATTATACATACTACTTTTGGCAATGGGTTGTGAACACACAGGTTGCAAGTTTTGTATGGGTGGAACTTGGAACTGAGTGGATTTACAATGCCTTTGCTTTGTGACCTCATTTGGCAACGTGTGCATGAGCATAAACTAGACGCTATATTCTGTGCAATGGGTTGTGCACACAATAAAAGTTTTGTATGCGGAACTGGATTTACAATGCCTTTGCTTTGTGGACTATTTTCGATGACCTAAAGCTTTGAATATTTCTTATGAGTTTTTCTTATTTTACAAACGTATACTCACCAACTATTTTCATAGTTGACCCGTTTTCTCTCATGCATTTCAGGTGATCGTTAGTAAGCTTTTTCTACTAGGTCTTGCATAATGAAGTTTTCACTTGTCACTACAAATCATTATGTAATAGAACGTAATATTTTGGGAACTAAACTTTGTAATATATTTGCCGATGACGGCTAAACTGGTATTGTAATGGTGTACTCTTTCTTTTAAATATTAACGTTGGTATGTTCTATTATCTTGTGCTTATGTTCCCTTCCGTTACACCTCGTGTTTCCGCCTCTGGCGAGGGTGTGACAGATTCCTGTTTTTGTATATTCAATATCATTTCCCGATCACAGATTCGTTGTATTACAGTGTTCACACCTCGTTGGGACTTAACGACCCGGGGATACACTCAACTCCTCTGGACTTAATTGCATTGGTTTTAGACTGTTTTAATTTTATTACGGTTGACCATTCACAAGTGGTTGACTTGTGTAATAAACTTGACGGTTCAGCACCAATCAAATTTTGGCTCCCGGGAGGTGTGTCATGATAACGTACTTGTGTTTTGTTGAAATATCTATCCCTTATATATATTATATATAATATCATATTTCAATTCCTAAAACAATATAAAACACAAAAATATTTTTCTTTTCTTTCTATATATATAAAAGATAAAAATACAAAAACATTTTCCCTTTTTCTGTTTATATTATAAAATCGAAAACCAAAAATATTCTCCTTACCTTACTATTCATAATTCTGTGAGTGGTGACCCCACTCCAATTTCTCATCCAGTCATTTCCCCATGAACCATTTAATCTGGTCGAGTCAAGCTAGCGACTCGGTAATCAAAAACAGTAGTTAAACATGGGTTTTAACCCGTGTGTATTACCCCCTTAGTGTGGGGAGATGCCCCACATGTTGTATATAGATCTTAAAAATGAATGAAAATTGTAAATATTAAAAAGAGAATAATTGTTGTGTTTCTACACTTAGCTAGTAATGTTATCTTATTACGTTCAAGGATTCGCATAAATAGGGACTTTGAATATTGAGGACAATATTCATTTCTAAGTGGGGGAAATTCAGCTTAATTTGATCATAAATGTACCCTTTTAGTCCCTTTTTCCCCTAAAAACGACCAAATTTTAAATTTTTTTAGTGGAAGTACTATGTACTAAACACAACAAATGGTAATCAGTCCACCATGTCTAACCCACATAAGGATTGGCTAATCCAAGAGCAAACGGCTCTTGGTAAAGATATCTCAAATCCGTTGACGGCTTGCAATTTGCCCAAAATTGTATGGTGTTCAGCCACCATATCTTTAATTAGTGAAGAGTTGGCTAGCCCGCAAGTTTATGGCTTGTGGTAAAGGCAGTTGGAAAACCATAATTGGTAATCGACTCACCAAAGATAATATTGATAATTTATCTAAAGAGTTGGCTAGTCCGAAGCAAACGGCGGTAAAGACAAATCAAAACCGTTGAAATCTGGTGATTTGCTCAAAATCATTTGGTTATCATTGTACCAAGGTTCTTACTTGAACTGAAACAATTGGCTACCTCATAAGTAATGGCTTTTGGTAAAGAGATTCAAATCCATTAAGTTTTCTTAAAAGATTGCTAGGGACTAGCAATAGTTTAGTGTGGGGGATTTGATATGTGTCTAAATACACATATATTTTATATTATTTAAACTCACAAAAACGACCAAAAACACACAAATGACCATATAAATGTTACAAATATCATTGAAATGTGTTTTTATGTGATTCAGGTACAAAAAGATTGAAAACAAGTGAAAAATGATCAAAGTTCACAAAAATGTCAGTTTCAGTCCTTGGAGTTACACCAATTGTCAAAACTAGTCCCTGGTCATTCCAAAACTTATAAAAAAGTCATAAAAGGTCCTTGGGATTCACAAGTTGTAAGAAATTGTCCTTTGAAGTTTAAAAATCACAATTTACAACTTTGGTCCCTCAACTTTACAAAAGTGTCAAAATCAGTCCCTGGGTGTTTAAAAATGGAAATTATTCAAACTACACCCTTGTACTATTCAAATGTGGCATATTTGGTCCTTATATGATAAGTTTTGAGAAAATTACAAGTTTGGTCCCTGGAGTTACAAAATTGGCAGTTTTGGTCCTTGGATTTATAAAAATGGAATTTTATGCAATATTGGTCCTTGTACTAACCATTAATTGCAGGTTTAGTCCTTGTGATAACTTTGGAAAAGTTTCAACTTTAGTCCCTCATTTTCAGAATATTACAAGATTAGTCCTTGTGTTATTAATTCCAAATCCAAAACCAAACCGGACCCTTTGTGTATTATTAACCCCAGCCAAACCCAAAAGAACTCCCTGTCAATATCCTGTGACCCCCCCCCCCTCAAACTTGTACCCCCAGCCAAATTAATATAAAACCCGGTCAAACCCATTTCCCTCCCACAAACCATCTTCCCTGTTCATCTCCCTCACCCACAACTGCAAACCCAAACCACCCTGGTTTTTACCACCACCTGGCCACCACCTTTCCACCTCATCCCAGCTGTCTAACAACTCTCACCACCATCTCCTTCCACCTATACCAGCCTACAATCATTTAATGCTTCCCCACCATCAAACACTTTACCCCACCTCACATACCCTGGTTTTTGCTTTACACCTCAACCCCCAGCCCATAAACCCACCAAACATGTCCCCTCCACCTCTACATGTGAACAAGAAGCATTAATTGCAGCAGAACTGCCTCAATCTACTAGTATCACTTTTGGCGCCAAAAGTGAATTCAAAGGCCAGGATCATCTCTGCTCAATCAATGGTCAAGAATTAAAGTGGGATTTGACAAGGAAGCTAGTGGGAACTCAAATGACTATAAAGATCAGAGGAGAGGCAAAGAGAAGACTACCTTGGGCTAGCCTTGGTCATGTAGTGTGACGATTTAAAAGCTTTCTTTAAATTCATTGTCTTTTAATGTTTTAATGTTGTAATCTTTCTCAAATTAGTGTAATGAAACTTTATTTCCAGTTTAATTTTAAGTTTCTTTTCAGTTTCATGTTTTGCTTAAATTTCCTTTAATTTTCATGTTCTTTAATTTCATGTTAACTGGTTGTTTAATGGACTTCTATAGCTCATATAAGCTCCTGACAAAGCTTTAAAGCTTTTAGAAACCTTAAAACAAGTTTAGTCTTTAAAATTCAGAAAACACTAAAAATCAAGAAAAACAATGAAAATCCAAAAATAATGAAGTAATCTTGGTGAAACTGCATGGAGCAAGGTTAATTGTGGATTGCCTTTGGTTTAGAAGCTTTGTGGAAAGCCTTAGGATGTGTTCTGTGGCCATGGTTCTCAGTTTCAAGCAGGATTTCATTTGTAAGCCTTTTTACCATTTTTTGCATTTTATTGTTCTAGTCTTTTATATGCTTTAATTATCATGTTTCTGTGTTTCTTTGCTATTTGTTAATGATATTAGAGCTTAATCTTAGGTTGTTATGTTTTGGATTTGATTGAGGTTTGAAATGGTATTTGGACTGTCATTATGCTTGTTTTTGAGAAACCTAGGTTTAGACTTGAGTGACTACTTGTTTATGCTTAAAAAGGTCTATTTTGACACAATATGATCTCTGGATTTGATGAAATAAGTTTATGCAGTCTTTTTCTTTGAAAAACTTCATAAATGTCTATTTTAAGGTTGTTTGGATTTGATAATGAAACTGTTTAAGGTGTGGTTTGTGGTTGCTCTTGTTTGATGTACTCTTCATATGACCTAAGTAACTCAGTGGAATACTAACCAAAGGGTGTAGCATGGTAGAAAGTCAATTTGACACTTGGCAATCTCATTATGAGCACTGTGAGGTTGTTAGATCCTAGAATCTTGCATACTTGTTCAATTCTTGTGTATCTTTGTTTATTTCATGTTCTTATAGCTTAATATAACATATTAAATCAGTAGATTAAGTTTTAAATTCAGTTTAGTCAACTCTTATGTGTTCTAAGTTAAAGTCAAATTTTTAGTTTTCCTGTTTTTTGATTTAATTGTTTATTTTCCTGTGTCTTTATTACTTAATTTCATAATCTGTGCTTTTAGGATGTTTTAGTTTTGTTGCTAATCTTGCTTATTCTATTTTTGTTAATTTTTATATGTCATGTTTAATAGCTTATTTATGTGCTTATTCTTAGCTATTTTTGCCATGTAACTGCCTAGGTGGTCAATTGCATAAGCCTTATGGAATTGATCTTAGCCTGAGTATTTGGCTTCTTTGTGTTGCCTGTGTGGCTTATTTGTTATGTTTATGCTTGCTTTTACATTTGTAGCTTATCTAGATAGCTTAATCACTTTCACCTTTTTATCCCACCAAACTCACTTTCATGAAGCAAACAGTGAAGTTGAGTTGTTTTCCCAAGCTTATAAAAGCTCCATCGAGTTTGATGTTGTGAGCTTTGGCTTTTCACAAAGCCAAGCAACCATAATCTCTAGTTTAGTGCTTGTTGAGCTATTACAAGCTTATTTGATAAGTCAATTTAAAGCTTGTTGTTTGCCCATTTTCAACAGTTCATCGAGAACTCAGTGAACTTACACCATTTCCAACAGCTCCTAAAAAGCTCCTTAGTGATCATGAGCTTAAGTGTTTTAGCTTTATGTGAAGCTCATCCACCCAACTCCTTGATCCAGCACTTAATTTTCCCATTGTAGCCTATTTACTAGGGCTGCAAGTAGCTTATACTTATCATCACTTCACTGAGTATGCTAAGAACTCAGTAAACTATAGCTTCTTCATAAGCTCCTCAAAAGCTAATCTGTGGACCCCACAGGTTGAGCTTTGGCTTTTTGGAAAGCCAACCAACCCAGCTTGCTACTTTCATACTTAGTTGGTACTTGTGAGCTTATTCTTTTAGCTTAATTTGCCAATCAAGTCAGCAGTACCTTGCAATGGTTCAGCAGTACTTTGGATTTGGAATTGCTTATTAGCTTATGTGAGCTTATTTGATGAAATCCAGTACACATGCTTGTTTATACTTGTTCATATCACTTGTACACATATTATTTTTTCTTTTGCTTTCCTGTGTGGAGCTTATACCAGGCTTATTCAAGCCTTCACTCCATCCAAGTTAAGCCCAAAAAGCTTAACTGTCTAAACCATAAGCTCACACTGGTGCACCATTCCAATGCATAAATCTTGTTCATACTTGTCCATTGGACTTGTGTACATCTTACTTTTTTCTTTTGTTTCCTTTGTAAAGCTTTTTCCAAGCTTATTCTAAGCTTTAGTTCAACTGTTAAGCCAAAAGCTTAAATGTGGGAGTCATAAGCCCATGAATTGCTTATTTCTTAGTTTGTAAAGTTTTGTTTTCATTAAACATGTATAATATCAGTATTTAGTTAGTCCAGAAAAAGAAAAAACCAAAAAGCTCCACTTTAAAGCTAAGTGATATCTTCTATTTAGAAGCTTAATTGCTTATTAGCTTATTTTTGTTAAGGACATATAGTTTTTATATTTTTCTTAGGTTCCTTTATTTATTTAATAATTATGTAAAAAGTTTCAGATTTTTCTTTATTCATTTAATACTTTTAATAAATCAATAATAGTTTTTAGTAATTAATAATAGTAAATAATTCATAATAAATAGAATAATTGTGTAAAAAATACATTTTCAGTTTCAAAAATTATTTTATTATATTTTAAATTTTTCAGATTCTTTATTTCATTTATTTAAGTTAATTTTAGATTTTCTTATCATTAAATTCATTATTAAATATATTTAATTCATTATTAATTTATATTAATTAAGTACATAGTATAAAAATTTATTTTAATTTTCCAATAATTTTCTTATCTTTTTAGGATTCCAAAAATATGATTTTCACATTTATGGGATTTGTATTGGACCAAATTCACTTTTTATTTTGTTACGTTTACATAATTGTTACGTAAACATATACGTTTTAGTTTTTTAGATTTTCTTAACTTTTATATAAATTTGTAAATTATAGTTAAATATTTTAATTATATTTAATTTGCATTTAAGTCGCTAAGGCATGCAAATCCCTACTATAGTTATAATCGTTTTGTTTTTATACGTTTACGTTTAATTTAAGTTAAACGTACGTTTGTATATCTTTTACGTTTTTAGGTTTCTGATTGCACGTTTTTAATGACATAGCTGTGACAGAGCTATCACTATTCACATTCCTAGTGTTAGTCAATCAGATTCCTGTTTTTGTATATTCAATATCATTTCCCGATCACAGATTCGTTGTATTACAGTGTTCACACCTCGTTGGGACTTAACGACCCGGGGATACACTAAACTCCTCTGGACTTAATTGCATTGGTTTTAGACTGTTTTAATTTTATTACGGTTGACCATTCACAAGTGGTTGACTTGTGTAATAAACTTGACGGTTCAGCACCAATCAGTAACCTTAAGAGGAGGTTACACCGTATCCTTCTCGATACCGTATTTACGCCGTAACATTATTAAGCATTTACGGCGTAACCTTTACACATAATTCTTAGGCCCTCGTAGTGTGGGTTACGGCGTAGTCCATCGTGCCGATTACGCCGTAACCTTCTTTAGAAAATATATTTTCACTTATTAGCCATTTCTTGCATCTTTTCCGCTTCAACGCCTCATTTATCCTGAAATGTAAATATGAACAAATATAATCGAATTAAGTACCATATTAATACAAATGAGGCCATAAACACGGGACTTTGATATATAAAATATAAGGCTAATTTGACGATATCAATCTGCATTTGAAAAAGAAGAGACAGCTATTTGCAATCATGCCTTCTCAAATGCCTTATTTCCTGACTTATTTATACCCTCTAATAATCACTCATAGTTACAACACATCTTTAGTATTAATAATTAACTTTCTCTCACAGTTACCTAACATTGAATTCAATGGTTGCTACCTCAATTTTAGATGAACTAAAAGAAGCTTGTGGTTCCAATGAGCTTCATAAATGCATGAAGTTCCCGTTTTTCCAAGAAATGACAGAGGATGAGGGGTTCATTATGTGGGTTGGGGAGCATTGTGATGATCTTAGGAGAAGGTTTGAAAAGCGTGAGAATGCGATGATGGAAGAGGAATCCATGGGTGAAGATGAGGTTGTTGGGATAGCTTGGACTGCATGAGGGAAACTCAAGAGAGGGAGCATAAGAGGTTTGTTGCATTGACCGATGTCTTGATTGAAGCACGTGAATGGGTGTTTAAGAAGCAAGCTCATGTGACCCTTATGGATCTGCATGAGTAGATGTTTATGGGTAATGGTTGTCTAGGTTCTTTTGGTTTGTTGATAGTTAAGGTAATATGGTATGGCTGTTTTGGGGGTATGTAAATGCTTGTTTTGTTTAGGTTTTTGTGATGAAGCTGGTGATCCTCATGTATGGTTGAATCGAATGAATGAAATATAAATTTACATACTTGCATTTGATTTACTTACGCTTGTTTGTGTTGTTGTGTATATAGGTTGTTTTTCTTTTTCTTTTTTTTTTGTTTTTTTTAAATAAGTTATGAAAAGGGTATATAGTTATAGTTAAGTTTGTCTTTGAATTTTCTCTCTCACACACATAAATGATAAAAATACACTGAGAAATGGGATTTGGTGAGATAATTTAGTCATGCGAAATTAGGGTTTTTAGGTATCCAACACAATAATCAAATCAAAACATATACGCAATTAAATTAGGGTTTGCGGTATTTCAGTATCTCATCAGTCATCAGTTGATTCAACTTTCATATCAAACACCAAATGAAAATCCTATTTTTAGGTTTGCATTCTAATAAGATATAACGTTATATTGGTTTTTTTGTATGTTGGTATGGTGAATTATTATGATCCTTCTTGTCATGAAGTAGGTTATAATAACATGAAGCCATTTTGTTTATATTTTGGATGACTAAGGGGGTGTTTATTTAAGCTTATATATGTTATTTAAGCTCATAAGTGTCAAACTGAGTCACAAAATTATCTTATGTTATATAAGTGGAACTCATGTAAGCTAATAAGCCCATATATAAGCTGAAACAAACACCCCCTAATATAGGATATGGGAAACGCAACATCAAAGAAGATGCATAGGAATGTAGGAAATCTGGATTTTGATAACATAAAGATAAAATGTAGAAGATGCATAAAGATCCATATTAATTATTTGAAATGGAAATAGAAACATTAAGATAAGTTGTCAAAAGTTTCCTTGAAAACGATATTTTGGGTTCGATGCTTGAATTCCTTGTTTTGGTCCTCCATCATTAGAATCTTTAGTCCGTTAGGGCTTGTCACTCTAGAAACTGCGACATAAAGCTGCCCGTGACTGAACACAGGGTTTGGCAAATAGACACCTACATAAGTAAGTGATTGACCGTGAATTCTGTTAATGGTCATTGCGTTGCACGGTTTGATTGGAAATTTCCTTCGTTTCAGTATGAATGCCCATTGTGTTTGTGTGGACGTGAGTGTGATTCTTGGTATAAGGATGGTATCCCCTACTTTTGATCCAGTTAGGATTTTTGCGCGAGTAACAAATTGACCAAGATCAGTGATGATCAGCCGTGTTCCATAGCATAGACCCTGGCCTGGATTAACATTCCGTAAGAGCATGACAAGTAGTTCTTTTTTTTAAGAAAAGTTCATGTGGTGGCATCCCTGGGAAATTTAATGGGTTCAAGAACTCGGTGGATATAAGTGTTGTTGATCAACGGTATCGGTTGATGCTTTGCATACTTCGTCTGCACTATTGTAGGTCACAGTTGTACCTCCCAACTTTTTAAACATATAGTCCATGATTGCATCAGCATCATCATTTCTTGGAGTTAGGATTGCCGTTTCTTTTAGATACACATCCTCACTTTCCCTTGTAGTAAAATCAGGGAAGGTTTCATTCATAATCTGCTCGATAGGAGAACTCCAAGATTTTATAATGAAATCCTCGAGAATTTCAATCCAGGTTGCCTTACCTTCCCCTTATTTGCTTTTAGCTGGTAAATTTCCATCACCGAAATTCAAAACCCATTTATTGAATTTTTGTTTTCGATTATCGATCTCACCATTTGCTAAATACTCATTTACTCTCATGCTCCGAGTAAGTGTGAACACCTTGCACAATTTTCACAAATCTGACTGGTTTATGTACGCCTGGACCACCTCTTGCCTTTTACCTTTTGGGATAACCGGTAGAATTTTCCTAAAGTCACCGCCAAGCAATACAGTAAGACACTCAAAATTTGGTTTCTTCTTTCCGAAGCATGGTACCCTAATATATCCCTTAGAGTCTTGTCCAATGCTTCAAAAGCATATTTTTAAGTCATAGGCGCCTCATCCCAAATAATCAGCTAGACTTGTTGCATAAGTTGAGCCAAATGTGTATTTTGTTTTATTCCACACGTGTCATTTTCCATTAATTCTAGGGGTATAACAAATCTACTATGAGTAATCCTCCCTCCTGGAAGTAATAACGAAGTTATTCCTATTCCAAATAAAGGGTTCAAGTTAAGGAGGAAGTTGGTGTAGCTTGTAATAAGTGTTGTAATCTAAGCGTCAAATTCTAAACTAATTAATAATTATTTATAAAACAGAAAACATGATGATGCAACTTCCAGCACAATCTTTGTTTAAGATCTCAACCTTGAAATTATGGTCTTGTATAAGAATGTCTTCCCGGTCCCTCCAGGTCCATAAACAAAGTAGAATTGGCCTTTTTTATTATGCACCGATTCAATAACCTCTTCATAGATCAAACGTTGTTCGGAGTTTAACAATGAATGAAGATGGTCATGCTATACCATGCTTTTTTTCATATCAAAGTCTAGGGCTTCTCTCATCAGGCGGTTATCCATGTTTGTTAATAGCTTTGGGTTAGGTCGTGGTAGATCGTGGAAATTTGAAAAGGATCTCACGTTCCTATTTAATAATTCTTGGATTTCTACCAAACAGTAGTTTTGAATTTGTTCCTCCGTGAAGTTGCAACTCGAGGTACTTGAAAAGTATACGTTTCTTGTGTAAAATATCCTCGGACAAAGCTTCCTAGTTTTCTTCCCATAATTTTAGCGGTCGACTAACATCATCGAACAAAAAAATTGTAACAAATAGGTCACAAAGTTGCGGCCCTAATGCCCAAAACATTGCCTTTGATATAGCGTGTGTCCATTCCTTGTCGTCATTTAGGAGGCCATACGCAAAGCGTGTTTCTTTAAAAGTCATATAGAATGATTTGTTCATTGTCATAAGTTCTTCAAAAGATTGAGGCCCTCTCACAACATTCAATAACATTCTGAGATAGTAGCGCTCCCCTAAGGCTGGGTTTGAGTAAAAATCCTACCAATGTTTTTTTTTTTTTTTTTTTTTTTTTTTTGCTTTCGTGGTTTCCAAACCCTGCTCTGTTCATGCCAGACATAGTGTTTTTTGTATTTCTGCATAAGTGAGCTTCCTGGCCTCGGTATCTCGCTTATTTACTTAAACCACTCGGTAAACATCGTTATTTTGATGTCTTGCCTCTGAAGTAGTGCTGGTAAATTTTGTGAGTCGCGCAATGTTATTGAGTTCTGATTTGGTAAATGGAAATTTAGTTTCATGACTGATGGGTAAGAGTAGTGGATGTCAAAAGAAAATAGCCGCCATACTCTTCACACTATGCTAAATAGCGGCAATTTAAGAAATTTTTGATTTCATCAACCTCACTGACTTTTTCAGACCCCACACGATCTCGTGCTACAACATTTTCTTGAATAACAATAGTTTCTCGGTCCCTAGATATTTATTTAAGTACTGAAATAAGTACTTTATTACCTTTGACCTATTACACCATTCAACATTGATGTGCGCCTGGTATTTCAGTAGTAGACAACGATTGTAAGGGACCACTACCACATATCTGTTTTCAAAGGTGAATTTACCTTTTACAGCATACACTTTAGTGTCTCTTTGACGGTAGATAGGGTACCCATATTCATCTACCATTGTCTCTGCATAAAATGCTTTAGGAAACCGTTTTGAACATTTACCTTCAATGTTGCATGGAGCGAAGTTTGCGGGACTACATATATGTTGTCAAAGGTGAATTTACCTTTTACAACATACACTTTATTGTCTCTTTGACGGTAGGCAGGGTACCCATCTTCATCTACCATTGTCTCTGCATAAAATGCTTTAGGAAACCGTTTTGAACATTTACCTTCAATGTTTCATGGAGTAAATTTTTCGTTTTTACCACAGGGGCCGTATAGCATGAATTTGGTAGCAACTTTGTACCCCTCTACGTCGCGCACCGGAAATGGAATCTCTGCAAAAATTAAATCGTCTATCTGACCCGGTGTCTTGCATTTGTGGTATTCTTTAAGCCACAACAGAATATGTGCGTCCGGGAGGCCACATTTTTGGAATTCAATTACAAAGACAACTGCATGGGAAGGTTTATGAAAAAGCAAGATTTGGTTAGCAATGATTTATAGGCATAAAAATAATGACCCTATGACATGTGATAAATTACCTGCACAGCTAACGCCAAAAATACGTTTTTGGTGAGATCGTCTAATAGTTGAGTTAGTTTCATTTTGAAACCTCGTGTCCCTACCTCCGACTGATCATGCGATTTTTGACCAAGAATGGTAGAAAACATCTATGTAATCTCAGGTCACCTTGGATTAGACGTGAAAGTGATAAATAGGTCCGAATTTCCATATGCTCGACACAGAGCCATTGCATCTTGGTAGTTTTGCATCATATATCTTGGCCCACTTGTAAAATCGAGGGCAAGGCTATTCTTTTGCGAAGTCTCTCTGGATCTGTGTCACCTCGTGTAACAACATCGTGCATGTTATGATAGAGGTCGACGCGCAAAGTGTCTTGGTTACTTCTTGTCCATTTAATCCTTTGCTCTTTAATTGATGTGTATGCATCGACCAAATATTGCTGTAACAAGCGACCTCCTCTCAACAAAGTGTTGCCCTAGTTGTTTCGTTGCTGAATTATGTAACCGTAGTACTCCTTCATTGTTAGAAAAGGGTGTTTTGTTTTCCTGGAACCTTTATTGTTATGATAAGGTATCTTTTCATGGAAGCCATCCTCTCCAAAAGGGAATAACAATGGATATTGCAATGCCATGTATGCCGAATGCAATTCTGAAATTCGTTTTGGACCACTATCTCTGTTGTTTACAACTATATCTCTTGAAGGAATACCGTCACCAAAATCATTCGTAATTAGAGAGGCCACCTTAGCCACAGTTGGCGCGTTGTACCATCTCGATTTTGTTTACTCGCTAAGTAGTCTTAGTTCAAAGTTGACCGAACCATGGGAATGACAACAAACTCTTGCCATTCGAAATGCTTTTGCAACTGCGCTACACTGATTCACCATGGTCATCAAACTTGTAACTATTGTTTCATCCACTTGGTCACCTGTATCACCATCAACAAAATTAGACATCCCATTCTGAGCTTCATTTTTCTATATCAAAGAAGTAAAGTTGAGCATCCTTGGGTTGAACCCCTGGTGCAGGAAAAAGAGACCAAATTCGATGATAGTTTTGTCCGTTTATTGTAAATGTATTTACTCCCCCTCTATTGACTAAATGGTCTATTTTGGCCCCAACAGATGTAAAGCAAAACATGCTGTTGTAGATTCTAATTTAGTCTCTAAACCTTGATGTTGTAGTCAGCATTATCAAGCAATTTGTCTAATGGCGAAGGTGTGTTATTGAATCTGGGAAGAAGGACTTTACCTTCCTGGCAACAAAGCGAAAAGGTAGAATTCACCGATGTTTTAGCCTTGTTCATTCTCTCTTCATACAACATGGTTGCAGCACAATTATGGCACAAATAGAATGGAGGACCAAGGTGATTGTAGGACACAGGAACACCTAGTTTAAAAAGTATCAGTCATGGTACATTTTTAAATAAGGCTGTTATTTTAGACATTATATAAATTTCAATTAAAGTTCATACTTTGGTTTACAAGCATCACGGAAGCTTCAATGGTTTATTGTACGCGAGTAACCAGTTTAAATAAGATGTATAATTACCTACAGAGGTGAGTGTTGCGCCTTTTGATCCTGTGCACGTGTCTGCCACAAATAACCATTTGTGGTGATTTATATTCCCGAAAATAATTTGGCAGCATTTGTTTTTGTCTCTAGGGCATGTATATCTGCTAGTTTCCACAGTAACTCTGCACTATCCCATTCCAACCAATAATTGTATGTGACTTTATATGCACGGAATTGCTGTGGTAAATAATTGATTTATGGAATTAAACACATCTATATCTATACTATATAAAATGGAAAATTTGAAAATGTTGAAAGTTTGTTGAAAACATGGTTATGGAGAGAGGTACAATAAATTCACATTGCTTGTTTACCGGGTTGCCGTGAAACCTAGGGCACCGGGTTGTATCAAAACCCATTTTGACCTCGCTAGTTTTTCCACCAGTGAAACGTGGTGAAATGGGTTTCCACTATCCCGTGATTCCAACCAAGTAATTGTATGACACATGATTTGTCATTTGTATAATGTTATTTTATGTTGCCTTATGCAGCATATATGGAATTGTGTATAAGTATGTTGTAAGTTAGTTGTTCTTTTTAGCGGTACCTCAAACAAATAGCTTTGTGATATTGATAGTATTAGTGATATCCAATTTAGTAATTTTTGATTTAAAAAATGAATCATTCATTTTGTAACACCCCCATAATAATCGTTCTTTTGTAATGCTTTGAATCTATTATACTAAAAATCTTAATAACTTAAAACAATCCTATTAGCTCGAAGCACACAAGCTACAAATAGTTTTTGTTGAAAGGGTCATCGAACTTTGCAGAAAACTAAATTGATATCACAACATAAGCATAGAACAACTGATTTTTCATAAAAAAAACTTTTATTCATTTTTGGAAACAATGTTTACATTATTGATTTAGTGCGGAAAATGGCCCATTATAAACAGGTGGTCCCAATACATAAATCAGAGTCGTCTATGACCATGCCATGCCTTTGCCTTGTGCCTCCAAAGATAAACTATCACCTCAAAACCTGAATATACATGCTAAAAAGTGTCAACACGAGGTTGGTGAGTTCATAGATTTTAATTTGTAAAAGTTTTATGGACCACAAGATTTAGTATTTTATTCATTTCATTATGTGACCAGTCCACTCGGTCATGTTACTAGTTCACTCGGCAATGTGACCCATTCATTCGGTCATGTATGTACATAGCAAATGCAACCAGTACAATTGGTCATGTGACCAGTTCACTCGGTCATGCAGGCATAAACGTTTCAAGTACTTGTGTCCATATATAAAAGCAGGCAATAACATTACACTTGTATGCATTTGAAAGTAATCAAGTAATTGGCAAGTAACACATAATACATTCAGTCATTCAGCATAGTTTTAGTAAACAATTCACTTGTTCATGTAAAATCAGCATTTAGTTTAAGTAAAAACGAGCATGTATTCTCCCCCAAAACAGTCATGAAAACAAGTAAAAGTAGGGGCTATGAAACTCACCTTGGCAATTAGTAGTCCAAAGGGAAATAAATCAAGGGATGATAGTGCACGGCTCCGACACGCAACCTAATTTAGTACGGCAATTTAGTCTTCATGTTTAAGACTCGATAAAGTTTAACTAACTTTATAAATTTTTAAATGTTTGCGTTGTTGTTGTTGCTTGTGTGGCAGCATTTAAGTTTAAACAGTTTTCTAAATGTTTGTAAGTATTGGCTCTTGGAAGTGCATAAGTATGTAATAGGAAAATATCAAGGGCGAATGAGTATTCGGTTTGATGGCAACCGGATGATGATGTACGAAAAATAATTACATATAATATTAAATATTTACAGATATTGTAACATTTTTGTCAAAAGTACATATTTAACTAAGTGTTCATACACATTTATATAACTCTACATATCACGTGTATTAGTCAAAATAAAAGTATTCAAAAAGTTAAGTAATAGCCTTACTTGTATTTATATAGTTTGATATGTGAAAGTTATGAATAAACAAGTTATGAATAAAACTCCTCTTTGTTGGTGATTATATAGAAATATAATGTGCTAAGATTATATATATTTTGTCAATAATCGGGCATGAACCATATATATTTTTGATTTTCCTAGAAAAACTAAATGTTATCATTTTCACATTTGAACAATAAAACGCTTTATATTGTCTAGTAAACTCAAATAAGTTTTTATAAGTCAAATATGTTATGTTAAGCTTAGATAAGCCAAAATAGATAATATAATTCAACAATTTAGGAAAATGGGTTAAAACCTGTATTTTTAGTCTAGTCTAGTTTTTATAGGTTTTAAATTTATATGATAGCTTATAATCTTATATGTTGAGTATATTTAGTCCTAATTGAAAAATATGTTTTAGCATAAAAACAAGTCGTGTAGCTTTAAGCATGCCGAAAAATTTAGTCGAGATCGACTAAGTCAAAACAAGTCGGAATCAAATAAGTAGTTTCGTCACTAGTTGGGCTTGGTGTGGGCTTCGGTCCAACACACCCGCGGCAACCACGATACGGTGCAAACATATGTTCAGAGTGGGTTCGGCCCACCGTCACTCTCGACACACAAGAGAAGTAGCACTTGGTCTCTTTATTCTCATAAAGAATGAAACTAATGGTAAATGTAAGTGATACAAAGTATTATTACCGAAATTCATTTGTTCATATATGTTTCTGCTGTGAACTTGTCAACAGTTATTATTTAAATACTAGGAAGTGATTTAGGCCGTGCCAAGAAGTTTATATAATAAAACTATCACAATCTACTTAAGCTAAAGTTAGGGTGCACTACATTTTATGTCTCAAGCGAATAGTTAGAAGATATATAACATAACATGGGAGGACAAGAGTTTCTGTACAATAAAAGTAAGTTTTTGGAGTAAAAACTTTTAGATGAATACAGTATTTAATGGCAAGTATATGTTTTCATCTACAAATCATAATCCGCAATTTCATAAATTGGGATATATGCTTCAAAGTCTAAATACATGAAAGTGTAACAGTCTATCTAATGAATGAGTTTAAAATACAAAATACGTAGTAACAAAAAGAAATATCGTCCGTATAACATAAAGTTTCGATTTATTAGCAATATAGGACCTGTCATCTTGTCCCTTCTCTTTATCTTCAAAAGTCAAAAGTGACCAATCCCATCCAACATCACATCCACACTTCCTCCCATCCTGTAAAATTATGGTTGGTTATATTAGTAGTATATTTTTGTTTGTCCTTTATTTTTTGCTACTATAAATTTTTTTCCATTATCGAATAATTTAATTACTGCAAGACCAATCATTAAATCAAAACAAGGAGTGAAATAATTAGTATAAATTTAACTTATGATAAGCTAGAAAACAATTAGCATAAGTAAACACAGAGAATATATATATAAAAAAAAGGTGGGAAAAACCTCTCCTTGAATATATATGCATATTTTTGCAAATACAATGTAGAGATGACAAATAATCATACAATTTTCAATTGTTCCAAAAAAATCATACAATTTTCAACGGTCACATATTTCATACGTTAGATGATGGCAAAAAAAATCATTTTACTATTAAAATATTGTTATATCTAATAAACATGGTTTAAGATGTAACCTTAAGAACCTTAACGTACCTAGATGTTAAGATATATACATGTTTAGGGAGGAGGGAGTGGGCACGGGTAGTGCCATCGAGTACACCGCCCCGAGCAAATCGGGTACTTGGATCGTGTAGCAAATTCGGCTTGTGAGCTCGAGCGAGTATCATGCATAAATTTGAAAAAATCGACCGTTTGGGAGGTCCAACGGTTATATGCAAGAAATAAAAATAAAATAAAAATAAAAATAAAAAATTCCCTTTAAACAAATAACATACACTCATTTTTTTCAAAAAAAACACACACTAATCTCTCCAAAAAATAATAATTACCCCCACCTTTCAAAAAAAACACACACTAATCTCTCCAAAAAAAAATGTCTTCCGATTCTTCCGAATACGTTATTCCGTCTTCGTCCGACGAGCTATCCACTGTAGCTCGTTGCAACATATGCTTCAACTAGCGGCTCAAGATCTTGAAGACACGGCAAGCTCTAGTCGAACTAGCGTAAATCGCCATCGGAAATAGGTCTTCAAACTTTAGAGAATGATTAGTTCGTTGAAACACCAAAGTACAACGACGATTACTTTAAAAAAAAATTCGAATGGAGAAAAGCATGTTTTTGCAAATAGTTGGTGACATTGAAGCTATACCCATATTTTCAAGAAGGCTATGAAGCGCAATTGAAAAAAAGTTCACGGCGAAACAAAAAATCACATCGGCCGTTAGGCAACTCGCAACCGCCAATTCCCCCGATGAGTATGATGAATATTTATGCATGTCTGCAAGAACGTCACGTGAAAGTCTTGATTATTTTTGTGAGGCCATCATTGAGTTGTACTGTCGAGAGTACCTACGTGAGGCCGACAAAGACACGAGTTTGCTCGCATTTTCCAGGCCCATGAAGCGAAGCATCACCTCCCTGGGATGCTTGGTAGCATCGACTGTACACACGTCAGATGAAAAATTTGTCCTAGACATTTGAGAGGGCAATATACGAGAGGTGACTATGGTGTTCCTACTATTATGCTTGAAGTCACCGCGTCACAGGATATGTGGATTTGGCATGCTTTTTTTGGTCCCCCGAGGTCAAACAACGATATCAACGCGGCTACTATTTGACAGATGGAATCTATCCTAAGTGGTCCACATTTGTTAAAGCATACCCGTATCCAACCGACCCAAAGGAAAAGAGATTTAAGAAGTTACAAGAGGAGGCGAGAAAGGATGTCGAGCGAGCTTTTGGTGCTCTCAAAGGAAAATGGAAAATTCTCGATCGACCACTCAAAGCTATGACCAAAGCTTAAGATTGCCAATCGTGTTCATGCGTGTGTTATTTTGCACAATATGGTTATAAAACGCGAAGGGAGGGCAATCTCGGTTCATATAATGGATGAGCCGATCCAGCCATTGTTCGACAACAAAGTGTTGTAGCGGAGTTACTAGAAGAAGTTCTCCATGACCGTCTTCGATATGATCTCACGGAGCACGTAGCACGTCAATACTTGCCGCATCTCGATGATTAGTGGGTTTTTTTTATTTTAATAGTATTATGTTATGTTTCTTTTTTTTAAGTATTATGTAATGTTTTTATTTTTAATAAAATGGTATGTTTTTATTTTAAATATTGTATGTGATTTTATGTATTAAAAAAAATGAAATTCGGGTACTAGGGTACCACTCCTTCCACTTAGGGTAATGTTAGAGTAAAATTGGGTAGTTTTGAGTTGGAGGGTTTTTATTGGATAGAGGTGATGTGGCACCCAGGGTATTAGGGTACCACTCCCTCCTCCCTTATCTAACTATCTTATAATAGAGGGATGAACTTCCTTCATATTAATTATTTTAATATTTCCATATATAGAATTTTAAGCAAATACAAGTTACAAAGCATTAGTTACAATACTTAAAGCACAAATAAAAATACAAATCAAACTACAATTAATACACAACTTAAAACACCCCTTCACAAAAGAGTACATGTCTCTAATCATGATGTACAACATTTGCTTCACAAAATGACCTGTATTAACGATTCTGATACAAGCTTCTTGACCAAGATACTATTTTCAGTTCTTTTCCACACTCCTACATTAACTAGAGAGATCAAGACTGTTGTCCATGCATTAGGAAATACCTATATTCAAAAATTCAAATTAATAAAACATATACTTTAAAGTTGCGGTTAGAAAGAAAACAATTGAAGTGTTGTTGTGATTTGGTTGGAAGAAAAAGTGTAGTGTTTGGTGGCTGGGAATGGTAAGGAGCATAGCTCCTTTAGTTTAATATCCGAAAATTAAAAAAAATAACAAAACCGAGAGCGGCTTAGAAAGATAAAGGAGCACACATCGTGTTTCATTCCATCTTTTTTTCACTTAGACTTAAATCAAAAACAAAATTGAAACCTTCCTGAGACCTTTTAAGAATCTTGAAGACTAAAAACCACCATGGTTTTTGAGGTTTTGTGTAACAAAATCCACGTTACCCGAGACTTTAGTTTTAAAGATCTTGAAGACAAACTGTTGCGGCATGAGTTTGAAGAAAAAACAAGGGATTTAGATTGCTTATGGTTTGGTCTTAAAGATAGAATCAAACAAAGGTTTCAGCTTTGATGCTTGGTTATCAAGCAGTAAGAAATAAACGATTATTCTTCTGAGAAATTCGTTTGTGTGAGAGGATGGGTGGCTGTGATTGGAGTGAGTATTATTAGGGTAAACACATAAAAATTAGGGTAAGTTGTTTATATGGGCCAGTTTTTAGGCTATTTAATTTGGACCGGCTTTTGCTTAACTGATACAAGGATTTAACTGGGTTGATATTTTAAAGTGGTATAAGGCTTTGGGTTATTTGCTTTTGTTATATCCAAAGAAACACAACCATGAATATTTTTTTTAGCACCACAAAATGCCTCGTACTGAATACACTTTACATGAAGGAGTATATACTTTCTTTCTTATTATTACACCTAGCTACAACAAAAGTAAAAGTAAATAACGACAAGATATATATAGAAAAAATAAAGCAAAACCTATATTTACACTTGATTGACAACCATGTCTATTACATAATCAAGCTATAAGCATTAATTTTTTGTTTAACTATATGTAACAACTACTATTATTGTTAAACAATGTAACTTAAACTATACACAGATAAACAAAACAAACACACACAAATATCTACGCTAGAGTGAGCCACTGCCGTTAATAAGGTGATCATCATGAAAAACGTATTATTGAAAGACATTCACTCGCCACAAAATTTGGTTACACGGGTACCCGCCGCCGCAACGCGCGGGTACCCGGCTAGTTGTCAATAACTTAAAAATTAAATATAAAAGTTTAAACAGTAGGACAACTCCTGATAAACAATATTTTTTGAAACATGAATGATTAAATAGGAATAAACTACAAAAGTGCAAATAATATACAAATACACAAATGTTTGAAGAGACCTTGATGCCTAGTACTTACACGACCGGGCGAAGATGAAGACTGGCTTAGGTGTGTTACCACTTACCAGGTAACCTTTTTTTATTTGCATAACTGAAAAACTGAACTATCCAAGTAAAATAAACAATACAACCAACATGAATTTTATATTTACAATTTTCACATATATATTAATTGTTTCATTCTAAACCTCATTAGAAGTGGTTTTATGCTATAGGTAAATAAGGGAAACACCCACAAGCCAGAATCACATATATCATTCAACCAACATCAAAGTACATGTCATAAAACCAAAACTTCACTTACAGATCTAAAGCCATTCGCTTTAAAGCCATTCTCTTTGAGGCCATTCGCTGACTAAATTCGAGCATCAACCTACATTACAAAATAGTGTAAATTTACACACTTACTTCAAATTCACATTAGTAATCAGAGAAAGGTAAAAAAAATCACGTGGAAAATCTGCTACTTACCGATTATGTTGGATGCTATGTTGTGACAGAATGAATTTTTCTTCGTCTCTTCCAAAAAAACCACCTCATAGCAAAACTAAAAGAGAAGAAAAAGTAGAGGGAAATTTGTTGAAAAATGAAGATGGATAGTAAATGAGAATGAGATGTGATGAGAGGATGCCAGGATGGTAGGTATGTACCTTGATAAGATGAAATGAGTGTCACAGAGACCCAAAAATTTTCAAAGTCATTTTTCAAAGGTCCAACAGTTACGAACTATTTAGAGCTGAGGTGTAACTTTTAGAAGACTCTACAGTCATTTAGGTGCTCTCTTTTAGGCTGCCCCAGTCAATCCCTTTACTTTTCACTGCCACGTCATCTTTCTCTTTCCAGCGACCTTCAGACGATTAGGTGAAGTTCATTTAAAAAAAAAAAAAAAAAAAAAAAACCATTTTTATCACAAAATAAATTTTCATTAAATAACCTAATTAACCGAACCGAATAACCCGATAACCGAACCGATCAATACCTTTATTAAACCATTCTCTTTTTTTTAGCCAATATATTTACTCTACTAGTGTCAAAGTGTGAGTGTATTAGTAGTGACCCAAAAAAAGTACAGTTATATAGCTAACCTAGCCCATCACATTATTATAAATACCACTAAACACAATTCTTATATTTCTGGGCATATAACAGCCGCTATTCCAAAAGTTTTGTAGTAGCTGATGACCAAATCTCATAACAGGTATTCATATTAACACAAAAAGTGGAATGTTTTTAGTTTGTGGTGTCGATCGAGCACACGACCAAGATACGTTTTTTTTTTGCCGATCGACAAGCTCCATAGTAGGACGATCGACTGGAATCGATCCAGCCTCGATCGACACACGATCGGCTCTACTGGGGGCAACCTTATAGTATAGGTAGATATAGCACATTTAGAAAAGCAATGGTATTAAAATAAGTTCTTTGTAGTACTTCTTTAATCATATAAATATTTCAATGTTATGAAGTCTTGTTAATTTTTAAAAGACAAAATAAGAGCAAATGACCGTCAATGAAAACGTGAAGAGTCAATACACTATATGGCTCTCTCAATAAAAAGAAAGATAGAACAAATAGTACTGATCACTCGAAAAGAATGTTAAAATTGATTTCTTCTTTCTCCTATGGACACGAATGTTCATATTCTTTAATAATTAAAAGTTGGCCCGGAGATTATGACCCGAACACTGAATATGGTTTTTGACACAGCAACGCACCTATGTTGGCTCGGCAATCTCGACCTCACGACACAAACCAAATGTAACCCTTTTTAATCTATTAATCATTTGGAGAAAAGGAGCAACATAATCACAAAGGAAACAAACCCACTGTGGTTCGACTCATCATAAGAACGAAACGGGAAAACTTAAGAAAATCAATCACTCATAGTCATGAGCCAATACTTAAATCTTTTGTATATCTTATTTGTAAACCATGTATTGCCACACAATAACAACCGAAAATTTATACTTTACATATATGGGTTGTTCGATTTGTATAATCAAAACATATCTCAACTTGTAACATATCAAGAAATGTCATAACGAATTTATAAGAGTTAAAAATCCTTTCAAGAGGTCTGTGATTCGATTGATGAAGAAATCGACATGGACCCAAGGGGGGCTCGACAGATCTCCAACCGAAATAAATTCCCAAGAACATTTATACTCGAATGGATCTAATTACAACTTGAATTAACCAAACCCCTAATCAATTTTATAAAAAAAAACCTTTGTTACAAAAGCCCTAGTTTTGTGATTTGTGTGAGGTGTCTAAACCTAAAAAATGCATCTGTTATAGATGTAATCAAGGAAGTAAAGGCACTAGGCTTCTTGGTCTTGAATGGAGAGTGAGAGCCTCTTCTTGGCATGCGTCGCCATCCTCAACCATACCCCAAGGGACTCATGTGACTTCTATGTTGATAGATGGCCTCTTGGAGGTTGGTGACAAAACACTTTTGGTAGGGGTGAGCATGGTTCGGTTTGGCTCGGTTTTTGAAAAAAACCGAAACCGAACCGAAAAATTTCGGTTTTTGATTTTTAGAAACCATTCGGTTTCGGTTTTGTGTCGGTTTGGTTTTTCAGTTGTCGGTTTTTTTTTGGTTTGGTTTTTCGGTTTCTATACGATTTATCGAGCTTTGGTTTTTCAAAGTAGATTTGACATATATCATAAAATAGAACCATATCTTAAACCGGTACCGGTACAACGATACTAAAACGGGTAAAGAACCGTCTTAAATCAAGTGCCAACATTCTCAAAGTTGCCTCCAAGTTCCAAGGATTTTTTAGAGCTTGAAAGGTACACTGAAACAATTAAAGGGTGTGTAAACGAAAAAATAATGATGTTGGAACAAAATCTTTTGATGTATTAACATTCAAACTTAATGTGTTCTTGTGACATTTGTGTACCCATTTTTTTTTACCATAAAGCACATTTGTGTTATGTATATTGTTATGAAATAAAATATTACCAGAGTTATCACACATTTGAAATGCATCATTGACAACGGTAATGTAAAAGGAAGATATCAAGATAAAATACTTATATTATTTATGAACAACAAGGCAAGATATATTATTTTGACTTTAAATGTCGGTTCGGTTTCTATTGGTCGGTTTTTAAAGCTAAAACCAAACCAAACCAAAAACTTCGGTTTTTTCAAAATATAAAAACCGAACCGTCGGTTTTTCAATCGGTTTCGGTTTTTTTGGTTTCGGTTCTTCGGTTTTTTTCGGTTTAGGTTCGGTTTTTCGGTTTCTTGCACACCCCTAACTTTTGGAGTTGACTATCAAAAGGAGAAGGAATCACCCAATTTTGTGTATCCTGTTTGTGTTAATCGAAGAGGGAGAGAGAAGCACAGGTAGGAGTAGGAAAATGATGGGTCAAGAAACATGTGGGGATAAGGTTTGTATTTATTTTGTTTTATTATTAGACACAGTATAAATTGTATCCCGTGTTTTGTCGAATCCTCGAGTAAACGTACCTTTCCGGTACCCGAAAAATATAGAAATTATGTTTTTGGAAACAATTTCATAAACTTAATAATATGACATTCTTATTACGTTGAACTTTGATTATAACTGCTTGCCATTATTTAATTGGTGTCGGTATGCGTGCGGTGCCGTGACTTTCTAAATTCACGAGATGACCTCTCGTTTATAGATCTAAATATTGACAACTGTCAAAAAATAGCCGATTTGAATTTTCTGACGTAATAAATATTATTAGAATAATCCATAATTTTACGGGTTGTTATAATTTTCCACCGTTTTTTTTGCCGGATCGGTTTCTTCAAACTTCAATGCATCCATTTTTATGATTTTTAGTTTATTTTGATGGTTAAATCACCACTGATTTTGATTTTTAAGTGTTTTTAGGGTTTGATGTTGAGAAGAAAGAGAGAAATGTGTGTTTTTTGTGTGGTTGGTGTAATACGAACGTTTGGATAACGACCCCTGATTTTGTGGGGTTATTTTGCACAAATTTACAGTTTTAGTCTCTCCGTGTTTTTTTATCATTTGATCTTGTTTATTAAATTAAAGGTTTTGGACGGTTGAGATCGATCCCTTAGTTTGTTTGCTTTTTTGTGTTCACAAAATAACTCGCTTCCATAACTATAATATATGCAATTTTTACACAACCACAACAATCGTAATCAAGTTTTATTATTGTTTCATTTATACCGTTCAATTTCAGGCATTTCTTTTACATTTTTATAACACTGAAACAATATTAAAACTTTAATAAGTTAGAAAATTATCTTTGAGTGTCATATTTGAAACATTGGCATACCTTAATAATGATAGAGTGAAAATATTTATATAGTATTTCATGTTACGAAATAATGATGATCGACAAAAAGTATAAGCTAGAAGAATAGAGAGGTTGTGGAATGCATTTTCATTGATAATAACAAACTACAAATGAACCTCTATTTATAGGGTTCTTACAATCAATGTATTTAGTACAAGCATTAAGAGGGGATACAAAAAGACATAGGTTATGAAGGTTATGGTATATAGATAGCCACACATAAATATTCATAATACTCCCTCTTGGCTATCCATCATTAGTTGTCATACGATTAGATCTGATGCCTCGTTAAAAACCTTGCTAGGGAAAACCCGGTGGGAAAAAACCATAGCTAAGGGAAAAAGAGTGCAACCCGTATGTTCTCCCTCTCATGATTAGATCACTGAAGTTCATTGAGTCTTCGCATTCCAATGCCGTGAACCAACCTCTTAAATGTTGCAGTGGGAAGTGCTTTGGTAAACAAATATGCTAAGTTTTCGCTTGAACGGACTTTTTGAACAATAATATCGCCGCTCTTCTGTACTTCATGAGTGAAAAGGAACTTCGGTAGAATATGCTTGGTTCTGTCACCTTTGATGTATCCATCTTTAAGTTGAGCAATGCATGCTGCATTATCTTCATACACGATTGTTGGAGCTCCCTGGCCTGAAGAGATACTACATGATTCACGAATATGTTGTACCACATTTCTTAACCATACGCATTCCCGACTGGCTTCATGGATGGCCAAGATCTCTCCATGATTCGATGAAGTGGCACTCATTGTTTGCTTCACGGAACGCCATGAAATGGCAGTACTGGAACTTGTGAAAACATATCCAGTTTGGGACCGACCGGTATGGGGATCAGACATATATCCTGCATCTGCAAAACCAACTAGATCTCTTTCGGATGAATTAGTGTAATATAAATCCATATCTTTTGTACCTTGAAGGTAGCGAAATATTTGTTTCACCCCATTCCAATGTCTCCTTGTTGGACACGAGCTATATCTTGCCAATAAGTTTAGTGAAAATGATATATCAGGTCGTGTATGTCTCGCAAGAAATAACAATGCTCCAATGGCACTTAAATAAGGTACTTCGGGACCAAGAATTTCCTCATCATCATCTGGAGGTCGAAAAGGGTCCTTTTCTATATAAACACAATCTAGTAAAGGAAAAAGAGTACATAACTCCTTTATACGCTTGGGGATGTTGCCTCATTAAAAACCTTGCCGGAAAACCCTGTGGGGGCAAAACCATAGTCAAGGGAAAAAGAGTGCAACGCATATCTTCTCTCCCCCTGATGATCACATCACTTAAGCTCATTAAGTCAGTGAAATATACATTGAAGTGTCTTGATAAAATCACGTGAATAAATATTCTCTACATGTTGTTCGCATATCCATTTTAAGGATTAATGTACGTCATACATCTTATTCAAGTACATCATCGTACTTCACAAGTTATTCATTGAAAACACAATTAATTCAAATGATATATTATATCATGCATGACCATTGGCGAGAATCATAAATGTTTCATACACATTTTAGTATGACACTTTTAAATCGATATTGTGATTCATCTTTATAAATCAAGGGGTATTTTCAACATCATTTGACCTCATAAATATGAGTTTCGTATATCCATATAAGGATAGTTAGCATATTTTTTTAGTTTTCATGATGCACACATATTTCATCCTTTAGATGTTCAAATCATAAGCTAAGACAAAATGTGTCTTTTGTTCAAATTCAACTTCTATGCATTCAATTGCCTTTATAATCATAAATCAAACTGCATGAAACTTAAACAATATTCAAATCTAGATCTCTTTATAAAGTTTCATAGGAAAACATGATCTTTATTTGGCACAATACTATACACTAAGGAAATTATTAAACGTATGCCAAAAACATGATTAATTCAATACAATCAAGTAGTGTTCTCGAGAACTTCTCTTATATGCTTTAAGCATTAAAATCACTAGCATGCTTCATGCATTTTATATCCTATTATAAAATCTCATATGAGCTCTATTCATTTATCTTTTAGACGCATATCAATTATTTTACATATTGCCAGACTTATACAATATTAAAATACATTATTGGATCCACCACATCTAAACATTCATCTGCATGATCATTTACAAGTCTTTGAGAAAATATACGTCTGCCATCACTTGTACCTTATGCATAATTTCATTTCATTTTCTCATAAAGACTGATGCATATCCAGTAAGTTTACATATTCATATATATGGACTTCAAGTCCTAGTAACCATGTCTCATCACAAGTGACTTCAATCTTTTATTAGTTCTTTGCATCTTTATATCTTTTGGCCATTCATTTATACAACTGCAATTCCTGCAAGTATGCTTCCATGATCCTCACCATGAATATAGCGATATCTTATTTATTTACATAATCATTACTATATCGACGTCGAATCGTTACTTTTCGATTCCATACTTTACTAGACATTGCATTATATCATTTATTCAGATCTCATAGTTTTTTACGTACCCGGGATTTTTTTCCAATTACCTTCATGTCTAGTGTCTGTTTTGGAGACTATGGGGTCTTTATTACCTCAATTCAACCATCTTAATTTTCTTGCTTCATTTCATTTACTCATTTGAGGACTTTTACTTGGAATCGATTAGTCTATCATGCTGCAACCATGCACTACCAATCATTGATAGTCATGTTGGGACATACATTATTGGGAGCACTAGCAGCGTATATATGATCTAGTCACTTATTTGGGTCACCAAACATGTCTGGCATTTACTAGATCTGGAATGTTATTTGTCCCTTGAACTTTAAGTTCATATTCATTAGTGTGAGGATCAACATCATAATTCATTCCAAATTTCTCGCTGCTCATTCTCTCCCCCTGAATGAATTATCAATTTAAACATCCAATTTTGTGTGTTGTGGTGGATTTACTATATATCGCACAATTACATAATCTCACATGGGAAATACGGTTTGTGACCAAAAACCATTCTACTAGGGGAGGATTCATGATATATTATTGGCAAGATGCGAATTCATATATTATAATATGCCCCATAAACTAAATGTTTTGTTCTCATAATATTACTGGCTTTGCAATCAACTGAAGACGTTTTATAAACGTTTCAACAAAAGCAATTCGCGTATGAACATGGGCTACTTTTATGTTCAACACTTATTCCAATAATCGCCCAATACTTGGAAGTATTCACTACCAATCTCAAAAATATAATTTGGAAAATCATGCTCACATTTGATAACTCGAGCCAATAATCACGCTAACTTGTTAGGAATTAGAAATTCCAGGTATTAAAGAGTCGGTCACCTCAAGTATATGTAATCGTTAGAAAGCTCGTAGTCGTAGTTATTTTATGTTAAGTAGTATTTAGTTAAGTAACACCGTGGAGGACGGGCGGGTCTTTACCCACTGTATGCCTGATCCACAGCCCGTAGGTGGCGTTTGTTTGTAAGAAACTATAAATACCCTCTACCTTCCAAGGTAGAGGGTTGGAGCTTCAATACCATTTTTCTTTGTTTCACATAGTTCCCAACTCTCTTCCTTTCTCTCACTAGAACTTTCTCTCTCTAAACTTAGTTAACGCCTCATATGGTTTTGGTTTAGTGTGTTTGTGAAATCTTATATCTAACAATTGGTATCAAGAGCCATGGTTTGATCACTCATCTTTCATGCTTTTGTTTTGGTGGATTTCATAAGATTTTTGGGGTATTAAAGGTTTAGGAGAGTTTGATTCATTTGGACAAATTCTAGTGTTAAAGTTTGAATTTTGCTTGTACTTTTGTGTTTAGGATCATCATATGTGTTTATGTTTTGAATTGGAAGGCTTAAATCATTGTGGTTTGGTTGTTTTTTATTGATAAAGTGGTTATTTTTCAAGTTTGTACGAAGCGAGTTGTGTCTCGGATAGCTTTTTCTTCAAAGCGAGTTGCTTTGTTATTGGATATGAGTTGGTACATGCGACTTGGCTGTTTAGTGAGTTGATTTTTATGCGACTTGGGTTCTAAGCGAGTTGTTTCTTTAAGCGACTTGATATCTAAAGCGACTTAGCTATTAAGCGAGTTGTAAAGCTAGCGAGTTAAATTAAGCGACTTGGTGTTCAAGCGTGTTGATTGTGTTGCGAGTTGATACTAAAGCGAGTTGGCTATTCAGTGACTTGATTCATTAAGCGTGTTGACAGTGTTGCGAGTTGATGCCAATGCGACTTGGCTATTTAGCGAGTTGATTGATTAAGCGAGTTGGTAATTAAGCGAGTTGTGTGGTTAGCGACTTGTTCATTTAGGCTTGTTACTTCTTCGTGATACATTCTTACGGTTGTTCTTTTGGTTTAGTAAAATCCGTGAAAGAATCAATTTCCCGGTTTAATCAAAGAATAGTAAAATCCGTAGAGCTTGAAACATGTCTACCAACGTTCCTACTATCATCTCCACTGTTGCCTTGGATGTTCAAGCAGCGGTCGGATACTCGTCCACCTATGCTTGAACCGACTACGACTCTTGGGCTCAAAGAATCAGTTGTCTGTCTTGGAAAGGAAAATGGGGTCAACATTCTCAAATTGATTGATGAAGGACCGTATCTAGTTGAGACTACTAGGGACATAATTGATATAGCTGAAGATGGAACGATGATCTATGGAATAGACAGACCAAAGACGTATGATGAGCTCAATGATAAGGAGAAGAAGAGATTCGATGCAGATATCAGGGCTTCTAACATCATACTACAAGGTCTTCCAAAAGACATCTATAAGCATCAATCACAACATGAAGCAAAGGCGTATGGGATAATGTCAAGATGCTTCTTTCGGTTCGAATTAACCATGGAAGACAGAGAATCACAACTCTATGATGAATTTGAGCACTTCAAGATGAAACCAGATGAGTGTCTATGAGTATTACGTGAGATTCCACAAGCTTGTTAATGACATGAGGAACATCAGAATGACCATGCCTAACATTCAATTGAACTCAAAGTTTGTAAACAACATGAATCCCGAATGGCACAAGTTTGTCACTTCTGTGAAGCTCACTAAAGGATTGAAGAATATGAATTATGAACAATTGTATGCCTTCCTTCTTCCGAATGAGAGACATGCCATGTTTGAAAAGAGGATTCTTGAACAATTCAAAACAAATCCAGGAGAGACAAGCTCATCAAATGATTCAACCGCCTTCTACTCAAACATTGGGATTACCACTAAAGCTTCACAAGTTATACCCATGGGTGATGGAACTCACAAACTCATTCCCGGTCCAATGTTCAAACAAGTGATGCGATGCATCGTAGGAAACTTCATTAGTCAAATAGCTCTCATGATCAGTCAAAACATGAACACTCTCCCACACACCAACAACAACCTCAGAACAGCATCCAATCCACACAATCAAGCTACTGTCAGAGATGGGAAGTTTATGGTGCAGCCAGTCAAGAAAGGCGATCGATCGAGAGAAGGGGTGGAGCAGGTGGAGGCTATGGAGGAAATCAGAATCGGGGAAGGAATGGAAATCCGGGACAAGTCAAGACAGTTAAGTGTTACAACTGTGGTGGTGAGGGACACATTGCAAGGAATTGCACATCTCCAAAACGTCCTGAGAATGCTGAATACTTCAGGGATAAGATGTTGCTAGTGCAAGCTCAGGACAATGGAGCAACCGTGGATGAAGAAGAGCTTTGTTTCTTCTTGAAGGGAATGCTAAGACATATGATGCGATGTGGATGAGCGACCTATTCAAGAGATTGGTCACAATCATCAGAATGCCTTTCAAGTCGCTGACTGTGATGCATACGACTCTGATGTTGATGATGGACCTATTGCACAAACAATTTTCATGGCTAGCATTTCTCAAATGGTCTCTCCTAAGGTCTCTACTTCACCACAAGCTGGACCATCCAAAGACAAAATCATCTCCGAGGTATTAAAATTATATGATGAAGTTGATGTGCAAAAGATACATAATGAAATACAATCAACTGAAATCATTGAGTCAGATATTGAAAATATGGGTAATATCAATGTTGTCCCATATGATCAATATGTGAAGCAAAGTGAAAGTGTGATTGCATCAAGTGATGTATCTCCTGCAGTGAATGATGATTATGTCTTGATGAATACCTATTGCATGTCCCGATGATTCTTTATCTCTGAACTTAATGCCTATAAAGAACGAGTTACCATTTATGAACAACGTGCTAAGTTTGAGCTAAATACTCGTGAGCAGGAGTTGGATAACCAAATGCGTACAATTATTAGAAAAAGTAATTTTAAGAAGAAGTGTTAAAACAAGAGTTAAATTCCTTACAAGAAAAGCTTTCCAAAACTGCTAAGCAAAAACAAGAACTTCAAGAAAATGTTAAAGTGCTTAAGCAGGAATTTCATGTCAAGGAATCAAAACTTTTGAATGATTTTTCTAATCTAAAAACTTTGAAGAACAAGCTTGAAAATAAGTTGTACGTACAAGAGAACACCATTCAGACGCTTGCCCATGATCACTAAGCATAGAGTCTTAAGCGATAAGCATAACATTCCCCTGGTTGAGGAACCAAATCCAGAGGTCATTAAAAAGGCTAGAAATGCTCATAAGGTACTCTATGATGGCAATGAAATCCTTAAACCTATGCAGAAACCTAGTTGCTGGAGTGCCAGGAAGATAATAAATCTGATGAAGTCACTAGGGAAAGGATGAACAAGAAGTTAGATGATCCTAAATGTAAAGAGAATAAAATAATTATCACACCCCATGATTACAAGAAGGAGAATTGGATTTCCTTAAACAAATTTAAGCCTCAGACGTTGTTAACACCCGAACAAGTGTTCTGAAAAAAGGATTTAGATATACTAAAAGCTGAAAATCTTGTTGAAACAAACCCTTCCCTTAGGAAAATGCCTGCTGCGACTGTGTATCCTCCAAATACACCGATGCATTTAGTTCCTAGAACTATTGCCACTAAGAGCAAGACCTTAATCAGCCAATATGTTATTCTTCAACTATTTGTCGATTTTGAGAAAATTTGTAAGAAAAGGATCACACCCACTGGGATAACTGAAGGGGAAAGGGTTTTGAACAAACAAAAGAATGCTAACTAACTGAGGTCATGCCTTTCTTCAAACTACTAAAAGATCATTTTGAGAGTCTTAAAAAGGGGATAAGTTCGGATATTAAAGGAATGGAAAAGGAATTTGATGCAATGGTAGTTGAGGTTAGTAACTATGAGCGAGCATTAAAATATAATGAGATTGAGAGGAAGAACTTGCATACCTTGAATGAGAATCTTATTTCTGAATGTATTGCTCAAGATGTGTTTTACACTGCTACAAAATTGTTCCATTAATGCTTCTCAATTTCATGAATTATCTGTTGCTCTGAAAGTCTCCCATGATCGTGTCATTGAGCTTGAAAAGATTAATTCGAAACTTAATGAGAAAATTGATCAGGATGATCACGATAATTTGGTAAAGCATCTTTCTAAACTAGAAGTTGAACATTTTGATTTACAACTAAAATATCAACATCTAAAAGAAAATGTTAAAACCTCAAATATCAATACTTCCTTGGATGCTCAAATTTGATGCGTTTTTGAAATTAGCAAACGTGATGAACAGATTCGAGCTCATTGTAACACGATCAAAATGTTGAAAGTCCAAATCTCTCAATTGAAGGGTGAAAAGAACAATTGATGGATCCCAAATGCCTCCTCCTTTAGATTCTCAGTACTCTCAAACTTTTCATCTTCAAAACTTGGTTAATGCCTTACAAAAGGAAAACGAGAGTTTTCTAGAAGAAAATGAAAAAGTTAAACGATACTTTAAAGAGTTATATGATTCAATGAAAGTCACTCGTGACCAAAACAACGAAAAAATAACATCTTTACAAAAGGAAATTGAGAATCTGAGAAGTCAGGAAAATGGGAAACTGCCACTTGTTTTTAATAAGAATGTTGTTTCAAAGTCACCCTTAGACTACAAATACACTGTGACGGTTAAATATATTCCTCCTCATCTTAGGAATAATGAATCTGCGTTTCATGACTATTGTGCTCACCTTAAGGATAGTCTAGAATGTCTCCGTGAGATTGTTGAAGAGGATTTCATTAATAAACCTCTTGATAGAGAAATTAGGTTTGCTTGCCTCTAGGCCAAACGATCTTAAGAGCTTCTTGAATGTGTCATTGCAACATGTCCAAAATCCTTAGGTGCAAAAGGCAAAGCCGTGATGCCTTGTTCTATGCCTAGTGCCAAGCATGAAATCCTTTTTATGCCCAATGTAATGAATGTCAACCTTAGGGTGCCTTCAAGTAGTTTAGATTCCAGATATGTTAGTGCTAAGAAAGTGAATTTTAGTGTGCCTGCAAATAGCTCAAATCATAGTTTTAAGAAAGTAAACACTAATGTGCCTTCTAGTACTTCAGATCCTTGCACATCAAGTTCAGGAATGCAAAAATTAGATCAACCAACTAATGTTCCCATTCCTCTACAGAGTAATCGGTGACATTAAAGCGGCAGGTCAAAGTCTCAAGACAATACAAGGAATGATAGGACCTTGCAAGCTAAGAATGTGCATTGGAAGAGAGTAGAAGACCAATCTAGGAACTTTAAGTTTGAGTAGAATAAAACGAATCGTGTTGATTCTAGAATTAGCCATAGGCGTCATGTAATTAATTAATTCGATACTATTTGCAAACCTTGTAATGATGTCTGCTTGAATTCATTTGCTAATCATGAAAGTGGTGTGAATGCTTTGTCTAATGATGTCAAATGCCCAGTTAAAATTGTTAATGCTAATATTCGTGCAAAGAAGGCTAAAAGGCAAAGACGTAAGATTGTTAGAAAACAGTGGAAACCCATCGGAAGAACATTTATAAAGATAGGTTATTATTGGATACCTTTTGGCCATAAGAATAATCAGTTTTTTTCTCAAACTGCTAAAATTATGCCCACTAGAAAATGGATGCCTCTTGGTAGAACTATTCCCTTAAGAAGTGAACATACTTTGAATAGGTCAAATACTGACACCAGATTGCATCTATTCCCAATGATTCCATTGCTTCTACTTCTGATATGGATGCTTCTATTTTTGATGTGGGTGTTCCAATTATTGTTACTAACCATGTGGAACCCATTCTTGCATGGGGATCCCAATTATCCAGTTATCCATTCTTGTTTGTGTTCAACTGCAGGTTGTTCAAATCGTTCGTGGTACCGGACTCAGGTTTCCAAGCATATGACTGAGACCGTCGCGCTCATGAACTTCGTGAGCAAATTCATCGGACGTTAGATTCGGGAATGATCACTTCGGTGCAATTATGGGTTATGGAGATTATGTTGTTGGTAAAAGTGTTATCTCCAGGTATATTATGTGGAAGGTCTTGGTCATAACCTGTTCTCTGTTGGTCAATTCTGCGATTCTAATCTAGAAGTAGCCTTCAGAAAACATAATTGTTTCGTTAGAGAACTTGATGGTAAGGAACTTTTAAGAGGTTCACGTGGCTCAAATCTATACACCATCTCTATCGAAGATATGATGAAGTCTTCTCCAATTTGCTTGTTGTCAAAGGCTTCTAAAACAAAGTCATGGTTATGGCATCGTCGTCTCAATCACTTGAACTTCGGCACCATCAATGATCTCTCTAGAAAGGACTTAGTTATAGGTCTCCCTAGACTTAAATATGAAAAGGATCATCTTTGCTCAGCATGCCAATTGGGAAAAAGCAAGAAGTATGCCCATAAACCCAAACCTACAAACTCAATCACAGAAGTTCTCCATACTGTTTACATGGACTTATGTGGACCCATGAGAGTGCATAATATCTTTGGGAAGAAATATGTGTTAGTTGTAGTTGATGATTTCTCTAGATTAACCTGGGTAAAATTCTTAAAGACAAAGGATGAAACTCCAGATATCATCATCAAACTCATCAAACAGGGTTCGTCTTAACAAAACGGTCGGAATCATCCGAACAGACAATGGAACTGAGTTTGTTAACAAACAACTTGGTGAGTTTTATGAAAGTATGGGAATCAGTCATCAAAGAAGTATTCCTCGAACTCCTCAACAGAGCGGTGTAGTTGAAAGACGAAATCGAACTCTTGTGGAAGCCGCAAGGACTATGCTGATTTACTCAAAAGTTCCAATGTTTCTCTGGGGTGAACCTATCGCCACTGCATGCTACACACAAAATCGATCCCTGATTCACACTACTCATGGAAAAACTCCATATGAACTTGTCCACAATCGAAAACCTGATTTATCATTCCTTCGTGTGTTGGTGCTTTATGTTATCCAACTAATGATGGTCAAGATTTAGGAAAACTGAGAGCTAAAGCGGACATTGGAGTTTTTGTAGGCTATGCACCTAATAGTAAAGGTTACCGAATCTACAACAAGAGAACCCGAAATATCATGGAAACAATTCCTGTCACGTTTGATGAGTGACCGTCAAATGGCTCTGGACAATCCAGTTTAGGACCCACACTTCAAAGCAATCCCATTGGTTCATCTCTTGTACCAAACTCCTCATCAGCAACTCCATATGTACCTCCTCAGAAGATGATTTAAAGAAACCGTTTGATCCAATGTTTGATGAACAATTTGAGCCAAGTAACAATGATATGACAATTCAACCAACGAGCGCTTCTATCCCTGTCAATGATATTAACCCTTCAACTTCTATGTCATTAAGCCAAGAAGCGCTTTGCTGATCCAATCGATTCATCAACAAATCTTCAATCATCAAGTGTACATCATGGAAATGCTTCGATTCAGGGATGAAGTCAATCCCTTTGCTACTCGAAGATGCTCCATTTGAAAACATATTTGCTCTGAATCATCATCAGAACCATCTACTTCGGAGACATCAATGCTACTTCAGTCCCTCAACAACAGCCACATGAATACCTCAAAAAATGGACTCACGATCATCCACTAGACAACATCATTGGAAATCCCTCTCGTCCAGTATCCACACGGAAACAACTTGCACCAGATGCCTTATGGTGCTTCTTCAACTCCGTACTCTCTAAGATCGAACCAAAAGATGTTAAATCCGCCATGAATGAAGACAGGTGGTTCAATGCCATGCAAGAAGAAATTCATGAGTTTGATCGACTTGATGTATGGGAATTAGTACCTGCTCAGATTGTGCTATGATCATTGCTCTAAAATGGATCTTCAAAGTGAAACTTGATGAGCATGGTGATGTGTTAAAGAACAAGGCTCGATTGGTTGCTAAAGGATACCGTCAAGAGGAGGGTATTGACTTTGAAGAATCTTTTGCTCCTGTTGCTCGAATCGAGGCAATTAGAATATTCTTGGCTAATGCTGCAAGTAAGAACATGGTAGTCTATCGATGGATGTAAAGACGGCATTTTGAACGAAGATCTTAAAGAAGTCGTCTCGTCACCAACTGAAGGCTTTGTGAATCCTGAGCATCCTACTCACGTTTATCGTTTGAAGAAGGCTCTTTATGGTTTAAAGCAAGCTCCAAGGGCATGGTATGATACGCTATCAATGTTTCTTCTTTCTACCGGCCGCAAAGGAGCAGTTGATCCAACATTGTTCACCAGGAAGTCGGGCAAACATTTAATTCACGTTCAAATTTATGTTGATGATATTATCTTTGCCTCGATTGACCCCAATGAATGTGATCGTTTTCAAATGAAATGGGTTCCAAATTTCAAATGTCAATGATGGGACAAATGTCATTTTTCTTGGGATTACAAATTTCACAAAGTTCCAGAGGCATTTTCATAAATCAATCTAAATATGCAAATGAGATTTTAAAGAAATTTGGATTTGATTCTAGTGACCTGTTGACACTCCCATGATTGAGCGTACTAAACTGGATGAGGACCACTCAGGGATCATGGTAGACCAAACAAAATATCGAAGCATGATTGGATCCCTGATGTACCTCATGCCATAGACCGATATTCGTTCGTTGTATGCATGTGTGCTAGATACCGGCTAAGCCTACCAAAAGCACCTTGAAGCGGTTAAACGGGTCTTTCGGTACCTCCAAGGAACCATCAACATGGGACTTTGGTACCCGAAGGACACCCTGTATGTCACTAACACATATCACGGATGAGATCATGCGGTGTCAAGATACTCGTCGAGTACGTCTGGAGGTGCTCATTTTTGGGTGATAAGCTTGTGAGCTGGTCTTCAAAGAAGCAAATGAGTACTTCTATTTATTCTACAGGTGAATACATAGCCATGTCATCTTGTTGTGCTCAAATCCTAAGGATGAGATCTCAATTAATCGACTATGGCTTTGTATTCAACAAAATCCCTCTGTACTATGATAATAAAAGTGCTATTGCTCTCTCATGCAACAACTTTCAACACTCAAGAGCAAAGCATATCGACATTCGACATCATTTCATCAGGGAACAAGTGGAAAGAGGTGTGGTGTAACTCTATTTTGTGAGGTGAATAGCGGTTAGCAGACATCTTCACCAAAGCTCTTCCAAGAGAACGTTTTGAGTTTATTCTTCCACGACTTGGCTTGAAAAGCCTTCAACCAGAAACACTCAAACGTCTTCAAGAGGAAGACGAGGAGTAAAGGTCTATCTTCATCTATCTCTTTGTATATATTTTTTTCAAAAAGCAAAATACAAAATTACAAAACCTTCAAAAATCAAATAGAAAATTATAAAACTTTCAAAATCCAAAAAAAATGTGAAAAATTCGTAAAATCCTCAAAAAAAAATATTGTCATTTTGTCATGATTTTCTCGATTCGATGTCATCTACGGACTTTGTGTTGATATTCAAAGAATGTCACGGGTCTTTAGATGTTCATCGAATGCACATAGTTTTTCAAAAAAAAGCGAAGAAAAATGGTGGTTTATTGTCATTTCAGGCAGTAACCCATGTTGAAAAGAAAGAACAGAGCCATACCTTATCTTGTTTTTCGAATCTCATGCTCTGATTCTATAAATAATTCTCACTATCCAATGAAAACGAATTGATTTGAAAAATTACTCGGGCTTAATTTCTGAAAATCATTTGTACTAAACGGTTACTAAAACTATCTATCTCTCAATCAACAACTCACGTCATTGATTGAGGGGGAGAATGACTTTTAACTAAAAAGTGTATTTTTTTTTCAAACAATGGTTTGTTTTCAAAAGATATTCAAGCATGTTTAAATCTTTGGAGTTAAAGTCTCAAAATTCGATCCTTATCAGTTAAAACGTTTTCAAAATCAAGTCACAATTCTCCTTAAAAAGCTTTCAAAAAAAAAAAAAAAACAATTTAAATCTACTGAGATCACGATTCTCAAATAATTTGATAATTGTGATCGGGGGAGATTTTGTGATTTAAATTGGATTTAAACTGATAATTCGATAAATGGTTTCATAAGTGATTAGTATGTTTGCCTCCCCGCAAGTGACAAACGATTTCAAATTTTTCCATGCACACGTTGAGGGGGAGCATCTATCTTAAAACACAAATATTTGAAACGTGATCAATGTGCAGTCTTTTCCTAATATGTGCAAAACATTCTCAAACATCTATGCACATATTGAGGGGGAGAAAACTTGTGAAAACCTCATCCTTCCTTAAGATGTTTTATCTACTCAAATTATTTAGGAAGTGATGATGATCATTTTAGAAAATGTTAATCAAAAGATTGGACCTTTCATTCTCAATCTAACGATTTCAAAGATCTCTTGCCTCCATGTGCTAAACAAATTCTAAATTTTTATGCATATGTTGAGGGGGAGCATTTCTAAAATATCAAAACAATTAAGATACAAAATGCTTAGATTCTATATCACAAGTATCTTGATTGATTTTCAAATGGTTTTCAATTGATTCCAATGGCAGATGAATGATACCAAAAAGACCGATCAACTTTACTTTATGTATGGTGATATAAGGATGATAAGGTTAGGTTGAGTTCCCATGATCCGCCAGAACCGGAGGGATCTACCAGGGACAATCCACTAGATAGTGTAGAAGTCCTTAGGTATGATGAAAAAGGAGAAAAGTGAGATATGGGAAGAGTGCGACCGGTGAGCTAGTCTGGAATAAACCCAACAAGGTTCTAGTCATGAAGTCTCGGTAAGCATTGAAGGGGTTGAAGAATGAAAAAGAATTGAATGACTAAAAGGGTGAAAAGAAATAGCCCTCCATTTATTCAACCTTAGGGCAGAAACCGGGTTCAATTCATATGCTATTGGTGGTTACTAAGGTAACACCGGTATTGAAGACAAGACGTCATGGACCCAGTGGCGCACTGCACTAACTTCCCAAGCTACTCAAGTTCCTCTTAAAAGGGCTTGTTTCATTCTCACGGGGAACCTACATGATCATTGCAAACCGTAAGTTTTCTCGCATGGTGACCACTTGTGAATGGCCAAATGTAGAAACTTAAACAGCTCAAGCACAAACTCAATGAAGATCTGGGGAGTATAGTGTTTTCTCGGGTCGTTATGTCCCAGCCAGTATGCAATGGATCACCAAACGTATAGTGATCGAGAAATTTGAGCAGGAAAAAGGAATCGATATGATTATAACTCTGAGAAAAGCCAACAAATTACAGAGGCTTAAATGCAAATTAAAGAAAGTTTAAAAAGATAAAAATATTAAATACGCTATCACTATTTTCAAAATGATGTTTTTGATTTTATGTTTTTATAAAACTTGAATTAAAACTACGCTGACGTCTGAATGAAAATGTGAAACTTACACAATATTAATCCTAAAAATATGAAATGATATTTTTACAAACCTAATGATAAAAGAAAATTTTAAGAAAAATAAAATTAATTTTATAACTATTTAATTAATTATTATTAATTAAAAACTATTTTTAACTATTTAATAATAACCTAAAATGCAAGAAAATAGGAAATAAAGCTAGAAAAATAAAATTATGACTTGGAAAAGTCTAAAATAACAAAAGAGAATTTTCAAAACTATTTTTGTATTTTTAAATTATTTTTGTATTTTATAGGAATTAAAAACTATTTAAAACTACTTAAATTGCTTAAAAATACAAATTTAACTAAGAAAAATCTAGAAAAATATTTTTTTGGCTTTTTATATTTATATTAACTTAAGAAAAATGAAAAATTATTTTTTTTAAACTTTTCTTAATTTTTTGTATTAAATGCTAATTAAAAAGTGCTAAAAATTGATTTAAATCAAGAAAAATAGCAAACTAACTTGGAAAAATCTGAAAAATTCAAGATAAGTCTAAAATAATATTAGGAAGCTAGGAAAAATGGAAAAACAGATGGTTGTATACAAGAAATAGCAACTGCTATGATAAGTGCTTATAAATAAGCACTTATTTTATGCAAATAAGCACCAAAAGGTACCAACTGATAACAAAAGCTAAATTAGGCTACAATTACTTGAAAACAACTTATTTCAACTATCCTAGACCACTGAAATTCAAAATGCTCAGATTTGATGTTTTAAGTTTGTGAACTAAAAAACAGTTTGGGGGTCTACTTTTGAGCTTAAGTTCAAGCTTTCCAATAAGCTACAAATGAAAAACAAAGGTAGGGACTTGATCTAGACCTGGTGGGACCTTGTAAACCAAACTTGAGCCAAAGATGAGCTCGATGAGCAATTTGCAAGGGTGCAACTTACCTGTGCACACTCGGTCAATCTGAGCTTGTGTACGGGAGATGAGACCCAATCCACAAGCTCATTTGGAGCTTTTAAAAAATTTGCAAAATTATACAAAAATGGTAATAATGAAATAGACCAAGAGAAGTTTTTAAAACAACAAATTTCATGAATTTGATCCGAAATGGATCAATAAAATTCTCTCAGTTGGTTCAAAACAAGCTTTTCAGGTTTTTGACTTTTGAAGTGAAAATGAAATGTTGACTTTCATGAGTTTTGAATCCAATGTGAGGACTGATAATGATGTATTATGATAAAACAAACTTAATGCAAACAATGTTTATGAGTTTTAAACACAAAACAAGATTTTGTTTTTCCAAAACTTCAACAGATATGCAATTAAGGCAGTGGGCTGAGATTTTGACTTTCAGGTTAGCAGAGGCACAAGTTTAAGACATGTATGAGTCTCAAATGACCAAAGAGATGCAAACCAACTAATTTCAACAACTGCTTAGCCCTCTAACACAATTATGCTACAAAATCAAACACCCTATAAACCACTGATTTGCAAGTTAAATGAATTAAAAACTGAACCAACTGTCATAAATGATCAAACTAAGTTAAATTAACCTAAATACAGCTATTTAAACAGGTTTGAGCTTATTATAACTACAAAGAGCAGTTAGCAAAGCAACTTGAAAATAACTTACAAAGTGTCCTTAGCCACTATGGCTTGAAACTTGTAAAACCAGAACCACTACCTATTCTAAACCAACCCAAATAACTATAATTCAACCCAATTCCAGCTCTGCATCACCCATTTTCATTTCATACCCATTTGTGCTCCCAGTTGACTTTCTTTGACCAAAGTCCAATTTTTGCTAGAAACTTAAATGTGAGCTTATCAAAAGCTCTAAGTAGCTGATAAAAGCTTATTAGAACTGAGAACTGAGCTTTTTGAAGCTTAAATGTTGGAAACTTAAACTGAAATATTCAACAGTGAACTCAAAAGTATGAATTTGAGCTAAGCTTTGAAAATGATGCTTAAAGTAGATTATCTCGATAATTTAACTTGAGTTTGATACAAAACAACAAAATATTACAGAAATTACACTTAACTAAATCTTTTAACCTAAAAACGACATTAGTGAAAATTAAAAACTACTAGACTCCCTTTCTCTTGCTCCTCTTGCTTTCTTTTATAATCCAAAAGTCTTCTCTCTCTTACGAGCGGTTCAGTATAATTGATAGCCATTGGATGGTTTGAAGTGATCATGGCCATTGAATGAGATTTTGGCGCCAATTTGAGTATTTGACAGTTAGGTTGAGTGAGGGGATGATAGTTGCATTTAATGCATCTTGGATGTTAGTTGAGGTGGGGGGAACAAGGTTGAGTGGAGGAGAGGAGGGGGGATGGGAAGCCTGGCAGTTGCAGAGAAGCAGTTGAAGGGGAAGGACTTTGGCGCCAAGGTGGTGTTTGACTATTTGGATTGACCGGGGATTAATAATGAAGGGGGTCCAAAATGATATTTGACAGGGGTCCAAAAGGAAAGGCAGGGTCCAATTGGTTTAATGACAAGGGTCTAAGGTATAAAGGGTTTAGTAACAAGGACTTCTTTTGCCATTTTCTGAAAATACAAGGACCATTTCTGTCAATTCCCCAAAGTTTCTCTAAAGGACCAAAAGTGACAAGCTTCCATAATACAAGGACCAAACTTGACATTTTCAATTTTCCAGGGGCCATTTTTGCCAATTTTCAAACTTGAAGGACTAATTTTGTAATTTCTCAAAACTTTTGATATTTTTCACCAAAGGACTAATTTTGACAACTTATGATTTTAAAAGGACCTTTGGTGATTTTTCTTTTGAAATTTTGTGATCGGGACTATTTCCGACAATTTTTGAAACTTGGGGAATTTGAAACGCCAATTATGCAAACTTTGCTCATTTTCATCGATTTTGAACATTTTGCATCTGAAACATATAAAATGCAATTTTGGAATATTTTCAGTATTTTGATGCATTTCTGAGCATTTTTAAGCGTTTTTGATTCAGATTTAACCAAAAATGATGAGTATTTACACACTCATCAATCCCCACACTAAACTATTGCTAGTCCCTAGCAATCTTTGAGAAAAACTTAATGGATTTGAATCTCTTTACCAAAAGCCATTACTTCAGGAGTAGCCAAATGTTTTAGTTCAAGTAAGAACCATGGTACACCGATAACCATGTGATTTTGAGCAGACCACCAGCTTCCAAGCGGTTTGATTTGTCTTTACCCGAAGCCGTTTGCTCTGGACTAGCCAACTCTTAGATAAATTATCAATATTATCTTTGGTGAGCTGATTACCAATTATGGTTTTTCCACTGCCTTTACCACAAGCCATAAACTTGTGGGCTAGCCAACTCTTCACTTTTAAGGATATGGTGAGTTGAATACCATACAATTTTGGGCAAATTGCAAGCCGTCAACGGATTTGATATATCTTTACCAAGAGCCGTTTGCTCCTGGATTAGCCAATCCTTTTGTTTATTAGACATGGCGGACTGATTACCATATGATGAATAAGGGAAAAACACTTATTCCAAAAAAAAAAATTTTGGCCAAAAACGGGGGAATTGGGTGGATAATATATGATAAAATTCATGGGAATTCCCCCCCACACTTAGAAATGAATATTGCCCTCAATATTCAAAGTACCGGCTTATGAATTTCGCTTTTGATCTCCTTCACATCCTTAATCATACAACGGATGGCGTCCGTTAGAGCGGCTATCGGAGCTGCTAACTTTCGAAGAGTTATTGGATGAAGAAGCAGGAGTGTTCGGAATATTGACTTTGTTGCGAGAAATAGGAACTTTTGATTTTTGCTCGCAAATTTCAATCACATCTTTAGGCTTACGATTCAAGATATTGCCACCAGCGGCTGCATTCAAGGAATCTTGATCGTTACCGTTCAACCCATTATAAAAGATATTAACTTGTTGAAGCTCCGTGAATTCATGATGGGGGCATTTCCCGAGGAGATCTTTGAATCTCTCCCATGCCTCTCCAAAGTTTTCATCGAAATTTTGACGAAATTCAGAAATTTCATTTTAAGATTAGTCGTCTTTGATGGAGGAAAGAAGTAATTGACAAACTTTTGAACAAGATCCTCCCAAGTTTCGATGGATCGAGGGGTTCTTTTCTAGCCAAATCCGGGTTGTCCCCTCAAGTGAGAATGGAAATAGCATCAACTTGATCACTTTTTGTGGCACATCTTTGAAATTGATCGTTGCGGTCAACTTGTTAAACCAACGGATGTGTGCATACGGGTCTTCTCGATCAAACCTGCGGAATTGATTTGTAGACACAAGTTGGATTAAATGTGTCTTCAATTCAAAGTGATCGAGAATTGATTCTTGGTAAAACGATGGCATCTCCATAACCCTCGGTGGGTGCACGGAGCATTTCCGCCAAAGTGCGTTCGTCTGCCATATTGTTGTTTGAAATAGTACGAATCTCGGGTTCGACTATTTGGGCAGCACGTCTACGAGAATGTCTTCTAGGAATTTTTGCTAGATCACGCAAAGGACTCAATGATCTAGAAGAACGAGTGCGCATGCACTAGAGTTAACTCTAAGAGACCTCAGAGTTAAGGAAAGGAATTATGAAATTGGTGAAAATGGGGTAAGAAGAATCTTTTTGGGTTTTATGTTTTTGACAAGTAGATATCACAACAAATCCAAGTAAAACAAAATCGAGGCAAAACAACAGTGAACTTAAACCAATAATCACAAGATGAATGGCTTCTTTGAAAGAGGTACACCACTCACTTGAGGACACAAAGGCAAGTTTTAAATCTTTGGTTGGGAACTTATTATGGTCGTACCCAGGTTAGGTAGTACACTGCCTTGGTTTGCGGTGGTAATCTTTTATGTTGTTATTATTAAAAACGACAAATCTTTTTGTATTTTTATCTTTGATACATATATAGAAACAAAAGAAAAATATTTTTGTGTTTTATACGTTTTTGTATGTTTTTGGGTTTTGGATTTTTATAAGAAAATATATATATAGATAGAGATGGATGATATGAACAAAGAGTGAGTATTCAAACTACTAATGCTAGGCGGAGATAATCGGCCACCTCCCGGCAGTGGCGCCAAAAATTTGATGCATGCAAAACCGTCAAGTTTTCTCACGCAAGCTGACCACTTGTGAATGGCCAACTGTAAGAAACTTAAAACAGCTCAAGCACAAACTCAATGAAGATCTGGGGAGTATAGTGTTTCCCCGGGTCGTTATGTCAGCGAGCTATGCAATGGATCACCAAAGCGTATAGTGATCGAGAAATTTGAACGAAAAAGGAATCGATATGATTATAACTACAGAAAAAGCCAACAAATTACAGAGGCTTAAATGCAAATTAAAGAAAGTTTAAAAAGATAAAAAAATATTAAATAAACGCTATCACTATTTGCAAAATGATGTTTTTGATTTTATGTTTTTATAAAACTGAATTAAAAACTACGCGACGTACAAATGAAAATGTGAAACTTACACAATATTAATCCTAAAAATATGAAAATGATATTTTTACAAACCTAATGATAAAAGAAAATTTTAAGAAAAAGAAAATTAATTTTATAACTATTTAATTAATTATTATTAATTAAAAACTATTTTTAACTATTTAATAATAACCTAAAATGCAAGAAAATAGGAAATAAAGCTAGAAAAATAAAATTATGACTTGGAAAAGTCTAAAATAACAAAAGAGAATTTTCAAAACTATTTTTGTATTTTTCTGATTATTTTTGTATTTTCTAGGAATTAAAAACTATTTAAAACTACTTAAATTGCTTAAAAATACAAATTTAACTAAGAAAAATCTAGAAAAATATTTTTTTGGCTTTTTATATTTATCTTAACTTATGAAAAATGAAAAATTATTTTTTTGAAACTTTTCTTAATTTTTTGTATTAAATGCTAATTAAAAAGTGCTAAAAATTGATTTAAATCAAGAAAAATAGCAAACTAACTTGGAAAAATCTGAAAAATTCAAGATAAGTCTAAAATAATATTAGGAAGCTAGGAAAAATGGAAAAATAGATGGTTGTGTACAATAAATAGCAACTGCTATGATAAGTGCTTATAAATAAGCACTTATTTTAAGCAAATAAGCACCAAAAGGTACCAACTAATAACAGAAGCTAAATTAGGCTACAAGTACTTGAAAACAACTTATTTCAACTATCCTAGACCACTGAAATTCAAAATGCTCAGATTTGATGTTTTAAGTTTATGAACTAAAAAACAGTTTGGGGGCCTACTTTTGAGCTTAAGTTCAAGCTTCCCAATAAGCTACAAATGAAAAACAAAAGTAGGGACTTATACTAGACACTGGTGGGACCTTGTAAACCAAACTTGAGCCAAAGATGAGCTCGATGAGCAAGTTGCAAGGCTGCAACTTACACCTGCACACTTCAGTCAATACGAGCTTGTAAGGGAGATGAGACCCAATCCACAAGCTCATTTGGAGCTTTTAAAAAATTTGAAAAATTATACAAAAATGGTAATAATGAAATAGACCAAGAGAAGTTTTTAAAACAACAAATTTCACTGAATTTGATCCAGAAATGGATCCAATAAAATTCCTCTCAGTTGGTTCAAAACAAGCTTTTCGGTTTTGACTTTTGAAGTGAAAATGAAATGTTGACTTTCATGAGTTTTGAATCCAATGTGAGGGTGATAATGATGTATTATGATAAAACAAACTTAATGCAAACAATGTTTATGAGTTTTAAACACAAAACAAGATTTTGTTTTTCCAAAACTTCAACAGCTATGCAATTAAGACAATTAGGCCGAGATTTTGACTTCAGTTAGCGGCACAAGTTTAAGACAGGTATGAGTCTCAAATGACCAAAGAGATGCAAACCAACTAATTTCAACAACTGCTTAGCCCTCTAACACAATTATGCTACAAAATCCAAACACACCTATAAACCACTGATTTGCAAGTTAAATGAATTAAACACTGAACCAACTGTCATAAATGATCAAACTAAGTTAAATTAACCTAAATACAGCTATTTAAACAGGTTTGAGCTTATTATAACTAAAAAGACAGATTTAGCAAAGCAACTTGAAAATAACTTACAAAGTGTCCTTAGCCACTATGGCTTGAAACTTGTGAAACCAGAACCACTACCTATTCTAAACCAACCCAAATAACTATAATTCAACCCAATTCCAGCTCTGCATCACCCATTTTCATTTCATACCCATTTGTGCTCCCAGTTGACTTTCTTTGACCAAAGTCCAATTTTTGCTAGAAACTTAAATGTGAGCTTATCAAAAGCTCTAAGTAGCTGATAAAAGCTTATTACGAAGCTGAGCTTTTGAAGCTTAAATGTTGGAAACTTAAACTGAAATATTCAACAGTGAACTCAAAAGTATGAATTTGAGCTAAGCTTTGAAAATGATGCTTAAAGTAGATTATCTCGATAATTTAGCGAGTTTGATACAAAACAACAAAATATTACAGAAATTACACTTAACTAAATCTTTTAAGCTAAAAACGACATTAGTGAAAATTAAAAACTACTAGACTCCACTTTCTCTTGCTCCTCTTGCTTTCTTTTATAATCCAAAGTCTTCTCTCTCGAGCAGTTCACAATATAATTGATAGCCATTGGATGGTTTGAAGTGATCATGGCCATTGAATGAGATTTTGGTGCCAATTTGAGTATTTGACAGTTAGGTTGAGTGAGGGGATGATAGTTGCATTTAATGCATCTTGGATGTTAGTTGAGGTGGGGGGAACAAGGTTGAGTGGAGGAGAGGGAGGGGGATGGGAAGCTTGGCGTTCGAAGCAGTTGAAGGGGAAGGACTTTGGCGCCAAGGTGGTGTTTGACTATTTGGATTGACCGGGGATTAATAATGAAGGGGTCCAAAATGCTATTTGACAGGGGGTCCAAAAGGAAAGGGGATTTGACCGGTCCAATTGGTTTTAATGACAAGGGGTCTAAGGTATAAAGGGTTTAGTAACAAGGACTTCTTTTGCCATTTTAGAAAATACAAGGACCATTTCATCAATTCCCAAAGTTGTTTCTAAAGGACCAAAAGTGACAAGCTTCCATAATACAAGGACCAAACTTGACATTTTCAATTTTCCAGGGGCCATTTTTGCCAATTTTCAAACTTGAAGGACTAATTTTGTAATTTCTCAAAACTTTTGATATTTTTCACCAAAGGACTAATTTTGACAACTTATGATTTTAAAAGGACCTTTGGTGATTTTTCTTTTGAAATTTTGTGATCAGGGACTATTTCTGACAATTTTTGAAACTTGGGGGCTGAACGCCAATTATGCAAACTTTGCTCATTTTTCATCCGATTTTGAACATTTTGCATCTGAAACATATAAAATGTAATTTTGGAATATTTTCGTTCAATAAGAACCATTTTGATGCAAACCACCATTCGAGCATTTTAAACGTTTGCGCACAGATTTAACCTCCAAAATGATGAGTATTTACACACTCATCAATCCCCCACTAAACTTAGAAATGAATATTGCTAGTACCCCGTGTTATAGCAATCTTTTGAGAGCAACCCCACACTAGGGTGGTAGAAAGTAGAAAAACTTAATGGATGCTCTGTTTTTTTGAATCTCTTTACCAAAAGCCATTACTTCTGGAGTAGCCAAATGTTTTAGTTCAAGTAAGAACCATGGTACATTGATAACCATGTGATTTTGAGCAAACCACCACTTCCAGCAGTTTGATTTGTCTTTACCAGAAGCCGTTTGCTCTGGACTAGCCAACTCTTAGATAAATTATCAATATTATCTTTGGTGAGCTGATTACCAATTATGGTTTTTCCACTGCCTTTACCACAAGCCATAAACTTGTGGGCTAGCCAACTCTTCACTTTTAAGGATATGGTGAGTTGAATACCATATAATTTTGGGCAAATTGCAAGCCGTCAACGGATTTGATAAATCTTTACCAAGAGCCGTGAGGAAGGCCAGCATTGCTCATTGAGAGGATTAGCCATCTTTGTTGGTCATCTTTAAAGTGGATGCTTTGTTTATTAGATTTTTCCATGGCGGTGATTACCATATGATGACTTAAAATAACCGTGGGTGAAAACACTTATTCCAAAAATTTTGGCCAAAAGCGGTCCTCTAGAATTGGGTGGATAATATATGATAAAATTCGTGAGAATTCCCCCCCACACTTAGAAATGAATATTGCCCTCAGCTCGGGGAGCTTGGTGAAAAGAAGCATCGGTTGCTTCAAAAGTCTTGTTTATGGCGACTTATGAATTTCGCTTTTGATCTCCTTCACATCCTTAATCATACAACGGATGGCGTCCGTTAGGCGTAAGTATCGAGCTGCTAACTTCGAAGAGTTATTGGATGAAGAAGCAGAGTGTTCGAATATTGACTTTGTTGCGAGAAATAGGAACTTTTGATTTTTGCTCGCAAATCTCAATCACATCTTTAGGTCTACGATTCAAGATATTGCCACCTGCGGCTGCATTCAAGGAATCTTGATCGTTACCGTTCAACCCATTATAAAAGATATTAACTTGTTGAAGCTCAGTGAATTCATGATGGGGGCATTTCCTGAGGAGATCTTTGAATCTCTCCCATGCCTCTCCAAAGTTTTCATTGAAATTTTGACGAAATCCAGAAATTTCATTTTTAAGATTAGTCGTCTTTGATGGAGGAAAGAAGTAATTGACAAACTTTTGAACAAGATCCTCCCAAGTTTCGATGGATCGAGGGGTTCTTTCAGCCAAATCGGGTGTCCCTCGAGTGAGAATGGAAATAGCATCAACTTGATCACTTTTTGTGGCACATCTTTGAAATTGATCGTTGCGGTCAACTTGTTAAACCAGCGGATGTGTGCATCGGTCTTCTCGATCAAACCCGTGGAATTGATTTGTAGACACAAGTTGGATTAAATGTGTCTTCAATTCAAAGTGATCGAATTGATTCTTGGTAAAAGCGATGGCATCTCCATAACCCTCGGTGGGTACCGGAGCATTTCCGCCATAGTGCGTTAATCTCTGCCATATTGTTGTTTGAAATAGTACGAATCTCGGGTTGACTATTTGGGCGACACGTCTACGAAGCGTCTTCTAGGAATTTTTGCTAGATCACGCAAAGGACTCAATGATCTAGAAATACGAGTGCGCATGCACTAGAGTTAACTCTAGAGACCTCGAGTTAAGGAAAGGAATTATGAAATTGGTGAAAAATGGGGTAAGAAGAATCTTTTTGGGTTTTATGTTTTTAACAAGTAGATATCACAACAAATCCAAGTAAAACAAAATCGAGGCAAAACAACAATGAACTTAAACCAATAATCACAAGATGAATGGCTTCTTTGAAAAAGGTACACCACTCACGAGGACACAAAGGCAAGTTTTAAATCTTTGGTTCGGGAACTTATTATGGTCGTACCCCAGTTAGGTAGTACACTGCCTTGGTTTGCGGTGGTAATCTTTTATGTTGTTATTTTTAAAGAAAACGACAAATCTTTTTGTATTTTTATCTTTGATATATATATAGAAACAAAAAAAAAATATTTTTGTGTTTTATCGTTTTGGATGTTTTGGGTTTTGGATTTTTATAAGAAAATATATATATAGATAGAGATGGATGATATGAACAAAGAGTGAATATTCAAACTACTAATCGCTAGAAGCGGAAGATAATCAGACAGACTCCCGGCGCCAAAATTTGATCCAGTGCAAAACCGTCAAGTTTTCTCACACAGTCGGACCACTTGTGAATGGCCAACTGTAAGAAACTTAAAACAGCTCAAGCACAAACTCAATGAAGATCTGGGAAGTATAGTGTTTCCCGGGTCGTTATGTCCCAATGAGCTATGCAATGGATCACCAAAGCGTATAGTGATCGAGAAATTTGAACGAGAAAAAACTCGATATGATTATAACTAGAAAAAGCCAACAAATTACGAGGCTTAAATGCAAATTAAAGAAAATTTAAAAAGATAAAAATATTAAATAAACGCTATCACTATTTGCAAAATGATGTTTTTGTTTTTATGTTTTTATAAAACTGAAATTAAAAACTACACGACGTCTAAAATGAAAATGTGAAACTTACACAATATTAATCCTAAAAATATGAAAATGATATTTTTACAAACCTAATGATAAAAGAAAATTTTAAGAAAAAGAAAATTATTTTTATAACTATTTAATTAATTATTATTAATTAAAAACTATTTAATAATAACCTAAAATGCAAGAAAATAGGAAATAAAGCTAGAAAAATAAAATTATGACTTGGAAAAGTTTAAAATAACAAAAGAGAATTTTAAAAACTATTTTTGTATTTTTCTGATTATTTTTGTATTTTCTATGAATTAAAACTATTTAAAACTACTTAAATTGCTTAAAAATACAAATTTAACTAAGAAAAATCTAGAAAAATATTTTTTGGCTTTTTATATTTATCTTAACTTAATAAAAATGAAAAATTATTTTTTGAAACTTTTCTTAATTTTTTGTATTAAATGCTAATTAAAAAGTGCTAAAAATTGATTTAAATCAAGAAAAATAGCAAACTAACTTGGAAAAATCTGAAAAATTCAAGATAAGTCTAAAATAATATTAGGAAGCTAGGAAAAATGGGAAAACAGATGGTTGTGTACAATAAATAGCAACTGCTATGATAAGTGCTTATAAATAAGCACTTATTTTAAGCAAATAAGCACCAAAAGGTACCAACTGATAACAGAAGCTAAATTAGGCTACAAGTACTTGAAAACAACTTATTTCAACTATCCTAGACCACTGAAATTCAAAATGCTCAGATTTGATGTTTTAAGTTTATGAACTAAAAAACAGTTTGGGGGCCTACTTTTGAGCTTAAGTTCAAGCTTCCCAATAAGCTACAAATGAAAAACAAAAGTAGGGACTTATACTAGACCTGGGTGGGACCTTGTAAACCAAACTTGAGCCAAAGATGAGCTCTGATGAGCAAGTTGCAAGAGTGCAACTTACTGTGCACACTCAGTCAATCGAGCTTGTGCACAGGAGATGAGACAATCCACAAGCTCATTTGGAGCTTTTAAAAAATTTGAAAAATTATACAAAAATGGTAATAATGAAATAGACCAAGAGAAGTTTTTAAAACAACAAATTTCACTGAATTTGATCCAGAAATGGATCCAATAAAATTCCTCTCAGTTGGTTCAAAACAAGCTTTTCGAGGTTTTGACTTTTGAAGTGAAAATGAAATGTTGACTTTCATGAGTTTTGAATCCAATGTGAGGACTGATAATGATGTATTATGATAAAACAAACTTAATGCAAACAATGTTTATGAGTTTTAAACACAAAACAAGATTTTGTTTTTCCAAAACTTCAACAGCTATGCAATTAAGACATGGAACGAGATTTTGACTTTACAGGTTAGCAGGCACAAGTTTAAGACAGGTATGAGTCTCAAATGACCAAAGAGATGCAAACCAACTAATTTCAACAAAGCTTAGCCTCTAACACAATTATGCTACAAAATCCTAAACACACCTATAAACCATCGATTTGCAAGTTAAAATGAATTAAACACCTAACCAATGTGTAAATGATCAAACTAAGTTAAATTAACCTAAATACAGACTATTTAAACGGTTTGAGCTTATTATAACTACAAAGACAGATTTAGCAAAGCAACTTGAAAATAACTTACAAAGTGTCCTTAGCCACTATGGCTTGAAACTTGTGAAACCAGAACCACTACCTATTCTAAACCAACCCAAATAACTATAATTCAACCCAATTCCAGCTCTGCATCACCCATTTTCATTTCATACCCATTTGTGCTCCCAGTTGACTTTCTTTGCTAGAAACTTAAATGTGAGCTTATCAAAAGCTCTAAGTAGCTGATAAAAGCTTATTAGAATGAGAACGAGCTTTTTGAAGCTTAAATGTTGGAAACTTAAACTGAAATATTCAACAGTGAACTCAAAAGTATGAATTTGAGCTAAGCTTTGAAAATGATGCTTAAAGTAGATTATCTCGATAATTTAACTTGAGTTTGATACAAAACAACAAAATATTACAGAAATTACACTTAACTAAATCTTTTAAGCTAAAAATGACATTAGTGAAAATTAAAAACTACTAGACTCTTTTTCTCTTGCTCCTCTTGCTTTCTTTATAATCCAAAGTCTTCTCTGAAGCAGTTCGGTATAATTGATAGCCATTGGATGGTTTGAAGTGATCATGGCCATTGAATGAGATTTTGGCGCCAATTTGAGTATTTGATAGTTAGGTTGAGTGAGGGATGATAGTTGCATTTAATGCATCTTGGATGTTGATTGGGGAACAAGGTTGGAGTGGGAGAGAGGAGGGATGGGAGTTAGCTTGGTTGAGAAGCGAGTTGAAGGGATGAGACTTTGGCCAACTGGGGTGTTTGACTATTTGGATTGACGGGGTTTAATAATGAAGGGGTCCAAATGCTATTTGACGGGGTCCAAGGGATTTGACCAGCCAAAAGGGTGTGAAGGGTCAAAGGCTATGTTTATTAATACAAGGACCTTTATGTAATTTCTGAAAATGCAAGGACCATGGCTGCCATTTAATCAAAGTTGTTCCAAGGGCTAAAAGTGACAATCTCAAAAATTACAAGGACCAAACTTGATATTTTCCAATTTCCAGGGGCCATTTTTGCTAATTTTCAAACTTGAAGGACCAATTTTGTAATTTCTCAAAACTTTTGATATTTTCACCAAGGACTAATTTTGAAAACTTATGATTTTAAAAGGACCTTTGGTGATTTTTCTTTTGAAATTATGTGCTCAGGGACTATTTCTGACAATTTTTTTGAAACTTGGGGGTGGCTGCCAATTATGCAAACTTAGCTCATTTTTCATCTGATTTTGAACATTTTGCATCTGAAACATATAAAATGTATTTTTGGAATATTTCGTGTATTTTGATGTATTTCTGAGCATTTTTAAACGTTTTAGTTGATTTAACCAAAAATGATGAGTATTTACACACTCATCAAGCACTAACTAACCTTGAAGAAGACTTAAAACCAACCCTATGACGGGAGTAAGAAAACACCGGGAGCTAGATGAGAAGGTTAGTGGAAAAGTAAGATTCAGAGATGGATCTCACATACAGATCAAAGGAAAAGGTTCAATCATAATAGAATGTGATGCGAGAAACAAAAATATATCACACGTATATTACATTCCTAGCTTAAAAAGCAACTTATTGACCTTTGGAAAATTCACTGAAATTGATTGTAAAGTAGTAATGGAAGACGATGAATTACGACTTTATGACATGGAAAACAAAATCTTCATGAAATTCACAAGACATAAAACCGTCTATACAAAACAAGTCGAAGATACGCTTTGTTTGCTTATTAGCAAATTTAAAGGACAATACCTGGTTATGGCACGCAAGACTAGGACATCTCAACTTTGAATCACTAAAATCTATGACTCAAAGAGAGTTAGTTCAATGAATACATGCCATTAAACATACAACACAAATCTGTGATGTTTGTTTAGTTGGTAAACACAGTAGAGCGCCATTTCTCAAGAAATCAAAAATTAGATCAACATCACCTTTAGATTTAGTATATGGAGATTTATGTGGACCAATCTCACCACCAACACCTTCAGAAAATACATATTCTTGTTAGTCGATGACTACTCAAGATATATGTGGGTGTATTGCCTATACACGAAAGACCAAGCATTTGATACTTTCAAGGAATACAAAAATACGATAGAAAAAGAGTTAAGGACAACATTGAAGATGTTAAGAATTGATCGTGGAGGAGAATTCACATCTAATGAATTCACTCAATACTGCAAAACAAATGGCATAGCACGACAACTTACCGAACCTTACTCACCGCAACAAAATGGAGTAGTTGAATGAAGAAATATGACAATTATGTCTACAAGAGATGAATGATGAAAGCAACCAACATGCATCAAATTTTTTGGGCTGAAGCTGTTAGACATGCTATATACATTCTAAACAGCGTTCCTACAAAATCCTTAGAAGACATTACTCCATATGAAGCAATCAAACAAAGAAAGCCAAACTTAGAAAATCTACGAGTCTTTGGTGGCATAGCATATGCAAAGGTACCATCACAACATCACAACAGAAGTTAGATGATAGAAGCAACAGATTGGTATACTTAGGGAAACGAACAAGGATCAAAAGCTTAAGCGGATCCAACAACACAAAAGATATGTGTTAGTAGAGATGTGAAGTTTAAAGAGGATGAAATATGGATTGGGATTACATGAGTGAGCACACTAACGATGAACCTGAATGGATTGACTTCAAAGTTGAAAATCTTGAAGCCACAAATGAACATCATGAACAAGAAATCCAACCAAATGACGAATACAACGATTTCCCTAACAATGATGATGATGAATATGTGATGAGTGCTTATTCACTCATCGTTTTTACCCACCTAAGACCTCAAAAAACCAAAACACCCAAATGATCAAAATATGTCAAAAATATCCTCGGAGTGTGTTTTGTGTCTTGCAGGTACAAAAGGATTGAAAATAGAGTGAAAACGAGCAAAAACGAGCGAAATCAGAAAAGTCCTGAAACAGGAGCCAATTCGGAGTGGATTTTCTACATTTTGAGACCCGAGACGCGTTTTTGGAGTGAGAGTGGGAAAACAAACCTATCCCATAATCCAAAATTACCAAATTACCCTTCCCCGAAACCCAAATAACCATTTTGCCCTTCAAAACCAAAAATCCAAAACAATGCCATTTTACCTTTCACACAAATAATAAAACGACCCACCCTTTTTACCTTTCCCTCCTTTCTAAAACCCAAATCTGTCTTCTTTACCCAAAACCCAGGACACTCAACCTCAACCCTTTACCAAGTATCCCACATCCCCAAGAACTAGTCACATGTTGCCTCACCTCTCAAGATCCGGTGAGCACCAAGGAATCAACAGCTGTGATCAATTGGGGGTTCCAAGATTAAATTTGATGGTGGAGATTACTTGAAGGAAGCACAAAAATTGCTTTTGGGCTGTTTTGTCTCACAAAAAAAACACAAGACAACTGGAAGAGAGAATACCCCTAGCTTTTTAGTATAAATAGCAATTGTATGCCATTGTAAAGGGAGTCTTTGTTTTTAGCTTTAAGTCTACTTTTTTTTTCAATGCACTAGTTATTTATTTGTTGTAATTTACTTTGTTGAACTCTTAATTTCAATTTCAAGTCTAATTTAAATTTCAAATTTCAGTCTTTCATTTTTCATTAAAATTCATTTATCTGCTCTTGTTATGTTCATAGTAAAAAGTGGTTTAATATGTCTGCTTAAGCTCATGTTGGCTTTTATGAATGGGTCTAATTAGTTTTAAGGTTTCGGTCTCAAACCCATTTTCAGAATCAGTTTAAGGCCCCAAAGGGGTGTTTGGTATTAAGGGTAACCCATGGTCAAAGTGGTTTTACCCTTTGACTGATTAGTCAAACCACTTTTAGTGCATTTGAGTCAGTTTTGACAGTTGGAAAAAGATTTTACAACTCTACAATAGTTTAAGGTTTTCTTTGATTTCAAAAAGTTAGCTTCTGTCAGTTTCCTTAAAGCGGTTTAGTCAAGAATTATTTGAGATAAAAATTTTAAAAAATAAAATCCAAAGTTAACTAGGTAGTGTAATCACTAAAAGCGAAAAAAATTCAAAAAATCATTTACCATATCTGCTATTGGGTAGAAGTTGCTGGTTTGGCCAAATTTATGTTCTATCTCAGCCCATAAGCCACATTGTACAGCTTATTTATAAGCTACGTACAATGTCCCATTTAGCATTTTAGGACATTTTCCATGCTAACTCTGATTTTTGTAGCTTGTACTTGCTTGGGAAGATTATTGGTGGCTTAAAGATAAGCTCAAAAGTTTCTCTGAGGTGTTTTAGCACTGCAAATCAGACAGGTGAGTTTCCTTTGGGTTTAGTTTTTAGCGTATTTAGATTTATTAAGTGCTTATTATGGTAGGTTAAGTATAATTTGTTATTACTTAGTGCTTATTATAGGATTTTAGTGCTTATTCGGTCATTTACATGCTTATGTTCCCTTAGTTAGTTTAGGATTTTCCTTAGTGTAATTGAATTCCCAACTGTTTATTCCCATTTTTAGGCTTAGTCTCTTTTGTAATTTAGCTTATTCTAGCTGTAATTAATGTGTTCTAGCTTATTTTTCTATGTAAGTGCTTAAACGTAGTTGATATGATGCTTAAGAACTAGTAAAAGGGATGTTTGGTTGGGTCTGTCCACATCAGTGGTTAACAAGCTGTTTGTACAGCTTATTTCAAGGTTTCATGAAGAAGGTCTTTACAAAAGTCGATTATTCTCATTGCATCCTGATTTTCCAATAAGCAAAACTGAAGAAAAAAAATTAGTTAAAAAGCGTTGGTGGGACTTGAACCCACGCCACTCAACCAACAGCAGACCAGCATCCGCTTGGGGCTTTGTTCGTTGTTATCATGCACAATTAAATGTATAACATAGGTTTGGCAGTTTAAGCTTAATTGTAGCTTTAGCTTATTCCAGCTTATCTGGATAAGCTAGCACCCCATGTTTAATTTTCCTAGGTTCTTTATCAGTTAAAGTATTTTGTGTAAAAATTTTAGATTTTTAGAAATAAGTTTAGTATTTTTAATCAATTAATTAGTGTAAATTAGTTTTTAATTCGTAATAAATAATTTACAAGTCGAAAAAATTCCCGGCTTTTTTTCTAAAATCATTTTTAGTCAGTTAAAATGTAGGAAAATTAGTTTTTTCGCAGGCCTTAAATTACATCTTTTTCACTTTCGGGCTCGGTGTGTTCCCGGTTTTATCGTTTTTGCAGCACCCTAGGATGTAGTTTAGCGTCGTTTTATTGTTTCTTAGGCTTAGTAGTAGTTTATTTAGAGTTTACATTGTTTTACATGCTTTATTTTCATTCCCGTTCTTTAATTTGTAGATTAACGAAATCAAATTCCAAAATTCATTTAACCAATTCAAGTCCTAATCACGAAACTCAACGACTCCGTCAATTTCACACCTCGTTGGGACACGACCCGGGGAAATCACTTTCCCGGTATCACTTTATCACACCCGTGAGATTTGGCACGTTAACCCTTTTCCCAAAAGGTTAATTTGTCAGGTTTTACGGTTAATTTGATAGTTTGATATTGTGTTTATTTTAACGAATCAAAATTTTGGCGCCGCTGCCGGGGAGGTGTGTTGCGACAATATCGTGAAGTTTTTGCGATTAGTGACTTGAAGAACCTTCCTCGTGAAGTTATTGTTTTTATAAAAATACCAAAATACAAAAATATTTTTCTTTTCTTTGTATATATATGTAAAAGATTAAAAATACAAAAAGATTTTCGCTTGTTGTTTTAAATAAATAGAATACATCAATCATATAACACTTCTTAACTTGAGTGTTATCATAATAAGTTCCCGAACCAAAGATTCAAAACTTGCCTTTGTGTCACTTGCGTTAATACGCTTGTGATTATTGGTTTAAGTTCCTTGTGTTTTGCGTCGGTCTTGTTTTAATTGAAAGTGTTGTTTTTGAAGGTGCATGTGCACCCGTTTTCGAAAAATCCAAAATATATTCTCTCATTCCTCTCGATCACTTAATTCTATTCCTTTAACCCTCTACATGTTTAATTCTCATGGCGACGATCGATTATCGTCGTTGTTTCCAAAGCCGTATGGAAGAGGATCAACTTTATTGTCAAAATCAGGATTGTTTATGTAAGCGATGTGGAAGGATGGGTGCAAGCAAATATTTCTATTGGTGCGAATTATCCGATAAAAACTCTCTCGATGATCCTCCAAATTTTTCCGACCATCCGCCACAACCCGATGTTTGTTCTATTGTTTCTGAGCCCAAACCGTCTAGAATTGATCAAAATCCTTCGCGATTTACGGTTAAGGTTAAGAGAAAAGAGCACCCTAAATGGAAGTGGTGGAAGCTGCTCGAGAGAGCACCACTTGTCCCACCTCCGGAATCTTCAAGACGTTTCTCAAACGAGGATGATTTCCTTAGGGCTGGAATGAACATAATTAAAAACTACTATAATGAACTTCGTGAAGATATAAATTCGAAATTGCCGGTGAATCCTCGTTTCATACTCCCGAACCGAGATGTCTTCTGATCAAGAGTATTGCTACGGTTGTGGAGACGTGTTACTAAAAGGTTTCCGTTGTTACAAATGTATGTGCGAGTGGTGTGGAAACTATCTTATGATGTTGTTCGATTTGCGCCGAGAATTCATTCGCTTATGATTCTAACCCGAACTCTTTCAATTATCCTCAAAACAATTTCAATTACCCTCCACAAAACTCATCTAACACGGCCGTACTATCAAGATTTCAATGATTCATCATTTCAAAGTTTCTCTCTCCAATACCCTCATTGTGCTAGTAGTGGGGGTCCTCATGATGATTATCAATGTCAATCGTGGAATCAAAATTACTATGGACCTGATCCTTGTTATAACACTTCCAGTTTTGACAACATCCAACCCCCATAACTTCCCGTCATTGATCAATTTCCTCGTATAATCCTTGAAGAACTTGCCAAAGAACAAGCAGCTCGCAACGAAAGATTACTATTCAAAGAGCGAGAAGCTAAAAGGCGTTTTCTATTTAACGAGGCTTGCCGTCTGATGACGAGGATGAGGAAGATTGGGAGATGACAAAGGACAAGGTGCATATTTCAAGCCCACAAAGTACCGCACATGTCCACTCTCCACCCTCATATTGCCTATCCACCATAGAACCTTCGGATAACCTTTTAATGGGGGACAAGCATCTTAGCACTATTCGGAAGGAACCGCTTGTGTTGAGAACCTTGTCAACCCCAAGTGAATCCGAGGTTATTTCTGTGTGATGAGCCTCTTGATGATGATTCTTCTCCCACCCAAAAGTTTGTTGAGGTAATTTCAGTGAAAACGATTATACATCGTTTGATGATTCTTTATCATGTGGAGACATCGAGTATGTTGAGGAGATACCTTCTGAGCTCGTTAGCTTGGAAGAAGTGAGAGATGTTGATCCCGATGATCTTGATATGGACGATTTTTGAAACGGATGATGAAGATATTCTTGTTGTGTCCGAGAAACCTTTTGCTATGGCATTCACTAATCCTCTGTTTGACCTTGATTCTGAATTCACTCTAGTTTCAGATAATTCCATCTTTGACATTCAGGAAGAGGATAGTGACTCTTACATGGAGAACCTCGTTATATCTCCATCTTTTCCCGAAGAAAAGAATAGTGGCAATCCCACTTCGACGTTAGACCTTCTCGAGGAGTTCTCCGATGAACTTGCTCTCATTGATCATTCTCCACCGGAGATGATGATGATTTGCTTTCTTGGATGACTCGCCGGGTTTTCGAATGACGATTATGGCTTAGGTCCATCATCCACTTGTCCGCCTGCTAAACCACCTGATGATGGAACCTCTTCTAAGCCCGACACGGATGTTTTCATTACTTCAGTGGTGGATAAGATTTTTGAACATTCCGTTAATGTTCCTCAATCTAATATTTTGCCCACCCATCCCACCCGTTGTCAATCCATTGACACTCGCTCTCTCCCATTTCTTCTCCATGTCTTAACTCCTTCGAGGTGAAGACACCATCTTGGGCATTTTCTTTCTTTTGAGCCGGTTATATCTCATCGGAGTGGAACTTTCAGCACATTCAATGTTTATCCAAACCACTTGAATGAAAGTCCGATGGAGATTTTCTCTTCCACTTGCTTCCCCATGGACCAATGAATTCGGGGTCGAGTCAAGCTAGCAACTCGGTTAACAAAACAACGCATTCCATGGGTTTTCACCCATGTTTCTGACTTCTTTCTCTTTTCTAACAACTAAGTGTGGGGGGAACCTCCACAGTGTTTGCTTCTTGTGTGTTTGCTCATGTTTGCAGAATCCCTTGATCGTGATGATTGATCGCTGTTTTCAATAATATCCGATCATGTTACTAACGTTATCGGGGATATGTTTTCCAAAATCCTTTATGTGTTAAATAACTGATTTCGTCCACACACTTGGCTAGTGGTATTACCTTTTTCATTCGATAGTATCGGCTTGGCCGGACTTTGAATATTGAGGGCAATATTCAATTCTAAGTGTTGGGGAATTTTGAATTTTGTCATTTGTACCCTTTAGTCCCTAGTACCCCGTTTTGGCCAAAAATTAAAAAGTTTTTCATAAAAAGAAGTGCTTTGCACAAAAATAAAGTGTTAATGCTTCGGTGTTAATGGTAATTTAGTCTTGATTAGGTTAGAACAAAGGGAATACCGACTCTGCTAGAGTGTTGATCTAGCTGCTCTCTTAACAACTAGGCTAAGTTTTTACGAGTTGTGCAAATGAAAATGCTAAGCGTGGAGTAGGTGGTTCTCTTTAGAGCTTATATAAGTAATCTACTTTTCTCAGGTATCTTAATTGAACCTAATATAATGTCGTCAAACTTCGAACATAAAAATCGTTTTGTTATGCAATAAAATTTTTTAAGCGATTTTGATAAAGAGTTAGAGTTCAACTTTTTGTTTAAATTTTTGGGAAAACATACTTTCTTAAATCGAATAATATTGCAAAATGAAAGTATCGTAAAAGTGCTTGAATGATGCAAAAGTAAAATTGCAAATCAAAAAAAAAAAAAAAAAAAAAAAGGTGAAAAAAGTGAAAAAATGAAAGTTGTTGGTGAAATAAAAAGTTATGAATAAACTGGAAACTTGCTTTTTCTCAAATTTAAATCGGGAGTTGAACTCGGATTCGTCAATTTTATCTTAAAAAGCAACAGGAATTTAGAGATTATTAATTTCAAAGGTCTAGAAAGCTTCAGTAGTATTCTCTGTGGGGTGTCAAAAGCCTGGTCACTTAAAACTTATGTTTTGGGATGTGCCGAGAAGAAAGCCGTTACATGGAGTTGGCCTTTGAAGTTTTCAATCTCTAAATAATCGGTGGTTGTTGTCCATTCAAGTCTTAATATTAAGTTAGCGGAAGTTTCTAAACATTTGGAATCGAAATCCAGTGATTCGGTACTACTATTCTCGTGGGGTGTCAAAAGCTTGGTCACCTAAAGCCAACTGGTTTGGGATGTGCCGAGAAGAAAGCCGCTACATGGAAAAGGCTCTTTTCGAACCTTAAGTTTTTAGATTTCCGGTGAATTAATATCAACTTGAATAGATAACAACCGTGATGAGTGTCGATTTTTATGATCAAAGTTTTGAAAACAACACACACGCTTAAACTGTATAAATTGCGGGAGTAAAAAGTTAAGACTCGACTTACATAGATTATTTGTATAAGTAGTGTTAGCATTTTACAAAAACATTTGCACAATAAGTCTAGACTTAGTTTGAGAGTATTAAAAAAGAGGATGACGATTATAATTCCCTGGTGACCCCATTTTGTGAATCCCGTTCCATGATACCGCTTATTTTTTGATAATCAAGCATGTTGTTTACGTTTCAGTTTAAATTTCTTGCATCAAATAAAAAAGTCGAAACGGGTAGTCTTGATAATCTTGAGTCTTTCATTACTTTACATGATTGATTGCTAGGGACTAGCAATTGCCTAGTGTGGGGGGATTTGATGAGTGCTTATTCACTCATCGTTTTACCCACCTAAGACCTCAAAAACGACCAAAAACACCCAAATACGATCAAAATATGTCAAAAATATCTTCGGAGTGTGTTTTGTGTCTTGAGTACAAAAAGATGAAAATAAGAAAACTTGACGAAATCGAGGAAAGTCCTGAAAGCAGAGGCCAGTCAGGTGGATTTTCTACATTTTCGAGCCCGAGACATGTTTTGGAGTGAGAGTGGGAAAACAAACCTATCCCATAATCCAAAATTACCAAATTACCCTTTCCCGAAACCCAAATAACCATTTTGCCCTTCAAAACCAAAAATCCAAAACAATGCCATTTTACCTTTCACACAAATAATAAAACCACCCACCCTTTTTACCTTTCCCTCCTTTCTCTAAAACCCAAATCCTGTCTTCTTTACCCAAAACCCAGGACACTCAACCTCAACCCTTTACCAAGTATCCCACATCCCCAAGAACTAGTCACATGTTTCCTCACACCTCAGCAATCCTGGTGAGCACCAAGGAATCAACATTTGTGATCAATTGGGGGTTCCAAGATTAAATTTGATGGTGGAGATTACTTGAAGGAAGCACAAAAATTGCTTTTGGGCTGTTTTGTCTCACAAAAAAAACACAAGACAACTTGGAAGAATACCCCTAGCTTTTAGTATAAATAGCAATTGTATGCCATTGTAAAAAGAGTCTTTTGTTTAGCTTTAAGTCTACTTTTTTTTTCAATGCACTAGTTATTTATTTGTTGTAATTTACTTTGTTGAACTCTTAATTTCAATTTAATTTCAAGTCTAATTTAAATTTCAGAATTTCCAGTCTTTCATTTTTCATTAAAATTCATTTATCTGCTCTTGTTATGTTCATAGTAAAAAGTGGTTTAATATGTCTGCTTAAGCTCATGTTGGCTTTTATGAATGGAATTAGTTTTTGGTTTGTGTCTCAAACCCATTTTCAGAATCAGTTTAAGGCCCCAAAGGGGTGTTTGGTATTAAGGGTAACCCATGGTCAAAGTGGTTTTTACCCACTTTGACCTGATTAGTCAAACCACTTTTAGTGCATTTGAGTCAGTTTTGACAGTTGGAAAAAGATTTTACAACTCTACAATAGTTTAAGGTTTTCTTTGATTTCAAAAGTTAGCTTCTATCAGTTTTCCTTGAAGCAGTTTAGTCAAGAATTATTTGAGATAAAAAATTTCAAAAAATAAAAATCCAAAGTTAACTAGGTAGTGTAATCACTGTTAAAGGGGAAAAAATTCAAAAAAATCATTTACCATATCTGCTATTGGGTAGAAGTTGCTGGTTTGGCCAAATTTATGTTGTCTCACCCATAAGCCACATTGTACACTTATTTATAAGGCATGTTAATATTACCACCAATTAGCATTTTTAGGACATTTTCCATGCTAACTCTGATTTTTGTAGCTTGTACTTGCTTGGGAAGATTATTGGTGGCTTAAAGATAAGCTCAAAAAGTTTCTACTGAGGCTGTTTTAGCCTGCAAATCAGCAGACAGTGAGTTTCCTTTGGGTTTAGTTTTTAGCGTATTTAGATTTATTAAGTGCTTATTAGGGTAGGTTAAGTATAATTTGTTATTACTTAGTGCTTATTATAGGATTTTAGTGCTTATTCGGTCATTTACATGCTTATGTTCCCTTAGTTAGTTTAGGATTTTCCTTAGTGTAATTGAATTCCCAACTGTTTATTCCCATTTTTAGGCTTAGTCTCTTTTGTAATTTAGCTTATTCTAGCTGTAATTAATGTGTTCTAGCTTATTTTTCTATGTAAGTGCTTAAACGTAGTTGATATGATGCTTAAGAACTAGTAAAAGGTGTTTGGTTGGGTGCCGTCACATATCGTGGTTAACAAGCATTTGTGACTTATTTCAAGTTTCATGAAGAAGGTCTTTACAAAAGTTGATTATTCTCATCCTGATTTTCCAATAAGCAAAACGAAGAAAAAATTAGTTAAAACGGCATTGGTGGGACTTGAACCCACACTCAGCCACAACCAACGCACCACCATCTGCCTTGGGGCTTTGTTCGTTGTTATCATGCACAATTAAATGTATAACATAGGTTTGGCAGTTTAAGCTTAATTGTAGCTTTAGCTTATTCCACTTATCACGGATAAGCTAGCACCCCATGTTTAATTTTCCTAGGTTCTTTATCTGTTAAAGTATTTTGTGTTAAAATTTTAGATTTTTAGAAAATAGTTTAGTATTTTTAATCAATTAATTAGTGTAAATTAGTTTTTAATTCGTAATAAATAATTTACAAGTTAAAAAAATTCGGCTTTTTTTCTAAAATCATTTTTAGTCAGTTAAAATGTAGGAAAATTAGTTTTGCACTCGTAGGCCTTAAATTACATCTTTTTCACTTTCGGGGCTCGGTGTGTTCCCGGTTTTTTTCGTTTTTGCATTTTAGCACCCTAGGATGTAGTTTAGCGTCGTTTATTTGTTTCTTAGGCTTAGTAGTAGTTTATTTAGAGTTTACATTGTTTTACATGCTTTATTTTCATTCCCGTTCTTTAATTTGTAGATTAACGAAATCAAATTCCAAAATTCATTTAACCAATTCAAGTCCTAATAACGAAAATCAACGACTCCGTCAATTTCACACCTCGTTGGGACACGACCCGGGGAAATCACTTTCCGATCACTTTATCACACCCGTGGATACGTTAACCCTTTTCCAAAAGGTTAATTTGTCAGGTTTCGGTTAATGATAGTTTGATATTGTGTTTATTTTAACGAATCAATATGCAACATCAACAAACTCACCCACAAACACTTCACACACCATCAACAATATCATCGCGAGTAAATTCTCAAGTTGCCAACTACCTCAGTACAATCAACCTATCAAAGTAATAATGGTTCAAACACAACCACAAATTTACATCCAAACTTTGATCATACACCGTTGCAAGGTTTTAGAACATTAAATGATTTATACGAAAACACGAAGAAGTATTAGGTGAAAGATGAACCCAGGGATTACAAGGAAGCATCAAGCGATCAAAAATGGATTGAAGCAATGAAGGTCGAATTAGATTCCATCAATAGAAACAATACATGGGAACTAACCACTCTACCCAAAGGACATAAAGCAATTGGATTAAAGTGGGTATTCAAGACCAAGAAAGATGCTAATGGAAACATAGTCAAGCATAAAGCAAGACTAGTAGCAAAAGAATACATACAAGAGCATGGCATAGACTTTGAAGAATTCTTTGCACCTGTAGCAAATGGAGAATGGGATTACTATTAGCCATAAGCTAACAACAAATGGGAAGTACATCACCTTGACGTCAAATGCATTCACGGAGACTTAAAAGAGGAAGTGTATGTTACACAACCCGAAGGATTTATAAAGAAAGAAGATAATGGTCTAGACTCATAAAAGCTATATGGTTTAAGATAAGCACCATGCATGGAACATAAAGTTAGACAACACCTTGAAGTCATTAGATTTCAAGAAATGCGCTCTGGAACAAGCTGTCTACAGGAAAAAAATCAAAGGACCCAATACTTCTAATAGGAGTCTATGTAGATGATTTAATCATCACTAGCACACCAAAGAAGGAGATAGACAAGTTCGATGCACGTCAAGTTGGGGGTCAAAGGAACTTCCTTTTCTTCGATCAAGTTTTTCAACACCCTAGGCAGTGAACCTAATCGTTTTAGTGTAGTATTAGGTAAGCCTCGGGTATTGATATCGTTCTCTAGGGGAATAGGAATTCTAGCAAGAAGTGTACTATGCTAAGGTTAGGATTGAGGATGATTATTTTTTTATCTTTTATATATTTTTTTAAAGCTAAGGAAAATCTCGGAATAGATTTGGGGTGGTACTTCTACCGATTACTTTACTATTCTAATTATCTATTACTACGGGTAGTCTATGTCTTTTTTATGTGTGCTCGTATGATGATTAAAATGTGTTTACCTAGATACTATTACTCCCTAGTTATCTTTTATTGGTGGTTGAATTGTCACGTCCCTATTCTTAACGCGTTGTGTTTTCTAAGGTCGTAGGGAATGCTTATGCCCTAACTCTTTGATAATATCTTAAGGTTATTGCCTACGAAATCCGCTAGATGTCTCATAAACTAACCTAAAGGTTATGTTTGGATGTTTAGACTACGAAATCCTTTAAGTGATTCATAAACTAATGTTCGCAAAGATTACTCAAGCATTTAAACACAGCGATAGGTTTCATAATTAACAACTAGGTTTCATAGATCTAAGCAAACACACAAGAAATTTAGTCGGACATGTTAAACAAGCAAGCATACACACATTCAATGGAAGACATAATGAAATCAATGGAATAAAACACTTATCTTGATGTGTAAAATAGGGTTTGGGACCCTAAGATATTGTCCAAGTCGGACTATAAACGTTTAGGGTTTTTACTCCACAATTCTACCTCTTTAAAAACTGAAAAATCAAATTCTATATATAGATTTACACTTGCGACGGCGTCGCCTTATAGGTGGGACGCCGTCAGATCGCCGTCATTAGGGTTTTCGTCTTGGCAAAGTTATCGTTGGGATCGCGTTGTAGTTGTGACGCCGTCGGGCTTTAGCAGGGACGTCGTCGATTGGATCTGGGTCATCTGAGATGAAAAGTCTTGGAGACGCCCTTCCTCTTCAAAGCGGCCGTCAGGTGTATTTAGCAAAAAGTCCTGAGTCGTCAGATGTATTTTAATTAAATCCGTAGAGAGGCGGCGTCGCGCTTTGGTTGGACGCCGTCACTTCAGCCAGCTTGAGTGTCTTCGATCTTGACTTAGCCATTTTCTTCATGTTTTCACTCCTTTTCGTCCAAATATGCATCATTTCAGCATTTTGCTTCCAAGAGACCTAAAAAGTTAAAAGGAACGAAATTAAGCAGTAACGGATATAAAGTGGGCGATTAAGGGCTTAAATGACCCCTTAAAAGTGTACGTTTTAAATCCTTATCAAGTTCAAAGCACAAATGGAAGAAAAATTCGAGATGAGTGACCTAGGATTATTATCTTACTATTTAGGAATTGAAGTCACACAAACTGGAGGTGAAATATCAATAAAACAATCCGCCTACGCAAGCAAGATCCTAAAGGAAGTTGGAATGACAGACTGCAACGAAACTCTAATACCCATGGATCCAAGAACAAGACTGGCAAAAACGAAGGAATAATGGTCAACTCTAAATATAGAAGTTTAATGGATGCTTAAGATATATGCTTCATACAAGACCTAAATTAAGTTATTACCTTGGATTACTTAGTCGTTTTATGCAAGAACCAAAGGAACAACACATGAAGGCTATAAGGCAAGTTCTACGCTATGTAAAAGGAACAAAAGACTTTGGAATCACCTACAAACATAATGGAGGAAACCAGATACAATGTTATAGTGACAGTAGCTACGGAGTCAACACTCAAAAAGGAAAAGGAACTACTGGAATTATATTCTACTATGGTGAATCACCAATCAGCAGGAGTACGGTAGCACTATCATCATGTGAATCCGAATTTATTGCAGCAACAGCAGCAGCAACACAAGTATTATGGTTAAAGAGATTACTAAGCAAGCTTACACACACACATGAAGAAAATGTTACAATAATGGTTGACAACAAGTCGCCATTAGAACTAATGAAGAACCCCGTATTTCATGGAAGAAGTAAGCATATTGATATAAAATGCCACTTCATAAGAGAATGCATCGAAAGAGAAGATTTACAAGTCGAATTCATAAGTGGAGAATATCAGTGACATATCACAAAAGCACTACGAAGATCAAGTTTCTAACAATGAGACAACTTATTGGAATCAAAGATCTACGACAAAGCGAGTGTGATTAAGGGGGCGAATATTGGGTTAATCCCAATCTAACAAAGTCAAACCATGAAAGTCAAATGGTTACAAGGTTATTAGGCACTTACAGAATCTAAGGGACATGCTGTTGGACAAGAACCAACCCAACCTTTACTTGTACCGTTTCAACATGTATATATAGTTAGTTTTATGTATGAACAAAGATGATGACAGATTTATAATAAAGCATTTTACCTTTAAATTGTTCTTATTATTTTGGTATATTTTGAAGTAAGTTAGAAAGATCCCAACAAGTACTGAGTCACTTCAGTCTTAGCATTTCTCAGAAACATAGATGTCGTATGACGCATCCTTTACCCAAATTTACTAAACATCGAGTACCTTAAACTAGTACTCGTTACTGTCAATAAATCGCCCTCTGTCCTCAAACCGGCCATTGAAACCCAATCCTAGCTACCAATATAATGATGTTGCCATTTCTAGTTGACATCTTAAAATCTGTCACGCCAAAGAATAAGATTAGCATAAAGAAACAAGTACGAGTTTGTACGACCCACACGAACCTAGTGGTGAACAAACTTTAAGATTAGCTACAAGTCAGTGCAAGTCGACTCTTTCTCCACTTAGTTTAACAGATATCATTATATTTATGTACGTACGGTTAATAATAAGTCTCTTTTCTTGTTGCACAAAAAGCAACAAAACTAATAAATAAAAACACTAGACAACAGATGGTCAGTTTTTGCGCTATCACTAGGGACTGCCTGTGTCGGGTTCATCAGGATCCCATCATTGTTTTTGTTTATGCTATTAGATCTTTGACTTCTGTCGGAAAATAAGACAGTCAACGTTGTATATACTTATACACGTTCAAGGGCAGTAGCATTTTCTTCGTCTGAGACAATCTTGGCGGTGTTGGAATTTTGTTTGGGCTTTTTTCCATCTTCTGGTTGCTTAAATTGAGCTGATTCTGCTAACTCTTCTACTGCTTTAACAAGGTTCTCTTCAATCCTTGAAGCGGTTTCAATCAGTAAAGATGCAAAACTCACTACAGGGATCACATCCATAAGTGGCACTACTGTAACTTCACTTGGAACTAGCTCGTCTTTCTCCTTGTCGTGTGGTAATTTGATCAACAAGTCTGGAAGGGTTTTTAAGTCATTTTGTAGCTCCTCAACCGCGTTTTTCATATCTTCAACTGCCATATCTATCTTTGCTGATCTTGTCATTGTATTTACAGTATTTGCAAGTTCTTCCATAACATTTGATGAGCTTGAACTTAAGTTCATGCATGCAGAACCAAGATGGTTCTTTATTGCTTCCGGAACCTGTATTAACAATCAATAAAATTTCTTTAGAATATTTCTTCGAATTTGAGTAGAAAAGGTGATAAGATTGAAAAGACCAAAAGTTGGTATCTACCTTATCCTTGGATTCCAAGCAACTGGTGAGTGTTTCAATGCAATAAGCACAACTGCGCGACGATGCACCAACTTTGAGGTAGTTCTTCCATGGATGACGGAAATTAAACCGACCATGTGCAGGCTCCCATCTAGCAACATTTGCCATTGATTCTTCTGATGCTTTCGCATTCAACACGCATTTATACCCTTGTAATTTTTTCTTAGATTCCTCGTCGCCATGACCAAAATAGTCAGCTACACAACCTGTTATAGAAATATTTGGTTATTAGTTAAAAGTTGGAAAACTGCTAACATGTACTATTACATTATTATTGGTATGTTACTAGTACTTACAATCTAGGGATTTCGCAAGCTTATCCATGTTACGAGGGATCAGCATATGGAGCTCCAAACCGGCCCAAACAGGGAAAACAAGCATACTAGTGATAATGCACAAACAAGTCCCTATGATTATCGTTGACAGTCTTTCATGAGCCACGTGTAGAAGATCGTCTACCCGATACCCCGAGACTGAGACCAAGCTGTATGTAAGAATGAAGATGGTGCAACCATAGTCGTATCTAGCTTTAACCACAGGGATAAATCTTGAAAAGGTTGTAGCAGAGGCTGTAAAATAAACATTAGTTAGTAAAACTTAGGCAATACTATTATGCTAATTAACGATTAATTGATTTTTTTGAATTTACCTAATATAAATATAGATAGCCCCATGATATATGGTTCAAATCGGTGGCCTGAGTGGCTAGCAATCAATGAACCCTAGTGCAAGAAAACCAGCAAGAAATGTGGCACAAATTCTGTTCAAACACTTGTACAAAGTTCCACCTGAAATATTTATACATTAGCATGTATTCTTAAAGTAAAACAAAGATTGGCTAATGCATGCATGAGTCTAAGAGTAAAAATAAGAATTCCTACCAACAGTATATTGAGAAGACGACAACAACAGTCATAACAGCCCAAATGGCACTGCCACCAACACCATCGTACAAAGGTCTCATATAGTAAAACATAGAAACGACCACCAAAGCTACCTTTAAGACAGTGGAAGAATTTTCTTGGGTCATCGACGCCTAAATCCCATGCCTTCTTAAAAAACATCCACACTCTCTTAAAAAACCTCACCACTAACCCCTTTAAACCGTCCCATATTCTCATCATTCTATATTTGTTCTCAGGTTCAAGAACCACCGATGAACCATCATCCACCCTAATACTCCACTCAACTCCATTTTTGTTAGTCATTTGCTCAAGAAAGAAATATGACAGTGGAGGATAGAAAAGGGACTCTGATGAGAATGTTGTCAAGTGTTAGATGTGCTACGCTTTCTGATGATTTGCATTAGTGTATTTATACCCAAGTTTTGCTGATCACTTGCTATATTTGGAAAAATATTATTAAATGAGGAAGCTTTTTCTCTATGGCTAAATAATATCAATGTGCAATCATCTTTTCTGGTTGGGTAGGTCAAGATAGGGTGCATGACATATAAATGTCACTAGCTTTCTATAATCTAACAATGCTCAACACTCACAAAGCACTATAAACCACTATTGTTTCATTACGTAAAGGCACTAAATCGCGTTGATTTTTCTCTAAGGATGAGATATAATATAAAAACTGATCATTTACATTGGTCGAGCTTCAGTTTTCCAAAAACATTAGGTAAAGTCATCAGCGAGGAGATGTTCTACAACATTCTTAATACTTTCTTTTCTTAGTAAATAGTTTTGCATACGGAATTCACCATTGTGTCACAGAAGATAATGTAAGTTTACCAAAGAGATGACAGTCGTCAAAAACTGAAATGGTGTGAAATGATACAGTAGACCCTTAGAAGCTTGGCCAGCATGACATTTGTTGTTTAAAGACACTTGTAACATTGTTTATTCTTGACATTCCGTATCTTCGTACACCTACTATACCCACATGCCCACATCGTACATGTTAAGTGCTGATTAGATTATGCATTTTAAAGTGTTAATGGGATCCTATTAGCCAGCTGGTTTTTACGGTTCAGGGTACATAAGCAGATGGCATAACCAACAGAGATTGATCAAGAAAACTTCAAAAAAAGAAATCTGGTTCTTGTCATAGACATTAGACTAAGACAGCATCATAAAGGTGTCTTTACACTAACTTTTTCTTTTGTAATATTGTATCTGATCTCATTCAATATAAAAATGCAGACATATTTTGGATGTATTTAAAAAGATCAGGAATTAGGTCATGAATGGTAAGTCTTCTTTTTAAGAATATATTGTAACAGGAACGAGTTTATTTCATTGGTTAATTTAGCCTGTCACTATGGAATGGAAAGACCACTTATCTTGCTTTATGCACTAACTTGAAAGGCAAACACAACTATCAAAAGCAAAGAATAAACTATAAGTTTCAACCCTCACGCTTGCTCATGGTTTAGTTTGTTAAGACTTCTTTTTACACTCGAACCATATTCTACAGTCTTTGCCTTATTTTGGTGAATGAAGCAAACAGGGCTGCAGTGCAGATGAGAATGTTGAAAGGGTAGAAAAGTATAATGTGCACCAATCCATGTGTTGCTTAATGCTCTTTGGCAGTCAACGTTACGTGCAATACCAAAGCGAGATAACGTTTGAAAGAGACATTAGTTAAACATGCAAATTGAGTGCGAGTCCACGATTTATAGTATGCTCAAAAGCAAGCATTCTACTTTTCACACTGTTCTTCATCCTTGTATTTATTTAACTAAGGTCTCTTTCAAATGTTCCACCTTAACATATAATAGCATTATGTCACCAATGAAAAAACAGAATAAGGTCTTGGGCTTGTGTTCTGTCTCAATCCATAGTAGGTAAACATAATCTTGCATTTCTCTTTTAGTATGAACAAATCATATTCTTTACTTTGATTTTATTTTCATTTCTGATGGCTGAGATTTGGGCATGTTTGAAGGCACTAGAGCACTAGATGTTATAATAATGCCACATGGTTAACAAAGAACACATATGTAATAATGTAAGGATGAGTTATTGAGTGCATAAGTTTGGTAGAGACGTCGTCTTTTGTAGCTTTGGATATTTAGGCCGCGTGACACGTTAACATCATAATTCTATGCGATATGAAACATTAAGAGATATAAAAAAATACTAACATTAAACTGCAAACAAAGCCCAATATAATTACAAACTGGCTGTTAATTAGCCTACAAATCATATTTAGTTCCTTCTTGTTAGTTTCAAACTATAGACACTTAATTTCTGAAAACTGCTGGAAAGAGACCAACAAATAAACACTAAACAATCAAACAAGAAACAAAGGGAAACAATCCCAAAAATACGGCCTATGAGAGCCTAAAGCATTAGTCGTCTTCCTTGCTAACAGAAACCACAGCAGTTTTCGCTTTTAGCTTTGGCAAAATCATCACCCGTTTGGAGGAAATTGGATCTTTTCTTCCCAGAATACCAATCATGGTCATCACATAGATTCGGTACTAGGTGAATATACTCATGGTAATCTTCAAAAAAACAAGGTTATAAGTTCATGGCATACCCTGTGTCCGCCAAGCTTACAGGAAGCTGTATCCCAGAATGCTGGAAACCGTTATGAAAAGAATTCCCGGTTTGCATAATCTTTTTCTCAAGATGTTTATCGTTAGACCCCATTGTTTGTAGAAGTTGAACAAGTGCTGCAAATATCTCATGCCTCGTTACATGTCTTTTTGCCTGTAATATGAAATCAAACTACTTAAAAAGAGTTGCACTTTTTTTTATATATGTACTTTGTGAGTGTGTTGCACAATGCTTTACCTCAGCTTCAACTATAAAGCGCGCCCATATTTTTTCCTCACGAGATTCCATGATTCCCTTTAATATGGTCAAGCCAAAACCACGGATTATATCTACTATCTCAAGAAAGAACCCGTGTTCTTCACAGATCATCTGCACCAGAATTATATATAATGTTATTAAGATATATATGCAAAAGTAACTAAATATAGAAATGCATGTACTCTGTATTATCTTTACCTCTATAAGCATTTGTCCAGGGGTACTAAGGTCCTCCACTATTAACGGACAAATCATCGACTGATTTCCCACTTCACATGCCCATGTCACACCATTGTTGCTTGGATCATTGGATAAATTATTCAGAATGACGCCATTATGCTGAAAGCATAGAATCAAAGTAATGTCAAAACCGGCTGTTTGAATAATAATAAGCTCAAAATTAATAAGCAGTGAATAAGAACTTTGATCACCTTTGGTTCATCAGCCAGTTTAATTCTGTCAGCGTGTTTTGTTACACTTTGCAAGAAAAGCATATGTTTGATTGTCCGATCCAACAAACAATCAATGCTCATCTGTATAATAAATCAATGAAGCAATTAGCAAAGACATAAATGAAAAGTTTACATATTTCTAATACTATGTGTTGTTTAAGTACCTTTTCACCATTGGGGATGAGTTCTCTCAACTCTGCCATACGATCCAATATCATCTGCCGGTCTTTGGGCCGGGGCCGAGTACCTGGTTTAGCTTTTTTCTTGGTGGGCTTTGCAGGCTCGACTTGCGTCTTGGCTTGCAAAACAGTGCTTGAACCATCAATGCTATAAGCACTTCCCATCCATGGCTCTGATTTGAGAATGGGCTCGCTCTTCTGCCCAAAACTTTTGTTATATACACCAGGCTGTAAGGAACTCATTTCCGAAAAGGAACTACCTGTTTTCCTTCTTTTCGACACTTGATCCTCAATACAAGAGCTTGAAGTACCAAATGCCCTCAAAAGCTCCTTGATCCCAAGATTCGAGAACAGGCCTTTTTTGGGAGCAGAGTCATTATCAATATTTTGAGACTTGTAAGAATCAAAACCAAATTGATTTTCCTTTACGACTGGTGTTACAATATCTCCCAAGTTGCCGGTACTTCCGAAAAGGTCAACATCTACACCAGAAATAGTCAAGGAGTTGACTTTTTCATTGGAACTTACGGGAAGTAATCCTGTGACATTACTTTGACCAGGGGACTGATGTAACAACTGAGAAATGTTGAAATCTCCTGTTTGAAACATTTCATCCAAGATTCCAAAATCCATTGGTAAGTCAAACAAATCCTGATGAGTGTTTGTCGACTGTAGTGGTTCGTTGAATGAAGTCAAACTAGAAGAAGTACTCCATGGAGCAGTGTTCGGTTGTAAATGTGCTGTAGAGTGAATATCATCAAGAAACATGGGTTGTGATTGTGAACCGAAAGCAAAAGACTGGGGTGGCAAACCTAAAGAAGTTTGATTAATTGAATATTGAGCAGCGCCTCCAAAATAGGAATCATCAGATGATATCAAGGACGCAAACAATCCGTTTGACATACAAGATGAAATTGCTGGTACATTTCCATTCACAATTTCACCAAACATTATTTTCGCTTGATGTATAAATTCTGTCTTCTCGAGAATCTGTATGTACAGCAAAAACGATCATTAGATCTACACAAAAGTATGTTGAGTTGTTGACACTTTAGTACTTTACGCCTAAAAAATTGCATTTTTTGTTTTGTTTTGATAATCGAGCTGGATTATACTTTGCTTACTAACCTTATCAATGGACCCAAATTGTACCACTCCTTGTGGTTCCACAGGGATTGCTGCAATTGTCTGCAAGATGAAAGTTACATAAACATCAGAATACGCTCGTGTTGTCACATAAACAGGCGCCCGAGGTACCATCAACGTGGTACCATTTCAAAAGTTAAGTTAATCCTTAAAAATAAAAAAATAAAAAAGTTACCTTTATACCCGATGAAAATTGATGAAAAAATTTAGAATCATCCTGCAAAATAATGAAAAATATGTTCAATTAAGGTAGATAGAATAAGAACCATTTGTGGAGTGATATGATCTCTTTTTTGTAGGCAGACATTAACATCAATTTCGGGGTCCAAATGTTTACTACACTTTCGGTACGGTTCAACATAACAAGACTTATCATACATAGCAAAGCAAACTGGAACTAAAATTCACATATAAACATCAGCAAAACCTAACTCATACCTGAAACATATCCCAGATCGAACCCGAGGAACTCTGTCCAATGTAATTATCTTCGGAGGACATCCAAACGTGCTTCTTAGTCAAAGCAGCCTGTCCAATTAACCTTCAAAATTTTAAGAAAGTATTAATCATTAATACCCTTCAAAGGTTTGTTAACTTTATAAAATTTCGATCAAAAACCGATTAATCGATTTGTACAAAGATCAAAGAAAATGAGCATACCCTCCTCCAAGCATAGTTGTTTGCTGAAGCAAATCACTAACTAGACCTTGGATTTCCTTCTCAAAGTAAGCATCTTGCATAGTCAACAATCTAAAAAAATTTCACCACATAAAACATATCATAAAAAAGATACAAACTTTAATAAATAAAAAACTACTAATTAAAACTAAATATATGAACAATCAAAGTTAGAGAATATTCTCATTCTCATGGTGGCATAAATGTAAAGATTTACTAAAATTTACCCACATTATGTCTTGATTCCCACTTTCATAAAAAATTACAATTTACCAATAAAGCAACCACTTTCTTAACAAACAAACAAAAGGGTATCCAGAACAACACGCAAAACATGAACACTACATAGAACAAGAACATAGGTAAGAAGAAGTCATACATAGAATTTGGTTGGTCAAAGCTCCAAAAAACAGCATAAGACCATCCATAAGAGGTGCACAGATTCTTGAGCACATTCTTAACAGCTGAATCCATTTGAGACCAAATTCTGCAAAGCTAGAAATAAGTGCTTTGGAAAAAGCAAAAGCTGAGAAAACTGAAAACAGTTTGTGGGTGTTTGAAGCTAATACTAACAAGTACTAACAAGCAAATAAGGCTTCTTATTATATTAGTAAAGAAAGAAGAAAAAGGTGTTCAAATGTGTGTTAGTAAATAAAGCTGCTGTTATTCTTCTGTAAGAAAACAAAGCTAAAACACTCTACCTATTAAAGGGAGTCAGGAAGATGTAAATTTTTTAATCAAAATGTTTTTCTTTTTTTTAATTATAAAAGTAGGTGGGGCTTTGTCTTTGAGGAGGAAAAAATCAAAAGAAAAACACCAAGCTCAAAGGATAACATAGATTTTCCTTTGCTTTTTCATTACTAAATTTAGGAAGTGTATTTTAATCACCTTTGTTGTATTACTTTTAATTCAAAATTATAATTACACCTTTTGTAAAAATAAATGTATATTTTATTTTGAGCTGACTCAAAATAAATGTTTATTTTGTATTTTTACTAATTAAAAAAAAATTATTGTATATGAAAGATATTTGATCAGAGAAAATTGTATTTAGTAAGAAAACCTAAAACTTTATTCAGTTTGAAATTGAACATTTATTTTAAGACGAAGTAAGTATAAAATTTATAGAGCCGTTGGTTAAGTATGAATTTTAAATACATGTGTCAAAAAAAAGAGAGAAAGAAAAAAAGCAAGATACTTGAAAGTTGCTATATTTAGTTAATTTTAGCAAAAAATATTTTACAAATACATGTGTCAAAATAAACATGAAAATTGAGACAAAAGTAAGAAAATATACATATATAATACAACATAATTTTGCATTACCCTTGTCACATATGATTGTGAAGCTTTTAAAAAAATAAAAAATTGTGTTAATGTATCATTTCTCATAATAGTTGTATTTTTAAATTTTTTCTTAAATGATGTATCTTCTGTCTAACGACGAGTATCTTAAGCCAAAGTACGTTGGAAGTATGTATTAATCACACAAAATGGTCCATGTACAACAAGATTTGTAAATTGTCTCATTAAGCTTTTCAATAATTGCTTTTTAAGTTAAAGATTTTGCTATTTATTGTGTTAGCATTTGACACCTTTGTTTCCAATAATGTAAGATCTTTTGTCTCGACATGCATAATGTGTACATTTTTTCTTTCGAGTTGCTCGTTACATAAAAAGAATAATCATATACTTGATGTATACTTTGTTGATAATGAAGGATGAAATGACTAATATGGTTCATTTTTCATCGAAAATAGTTGCTTTTGCTTTTTAGTATTGGTGCATATGCAAGGTGGAAGCTAATGTATTATACACATTTTTTGAAAGGCAATTTATTTCACAACAAAAACAAAACAAATAAAATGCATCCCCTACATTAACAAGATGCTAACATATAGAGGACCCAAAGAAACCAAAAAAACAAATACATAATTGACTACAACAAGAGAAAACTAAGACAAACAAACACCACAAAAAAAGGCACAACACACATACAAAACCATATGCCCACCGATAATAAAACACAAACACAACTATCTCAAAAGAAGGCCGGACCCACATCATAAAATAGCAAGCCAAAAATCACTCCAAAAATGATGCACCATAAAGAGACAGAAATAAAAGAACCACATATGCTGCACCACAAGACATAACCAACTGAACATACCACTTTATCACAACAGATCCAAACACCCCTGTCACAGACTGCATAACCAAACACTCATGTCACAGCACTAAAAATATGAACCAGGAACCCACAGCAGCTCCACAACAGAAGATCATCAGTGGTCATCTACCGTAATCGCGCCACATTTGTATGGTCTCTCTATCCAATTTTCCCATCTAAAATTCCGTTTCTTGGACCTCCTACAAATCCACTCGAACGACCTCAATTGTACATCGTGAAAAACTCTCAACGTCGAGTCACACTTATTTTTAAACACCTTAGCATTCCTGTTTTTCCAAATATAATATCCGGTAACCCATAAAACCGCTTGCCATAAATCTTTCGATTCACTGTTCATCCCGAATCCACCCCTATGCTTTAACATCTCACATGTTGTGAACCTATCGACCGGACCCATACCCCACCAAGCAAAGATCAACTCCCGGACTTTTGAGCATGTTCACACAGGACCATACAATGATCAACCGACTCCACACTAGTGTTACATCATGGACAAAGCATAGAGTCAAGGTCGATATCTCTTTTATCTAATTCAACCCTCACCGGAATTCTTCTCATTAGCA